>JARHVA010000606.1:1830000-2430000 GCA_037957365.1 Torreya grandis | reverse complement strand
TAACCTTCTAGACATGACATAAAGGTACACTCATAGTGGGGTATCTTATGGCCCTAGCTATGAGGAAGAGCACTTTTATGATGGACAAGACAATTCCATGGTATTTGAGGACATTCCCACGACTGTAGGATCTGAGGAAGACTATTTTGAACATCAACCCCTAGATGATAAATACGAAACGCTTCTAAGGATGATTGAATCCAGTGCTAGATTGTGATCAAACTTTCCTATGGAACAATTATATGCCTTGGTTAGGGTAGAAGAACAACAATGAGAACAATCCCTCGCTCATATTGAACAAACAAACATTGTTTCTTCTATCAAAGGAAATGAAGTTCTTGTAGAGTCAACACCCAATGATCAAGATCTTGTTACTAAGATCACAAAGATAAGTCAACGATATGCATACCAACTTATCATAGACTTGATTGACTCTTTAGTTGCCACTTCTATACACAGTGACGCTTCCAAGGAACAAGGGAATGTAGTAAAACTCACACATCATACTTTAGTTGAGAACACACATATGATGGATCAAGATGTCTCAATTAAGCAACCTAAGTCTCAAGAGGTTTTGCAACATGCTTCACCAAACATGGAGCATACATTTTTAAATCATCAAGAACCTCTCATTCCTTCATAAAATCAATGAACAAAGCATTTAGTATGTATTGAGAAAATTATTCAAAATAATTTGGTAAGTTCTTCACAACCAACAAGTACTTTGGTAAATAGATCATGGATTCCCTAAAATTAACAAAACACGTACAATTCAAGGTGGCCAACTTCAAGGAACGTTTATCAACCCAGGAATCAGTGGCTCACTTACTCAACTCAAAGAACAAACCAAATCAAAGTTACAGATCATAGGGTGTATATCCCTAACAAATCCATGCAACAAGGGCACATACCACCCCAACAATATTATATTCCACCTACCAATGCACCAAACATGCAAAAGTGGAATTTGATGAAAGTAATTGTGTCACGATTGGAAATAAGAAACAAAATCAAGATATACAAATTTGACGAGATATGTCCATATCCATTTGATTTGAGTATTCTCCAAGTACTCTTTCCACCTCAATTTGAGGTAGCCAAATCTAACAAATACAAAGGAAAGGGTGATCTTTGTGAGCACATTAAATAATTTGTTGTATTATGCCAAGAGGTATCTTATAGTAGCATTTATTTGCTATGTTTATTTCTGTGAAGTTTAGCGGGACAAGCTTTAGACTGGCTTCTTAAGTTACCCAACGGATCGGTTGTAGATTAGAATGACCTATCTAAAAAAATTGTCAACCACTTCTCGTACAATATTAAACATGACTTAATTGTATTGGACTTATGCAAAGTCCAACATCAAGATGGAAAAAGCTTCATAGCATATCTATAACGGTGGAGAGCATTAGCTGGATGCTTTCAACATAATTTGCCAGACAAACAGTTGGCCAAAATTTTTGCATAGAATTTACACCCCGAGGTGGAGTACAATCTATGAATTGCTTACGCAAACACATTTGAAGAAATTATAAACAAAGGTGTATATATTCAGAAGGTGATTATAACCAAAGGGCTTGTCAAGATTTATTCATAGGGTCAAACGTCAAATCAGACCCAATATCCTAGTCAAACTATTATGACAAAAAAACCTAAGGGCTTCAACAAAACCAAGAACATGGTAAAAAATGGAGTAACTAAAGTAAGACATGTACAAACAATGCAGGCTCTACTAGCTCCAATTGTGCAATTAGCTGCACCTAATCCACTAAACACTTTGCAAAGAGTCCCTCTATAAAGAGTATTCAATAACAACTTTAGAGTCTTTAGCAAACTGGGAGAGCCTATTGAGGTAGTGTTCCAAAATCTCGTAGCAACTAATTTGGTTGTATAGCCTATACCAAAGACATTTCCTGATGATCAACCCAAACCCGACTAGTATTAGGCAAATGAATTTTGTAACTTCTATCATGTTGTTGGTCATGGTGTTTATTGTTGTGTTCAATTGTGACATCTCATTGAAGATTTGATTGAGAGTGGTGAAGTTGAGATCAAACTTTCTCCATAGGACACTAATCAAGATATGGGAATCTACAATGATCCATTTCCTAGACATAATCAACAACCACTAAGGAATAATCAGAACCAAGGGCAAAATCAACGACAAAATCAACGTCACAATCGTAATCAACATGATCATAATCAAGATCATAATACCCATGCTAACAACTTGGGTTATAACAACATGTCTTATGACTATAAAAACACCATGGGATGCATTTTTTCAAACCACATTGCCGTTATTACTATTAAATCTCATGAACCGTCATGTGCTCCTCGAAGTACTAGACCCATTGTTATAGGGTCATTACCCTCTCCTTCAAGTAATGCCGCATTGAGTACATGCAATTTTATTACACCTCAATTTGTGTGGGTTACTATTTCTTGACCTCATCCTTCCTCTAATTATAATGACTTCTCATCAACTTGAAATTGCTCCAACACAACTAAACACCCACGAGTCACCCTCTAAGGCCCTTTGCCTTCATCTTCTAATTATAATAGCTTCTTACCATCTCTAGATTGTGCAATTACAACTAGATGCTCATGAGTTACTCTTCAGGGCCCTTTGCCCTCTCCTTTTAGCATTAAACCTAACGTGAACATTATGCCTTTAGATCCAAAGTTAAACACTATGCTAGCCAAGGCTAAACCATCTTGTCCTACTATTGAAAAGCCTTATAGTCTATTGGATCAACTGAGTAAAACCCCTATGCAAATTTCTATTTTAGATCTTTTGCATACATTTGAAGTCCATAGAACTATTTTGAATGGCCTTTTACAACAATCTATTGTTCCCCAATATATTAATACTGAACAATTTCAAACACTTGTGGGATATTTGTCTTCATTTCAACATGTCACATTTGATAAAAAAGATATGTCCACCCTCGGTCCTAGCCATAATAACCCCTTGTATATCAAGGTCATCATTAAAAACCATAAAATCAAGTGGGTTATTATAGACAATGGTTCAAGGTTGAACATATTGTCTCTCAAACTAGTACAGAGATTGGGTTATATTGTGGAGGACATTCAGATAGAGACGATCACCATAAAGGCATATGACAACGTTGAAAGGGAATCTTTTGGTACCATTTGTTTGCCAATCATTGATGGGTCTATATACCATCACATTTTATTGCATATTGTGTATATTGAGCTCCCTTATAACATACTTCTTGGTCTTCCTTGGATCCATAAAGTATAGGCCAGTCCATCCACCTTGCATTAGTGCCTTAAGTTTCCCCATGATAGGATCAAGGTCACCATTCCTATTGATCTACATCCTTATCAATATTCTAAACATTTAGACGCTGAATATATTAATTATAACTATTATCCCAGTTTAGAATTTGTTTCAAAGAAGAATAATTTCACATCCACCAAAAACTAATTATATCAACTCTAGTGACCTTGCTTCCACTTTGGCTGATCCATTTCTCATAACTCTTGCAAAATAGGTTGTTAACGAAGATGTGGGCATTTCCACGTACTATCTTAAGGATGCCTTCCATGTTGCTAAGTTTCCCAAGTCTCCTAAAACATTTGGTAAACCCAAACCTTCCAAAATCCCTAACAAACCCAACATGATATGGTAATAGAGAAAATAAACATAGAAATCATTGATGGTATTTATACCTACTACTTCATCAAAACAAGATCACAAGGCTTTCACTGAAGGAGATTGGTTATATTTTTTGGGCATTATTGATTGTTTTTAGAATCCAAAATATCCCATCCCTAATCAGATCATGGACAATTTTGATTATACAGGAAAAGGCCTTGGCCCACGAGCGCAAAGAATCCTGGAAACTTTATCAACAAGAAAACCTAATTTGAATCAAGGTTTTAGATTTATATCGCCTAGGGGTGACCTCATGACTTTAGATAGTGATTATTTTAAATCAAATCATGATGAGACTCCTAGTAGCAATGTAGAATCCCATTATAGCCTTTTTGATGAGCTTGTTGGTGAGGACTTCTTTGATTCAAATGTCATTGTAACCATAACACCCCATTATTCCTTATGCCTTTGTCATCCTAAACTCTATCATATTCCTTGATGAATTATAGAATGAAGAATCAATTTTAGAATATATGGGCCTTAGAGATGGATTTTCAATTGGTGATCATAAATAGGGCTCTGATTTTTCTTTTGATCCTTTTGCCTACTTTGGAGAGCATGCAAACTTTCTTGGTCATGAAAAAGATAAAACATTAAGATCTTTGGGTGAAAACCTCTCTGAGGCACTCATTGGTCAGTGAAATAGTAAAGATAAAGATAAGCCCTTGAGTAAAAATATGTTTCAAGCACTTTTGGATGGGAAAGTTTGCTCATCCCCAAAGGAAGTACAAGATTCATCAAGTCCTAGCTCCATAGCTAGTACCAACATCACGTCAAAGCAACAACAAGTCTTTGAACATCTTGTTCTTGAATATGTTGAGATATTTGTTAGCTAGCCATTACCTAAATTGTTAGATTTAGATTCATCACATTATCCTAAGCTTTGGGAAGAACAATAAGAAATTATAGCAGAAGAAGAAGATCATGATCACACATTGCCTACTATTATTAAAGATGGCTCTACACTCCTTGTATAAAACACTGTTGAAGTGAACTTGGGAACATTTGATGATCCCAAAATTGTTTACCTTGGAGCTTATCTTACTGATGAAGAGAGAGATCACATTATATCCATTTTGAAGAATTTTATTGATATTTTTGCATGGGCATATTCTAACATGCCAGGCTTAGACCCTGACTTGGTTATGCATCGATTTGTTATTCATCCAGATGCCAAGACCATCAAATAAAAATTGAGGAAGATTCATCCATGCATCGCTCCTCTGGTAAAGGTTGAATTGGAGAAGTTACTAAGAGCAGGCTTCATTAGAACACTAGACTATCTCGAATGGATATCAAACATAGTTTCAATCATCAAAAAGCCATAGAGTATACATCTTTGTACTACTTTCAGATATATCAACAAAGCATGCCCCAAAGATGATTTTCCTCTACCCAAAATTGATGTGATTATCAATTCTACTATTGGTTACAAGATGTCCCTCATGGATAATTTTTCTAGATACAATCAGATCAAGATAGCTCAATAAGACTAGCACAAGACTACGTTCACCACTCTATGGGGAACATTCTATTATCAGGTCATGTCATTTACCTTGAAGAACGTTGGGGCCTCTTATCAGTGTGTTATGATTATCATCTTCCATGACATGATGCATGATATTGTTGAAGACTATGTTATGACATCCTAGCTAAATCAATAACACATGCCAGACATCCTAACGTTTTACGAAGAATCTTTGAGAGACTTCATGAATACAAGGTCCATCTGAATCCTAAGAAGTGTGTCTTTGGAATCACTTTAGGATAATTACTAGGGTTTATTATATTACAAAGAGGGATTGAAGTTGACCCTTCTAAGGTCAAGTCCATTTTTAAAATGCCTCCACCTTCAAACCTTAAACAACTCTGAAGCCTGCAAGGAAAGATTCAGTCTTTTTGTGTGCTCATTTCTCAATTGGCAGATAAATGCCACCCATTTATGCATCTCTTGAAGAAAGGGGTCACATTTTAATGGTATCATGAGTATTAATTATCATTTATGAATCTCATAACATATATGGCCAACTTGTTAGTTTTGAGACCACCAACACCTTAACAACCATTGCTTTTATATATTTCAGCAACTACGCATGCACTAGGGGTACTTTTGGCCCAATATGATGATCAGTGTAAAGAACACGCGGTTAATTATTTAAGCCACACAATGGTGGCTTATGAACACAATTATATGCCTATTGATAAGGTGTGTTCAGCTATGGTGTTTGCCTTCCAAAAGTTGTAACACTATATGTTGAAAAATAAAACCATTATTATTGCTAAAGTGGATCCTCTCAAATTTGTATTATCCAAAGCAACTCTCACAAGCTGTATGGAAAAATGTATCATGCTCTTAAGCAAGTTTGATGTTGAATATCAGAATCAAAAATCTATCAAGGGGTAGGTTATTGCTGATCAACTTGCAGAAGCCCTTATTATAAACACTCAACCACTTAGATTCGACTTTCCAGATGATTCTATTATGATAATAGAAGAAGTAAAACATGAACCTAAGCAATGGAAATTATATTTTGATGGTTCCTTTACTTCTTATGAATACGGAGCCAACATTTTGTTGATTACACCACAAGGGGATCTAATTCCCAAGGTGTTTCATATCAATTTCATTGTACCAACAATATGACCAAGTATGAGGCACTTATTGTAGGACTTCATCTTGTTGTGCAGTGGGATATCATGCACTTAATGGTCTATGGGCACTCCTAATTGATTATTAATCAAACCATAGATCAATAAAAAACTAGAGATGACAAGCTTGTACCCTACAAGCTCATTGTGGATAATCTCAAAGCTTGTTTTAAATCTTTGTAGTTTGAATAAGTACCATGTGCCAACAAAAGATCTACCGATGCAATGGAAATAATTGGGTCCATGATACAGATTGAAATTAGTTCTAAAGAGTATAAATTTCTCATTTAAAATCTTATACAACTTACTCATGTCTTGCCAAATTTAGAAAGGGTATGTGCCATTACTAGTCCCAATCCCCCACCTGAACTGCCTTGGTTTCAATATTTTTATAATTATTTCTGTGATCAGATTTTTCCACCAGACCTTTCTAATAATCATCAAAAAAATTTCCTTCATCGTATAGCCTGATATACCTTCCTTGGAAACATGATTTATCGTAAAGGCTATGACGGAACATTACTTCATTATTTATCTTGGGATAATCCAATCTAGTGCTTAAGGAGGTTCATGAAGGAATGTATGGGGAACGGTGTAGTCCTAGCTAGAAAGCTCCTCAGAGTAGGTTATTATTAGCCTAAAATGGAGATAGATGCTTGAAATTATGTAAGGAACTATGTTCCTTGTCAATAACATGGAAATTTGATACATTCACCTTCCTTACCACTATAGTTGATCACCATGGTTATTTTCTACATGGGGTCTCGATCTCATCAGGAAAATAAACCCAACATCTTCTGATGGCCATAAGCATATTTTAATTACTACCAAGTATTTTACTAAGTGGATTAAGGCCATTCCTCTCACTTATGTCACCGATAGCCATATTTTCAAGTTTATACATTATCATATCATCTGTCGATATGGCATCTCAACACACATTATAGCTGATAATGGCATATCCTTTATAAATAGAGATGTTAAAGAGCTTTGTACAAAATTCAAAATCAAGCACAAGAAATCCACACCATATAACTTATAAGGCAATAGATAAGTTGAGGCATCAAATAAAACCATTGTTACCATACTCAAAAAGATAATCAATGATGCTGACCATAATTGGCACTTGCAAATTTTTCTGCCCTTTGGGCTTATCACACTAGTCATCAAACCCCCAAATGAGCCACTCCATATTCCTTTATTTATGGCACATGAGCTATTATCCTAATTGAGATCAATCTGCCTTCATTGTGAGTAACTTTGGAAAACATTGAAGATGATGAAGACTATAGTGTCTCAAGGTTGCAAGAACTAGAACTCCTTGATGGTAAGCATTTGGCTGCCCTAGAAATGTTACAAGCCTATCAAACCAAATTATGGAGAAACTAAAATAAATGCATTCTCCCTCAGGAGTATAAGATTTGTGATTTGGTCTTGAAAGAGACCCAGAAGAACACAAATGCTAAACACAATAAAAAGGGTAAGTTCCAACCCAATTAGCTTAGCCCATACGTGATCGCAATAAATTATGGATCAGGGGCATACAAGTTGTCTAATCTAGGTGGCAAAGAACTTCCATAGCCCATGAATATTATGCATCTCAAGCCGTTCTATGCTTGACAATTTTTAAACCATTGTCTACAAGACCCTTTACTTGGGGGCAACTTGTGCTGAAGTTATTTTATCCTACCATTATATCCTAGACCATCCTATCTTGGACCATATTCATTTTGACCTACCTTAGACTGTTCTCATGAGAACAATATTCTTTTATGACTCTAGACAGTTAAAACTTTGGACCATTAGCACTCTAGATCATTTATATTCTAGCTTAACTCATTTTATACCACCCTAGACCATCCTCTTTTTTGACCCTATTCATTTTGCACTGTTCTGTTTAAGACCATGCTCTTTTCATACCCTAGGCTGTTGTAACCTGGACACCTTTTATTCCTTAACCAATTATGATCTTGATTATGACTCATAGGCATTTTGGACACATTCAACACCATTTCTACAAAGTAGTTTAACATGAACAATATTTTGTAGCTTTTTCTTACAAACAAGTAAACATGGATACATCAGCTCATGGTTTTTGCCTATTGAATGGTTCTTCAGAGTTATCTCATGTTACATACTATTCTATTATTTTACTATTGTTTGGTATGCATTGTTACCTTGACAAGATCTCATTCTCATTGATTTACGAACATGGACCATTTTAGCTGGCTTTAGCTATTATTATAACTTTTACTCTTGAATGTGCATCTACTTGGTTAGTTGGTTCCCTATTCCATTGTTTATATTCATGATCCCTGTTGCAACCGGTTTAGCTGCTGCCTAAATGCTTACCTATATATGTGCATCTCCTTAGCTAGGTAGTTTTTTGGACCTTTTATACATATTTCATTTTTGTTGCTTATCCCAAAAACATAAAAACATTAGAAAATGAACAACAAAAAGAACAAAAATATTGTCTTACACTTTTGTTTATTCTACACATCCCACGTGCTTACCGTTTTGCAAGACCATTCTCATTTATATGCTCTTACCATTTTGTGAGCCCATTTTCCTTATTTCCACTACAACATGAATCATGTTTCCTTATCATCACTTTTCTTCTATACCATTTCTTGGGAGAACTACATTTGGCTTGAAGTTCATGTTGAATCTTGCATCCATGGAACTATGTAGGCAACATCCACTTGTCTTGTACTTCTGGAGTCAGTTCAGCCACCCCCTTCTTTTTCTTCCTTTTTCCCCATTTTCTTTTGCATTGTTTTCATATCACTTAGGGTCAAATTTATGTCATTTGTTTTTATTACATTGTTGTAGAAAGTAACACCTCTACTACACATACTTGAACAATCATTTTCAAACCGTATTAGCATTGTGACTAACCTCTTGTTTGTGTGTGATTATTTGATTTTTATTAGTGTTTTGTTGTGCTTTCTCATCTCTTCTTTTGTTCTACTTTTGTTTCTTTCCTTTGTTGTTTCTTCTTGTTCCTTCTTGGTCTTTTATTTTGTTGTTTTGTCTTATTCTTTGTTTTGTTTTCCAAGTACCTCTTGATAGTACATATGGATCTTGATTACTTATATCTTAATTTCATGTTGTTTATTAAGTTATTCTTGTTTGGATTTTCTACATTCTTATTCTTACTTAAAATCCTGATTGTCCATATCATGATTTTAAGTGAGGTTACATTTGTGTATTGTTTTTCTCTTTGTTTTTGCATGTTTTTATTCAAATGTAAATAGTTGTAACTCTAGTATTGGTAGTTCTTCTCATTATCTTTAGTTATAAATATTCACATTTGAACTGGCTCATCATAATTGAAATACAATGTCATGATAAGTTATTCATACTTATGATGTATAATTTTAGTTTTGCTATGGTAGGCACAAATTACTTTGGATCCAAGTCTCAAAATCAATGAAGCTTCAATGATTAGCTCTCAAGTGCACCAATGAAACTAAAGACCAATGGCTTACACACCAAACTCTATGTAAGATGTGCATCTCTTGGCATACATTATGAGTCTAATCGAACTATGGTCCATTTTCTTCCACTTTTGGGAGAATTATATTGGCTTGAGGTCCATCTGGACTATGTAGGCAGTGCTTGGATACATGACGTATCTTGGGATAGCTTGGTCAACTTATTTTTTCTTTTCATCTCTTTCATCACTTTGTGTATCCTAGTATGCCTAGTTTTTTGTGGCTTCCTTAGTTGTTGGACCATTGCATTTACGTTTGCACTCACTCATACTTAATATATGCATTAGGTTGTATCCTTGATCTATGATTACCAATTTTCCCTATTGGGGCACAAATTTTAGTTCGATCACCAAATCAAATCTACCCTATCAAGGCACACTATTAATTATCAGTGATCAAAATCAGCCCTACTGGGGCAAAATTGCTTTATCAACTGATCAAATCCGCTCTACCGAGGCACATTATTATTTCATTTTTTTGAGCTACATATCAAATCCACTCTATTGAGGCACATTATTATTTCATTTTTTTTGAGCTGCGTTCTCCTCTTTATTCTAATTTCAAGCTCTACAAACTTTTGCCCTCATTCTGGTAATCTTTACAATGTGCAACTTATCTAGGGATCAATCATTCCCTAAGCGTGCAATTTGCACCCTAGCTTTAGGTGTGTTCAAAATGTCACTTATATTTTTGGATTGTATCCTTCCAATTAAACCCACCTATGGGGCCCATTATATTCTAATTATATTTTGATAATTGAGAACGCAATGTGTGCAAGCATTAGCTCAAATAGATTTAATCTCATCCATGGGTTAATTCCACTTTCTCTCTCTTTTTGAGAGTCCATCCTTCTCTTTCATCCTTGTATGTCCTCTTGAGGGGCCATCATGGGTCATTTCCTTCCAACTTCTTCTTGACAACTCTTTTCTTTGAAAAGATGTTGCTTTGCCTGAATGTCTCACCATGCCTTCTCAAACAGGGGTAAAATGTAGACATCCAATTCCTAACACCATTGTGTTGAAATTGTCAATCTTACTCAAAATTTGTGAAAATGCACAATTTGGGCCAAAATCACTTAAACACATTAAATGGTTTGATATTGTCATATACAAGTGTTGATTTAGGCTAATTTATCCCTAAATGGGGCAATACATTTTACGTGTTCAATCATATTGAGTCAAAGTGACAAAAATGTAATTTGCCCTTTGCAATTCTTATAATTCAAAACCACATGACACGTGCATATGTTATTTCATATCAATAATATCCTAAATGGGATATTGGTCCATACACAATTGACACCTTCTAATTATACTCTAGTCAAATTATGACCCAATAATATGACACTCTGACTAGTTTGATTAATAGTGTGTAACCAATTTCCAAAGAATTGCATAAAATTTGATTAATCTCACTTAGGCAAATTAATCTAAATCAAGAGTGTAGACACCGAAATCGTGTCGACTCCCCTGGTCATTCTCCGTCTTATTCTTCTTCGCCTATTTAACCCTTGTCGATCACTTGTCCTACCAACCTTGACCCTGGCAGCATGTAACAATGAGCAGAGAACTAAAAGCTAGACTCTGTCCTCATTGTGCATCTGCCGACGACGGTCTTTACCCGGCCGATGTCGCTGACGTCGGTCACTTATCGGCCGACGTCGGCAATCCTGCCGACGTCGGTCGCCATCCCGTTATCCGTTATCAGTTACCATTCGGTTCCCGATCGGTTTTTTGAAACGGTTATCGAACCGTCTCTCGAAACCGTCCCGGGGCCTTCCTTCATCTCCCCTCCCCGATCAGTCAATCAGACTCCCATTTTTCTGACATCTACAGGCTCTCCAGCGTTCGAACTCCAGCATCCATCAACTCCAGCGTTCGTTCTTCCAGCACTGCACAAGAACTTTGACTATCGCTTTCATCATGGCGTCTGACAGGTAAGTATCTTTTGTGTTTGTTTTCATTTTCTTTCTTATTATTTATTCCCTATTTCTGCCATCCTGAAGCTTCAAACCCCCAGACTCGACCAAAAACCCCGTCCCGACTCTGTCTAAAATCTTGTCCCGACCCTGTCAAGACCTTCTGCAACTTTCCCAGACCTCTGTTCAGAACCTACCCCTACTGACGCCGGTCACTACCCCGACCGACGACGGCACCTTAACCGACGTCGGCACCTTCCCAGACCGACGCCGGCACCACAGAGACCGACACCGGCGACTGTGCAGAACAGTGCTGCATATCAGGTACGCTCTTTTATTTTTTGTCATTTATTTCTGTCATTTCATCTTTTATTATCTACTTTCGTCCAACATTACGCTTTTTATCAGTGGGTTGATATCCTTCTAGGGAGTCTTCGTACTTCCGGGATCGGGCGTTCGCCTGACAACCCACCATATCTTTGACTAACATCTTTCCGTGTTTTAGTCTCTTTTTCGCAGGTGTCATTCCTCCACAGCCAAAGAGGAGAATCTTCCAACGTCTGATTTCGGTGTGCTCGACTTTATCAGGTACTTCTAGCCTTAACCTTTTATTTCAGTTTCTTATTTCTTCTTTGAATGTAGAAAGCAATTTTGCATAGAAACATTCTAGCACGCCCGGTGGGACCCTAGGTCCTCCTTGGGTTCTTTCTTTCTTTCGTTCATTTAGGCGCATTAGGTTTCTTCCTTTTTGCCTCCTTTCGTCTCTTCTTAAACGACATCATAAGCAGAACTAAAACGAACATTTCTTTCTTGCACTTTTAGACTAGCTAAACTCATATTCTTCAACTCTTTCTCCATTCGTCTTCATACGAATAAACATTTCGACTTGGACATTAAAACACTTTGCATTCATTTCTGTTTGCCTGCATCTCTTAGACCACACATAGTAATTAAACCGCATATTGAATTAATCTAGATCACTTCATGTTACACGACCAAACCACCTGCACAAAACAAACATTTTAACTTACTTGAGACAAGGCCTGACTGGGACTTCATCCCCCAGCGGATACCTTACCCGTCCCGATAACCCTACTTGGATTTCATCACCAATGGGGAAGCCCACTCCGTTCTCTGGTGGAGTATAATCTCTAGGCGAGGTATATCTTGGCTAAGCGAAACCAGCTAACCACTGGAATCGTGAAGTGAGGGGAGCTTGCTCCTTAGCACCAGGCCACGTACCAGACCCTAACACAGACTTCTTGAGCACCATAACAAAACCCGAAACCATCCATAGACTTCTTCTAGGACCCGACTCACAAAGCCAACCTCCCCAAACACACATTCTAAGGCATAAGCCACTATAATCTTAAAAAATTTACTTCTAGAATTTTAGGATCTGCTTGTGTCTTCATCTTTTTAGTTCTTATCTGCTTGTTTGAGCGTGTAAGGACGTTCTCTCTTGCCTTTTATGGTCTTGACACACAGTCAAACCAAGGCCCTTTTTGACCACTCTGGCCGTCAACTACTTTCGTCTACCTCATCTCTAACCCGTCCTATCATGGAGTTCCACTCGGAGACTGAAAGAACTCCTACAGGACCGACCCTGACCCCGACTCAACTTCCCATCATCCCTGAAGGGGACCAGGATTTCAAAAAATTCTTGGACCTCAATACCACAGCCCTCCATAACTATCTCGCGAGAAATCCAACTCTTCGTCTATTTTTAGACTGACCTCCATCGGGGTTTCGTTACCCCCTCAATCATCTACAAATCAACCAAGTTCTACATTGTATAAGAACTTGATTGCCTCGACCCCTTACACTCTTGCGCCCACAAATGTAGGAGTGCCAACCTATCCCTCTACTAGTGCCGCTATTCAACCACCTTTGGCGGTGCCTAGTCAACTTATACCTTCGACCTTCATGACGCAACCACCCTTAACCTCTACTTCTGCCCCTACGACTAGTCATCTGTACGTTGCATCCTTATTGGTACAACTGACTACGTCGTATACCTCCTCTAGCCTCTTTCAAGCGCCTTACAACCTTAGGGGCGCTCCGTCCACCAATCTGTCAGCAGACGTCATCAAAATGCTGATGGATAAAATGTCCAGTCTCGAAGCTTCTATCTCCGGTTCAAATAATATCTCTTCATATGACCAGATTTATAACGAGCCCATTCATCCTTCTGTCCCTATCCGACCATACCCCAACCATTGGGAGCTTCCTAAATTTACTCGCTTTCAGAATAAGGAAGACCCACAACAACATCTACGGGCATTCAGACATGCCTGCTATCTTATTGCCCACGACGATGCGTTATTATTATGCACGTTTCCTATGTCTCTTTCTGGGCCTGCCCTTGACTGGTATAGCTCCCTTGCCAGACATTCTATCTTTTCTTTCATTCAACTCGCTCAATTATTCGTTGACCATTTCTCAATCAATATCACTAAACAAGTCTCGATCACAGACCTTTACTCCATTAGGCAATTTGACGACGAATCAGTAATTGATTTTGTCGCCCGTTGGAGAGACTTGATCAACCAGCTCTCTTTCTCCTTGCCTCAACCCGAGCTCATTGAGCTCTTTTCCCGAGCATGTGTCAGTCACATCTCATCCACCTTGCGGGTTCAAACATTCCACACTTTCGACGAGGCCTTCACCATGGCCCGAAAGCTTGAACTCCGCGCTATTGAAGAAGATAAGGTCAAATTGTGTAACACTAACACAAGAACCAATGACCATTCTTCTTCCAGACCTTCTTCTGCCCACTCTCAATCTAAGGAGTCGGCGAACACTGTCATCTATAGACCATCATCTTCAACAATAACTAACCGACCAACATCTTCAACATTAGACTACATCAATAAACATTTTCAACGTCAATCCATACAGCGTCAATTCACTCCAATTGGAGAGTCATATGCCTCTATCTTGGATAAACTCATCAAGCAGGGGGTCCTCAATCTCCCTTCAATCTGGCCACATCAATTCAACTCCTCAACACCTATCCCTGCATGGTACAGGGAGAATCACTTTTGTAATTATCACCGTGTCAAAGGCCATGATACGGATCACTGTCAAACTTTTAAAAACCTCGTCCAGGACATGCTCGACAAGGGTGATCTTATCTTGGATAACCCGAACGCCCCGCCTAATCAACATATCGACATCTTTAAACAACCTTTTTCTAATCACCCGCCTACTCAAGACAACATCCAAACCATGATCAATGACCCTCAAGACCATATACACACCGTCAACACTATCTTACCTCTTGTCCCTGACCAACCTTCTTCACAGGATGAAGAACCCTCTTCTCCTATTAGTCCTCCATCTATTTCTCCTATATTGGAGGACGCCTTGATCACACCTACACCATTAGCCCTACCTTCATCCAATGACCATACCTTGCCTACTCCTCAAGCACAAGCAGAAGGCACGATCATCCCTACCATCTGCCCACTTGAGGAGCCACCCTCTCCTATTTCTTCTCCACCAAGAGAAGACCCTATCTCTTCACCCATTTCGATTGAGGAAGACCCAGTCACGGTTTCCTCTTGCCCTTTGCCTGAGATTGTTACATCTCACTCACCTCCGTCCACATCTAAACCCAAACCTGTATCTAACCTCGCCTCGCACAATAGTGGCCCTCGACTCAAACTAATGAAGACCACTAGACCACACCGGAGGACTCCTCCTCCACCTTCGTCATTACCTTCAATCTTAGGCCCACATCCATCCACTTTAATTGGAGTGCTTCCTACTCCCATCCTTCACAGAGGCACGTCGCCTCCATTACTCTATCAACCTGTCAAACATATATCTCCCTCAAACCATCGACCAACGTCTCTTACGCCTCTCAAACCAACGTCATCAACCCTCACTGCAATAAAATATCCAGACCCGTTAGCAGGTTCTTATAACTTGTTGTTACGGCACTTATTGCAGTCATCTCGCCTCAACCTTCCGCCTCTCAAACCATATCATTCTCTCGGACCTAAACCACCTTGGTTCGACGACACTCGTATTTGTGCGTATCATCGCACACCTGGACACGACACGGAGCATTGTTGTGCCCTCAAGGTCGCCATTCGCCAATGTCTGGGGAATGACACCTCTCTTCTTGACCACGTTATCAAGCCTTCAACACCGCCCCTCTCATCAACTCTCGGATCAAGACCCTCTTGGTTCGACAACTCTAAATACTGTCACTATCATCATACTCCGGGACATGACACTGAGCGTTGTTGCGCTCTTAAAGCTGTCATTCGTCACCAACGAAGAAAGGATTCCCTTCTCATCAAGGATCCTCTAGACCTTCCCTCCCACAAATCATCAACACCAACTCATACCTCTACAACCTCATCACCTAAATCAGGATCTCCACGCCAGGTTCTGGTTCCTTTATCGCCTTTAACCCCCTTATTCGATATCAACACAGTCCATCTGACCACTAAACCTCAATCGACCTTAACCAATCCGTCAAACATTCTCCCTAGCCGCTGGGGGAATTCAACCTTCATCCAAACTTTGACCAATTTTTCAACACAGTCTCGACCACATATCAATCACTCTTTCAACTTAGCCTCAACCAGACTAACAACCAAACATTTAACCCGACCTCAACCAAACATTCGACCCAACCAAAGACCAAATACCAACCAATCAACCCTCGACCAACCATTGACCAACTATCAAACGACCAAATCTCAATCAAACATTGACCAATCTTTTTATCCACACATTCAACCAGTCTCGATCAATCAACGACCATATCAGTCAACTTCACATCCGTCCACTTATCAATCAACACGTGACCAATATGGAGCGAAGTAAACGAGGCAAGTTTGCTCCTAATTAGCTCGGACCTTTTATTTATCACGCACAAGTATGGATCAGGGACTTACCGTCTGTCTTCTCTTGATGGACGCCCAGAACCTGAGCCTCTTAATGCGTTGCATCTGCGACCGTTCTATTGCTAGTCGAGTACTCGTCTACTTGACACTTAACTTGAGCTCGTCCCTTGAGCAATCCCCGTCCTCTTCATCCTACTTCCTTTCAACCCTATTCCTCTTAACAATTCCTATAACCCTTTTATGCGGTATGGATGCTTTGTCCTCATAAAAGGGAGTCCTTGACCTTCTATAATCTTGTCCATGACTCACATTTCTGTCAAAACAAATCAAGATGTCAAAACATATCCATGGTCACTATATCAATATCAAAATCGAAAAGCAGACTGCTCCCTCGAAGGACAGCTGTACTATCATTGCTGTAATAAATAGACTGCTCCCTCGAAGGACAGCTATTCAAAAGCCTTTATATTAAACAAAAATCTAGACCACTCCCTCGAAGGATGGCTATCAAACAGCATTATTTTAGAAGCTTTCCGCATTGATCAGCTTCACAACCTGACCACTACATCAAAAGACATCTCTACGTAGGCTTCCCGCATCGATCAGCCTGCACCCAAAAAAAAAAAAAAAAAAATTGAATGAGTCATGGACTTGACTTATAGTTGTCTCAGGGTCTCCTATAAAAAGGGGCATCGTTATCTTTGCTCTTAAAACGGGTTACCCTTCTTCCTCCTCCTATCACCTGCTCAAGGGACTTCGAGCTCACTTTAATGTCTAAGTGATTCGATTACCGCTCTAACATAACTACGGTCAACGACGTCACGCATGAATGGGGCTCTTGGTTCTCATAACCCCTATCTATGCTATCTTTTTGGTTCTTGTCAATGAAAGAGCAATATGCTTTTCACTTCTTCTACACTTTGGTCACATTCACCTTCATCACTTGTCAATCGACTCAACTCAACTCTCTTCTCAAACCATCAACCTGACCTAGCCTATTCACCCCAGTTTCTATGGACACCAATACACATGGAAACTATCGACCCGCCACAATTTATGTTCAGCATAAACCAATACTTGCTGAAGCATAAATAGACCTCAATTCATTTTTAGCATACATCCATCACGAATATGGAATATTGCTAGGGATGAAAAACCCCTCAACCAATGTTGCAGAATACACCATTTGGAAAAGGCTGCAACATCTTTTTTTTTTTTTCATCATCATCGACCAATCTATCAACCATTTTAACCACCTGTCTACCACTCGGACGCTTCGTCTGAACTACATTGGTCTGAGGCCCTATCACCAGGGCTATGTAGGCAGCACTCAGTTGACATGGGGTCTTCTGAGGTTAGCTCGACCATTCTCGTTTGTTCATCTCTCTGATGGACAAACCTTCTTTCCTTCTTTTAACCATAATCTTATCCTTGACCATGACCCATTTTATCCCTTTGACCCTCCCTCCCTTCTAGGGAGAACTACATTGGCCTGAGGCCCTATCACCAGGGCTATGTAGGCAGCACTCAGTTGACATGGGGTCTTCTGGGGTTAGCTCGGCCACATCCTTTCGTCCATTCCTCCCCTCGACCACCAACCATTGGAAATCATGCCTATCTCCGCTGACCTCGACTACTTCCAAGACATTGTTGCCTTGGTTGTTTTTGCATGTATGCTACCTCACGGCTGGTTAGCAGAATTGTGCGCAGACCTTTTTTGGACCCTCACAAGTATAGGATCGCAAACCGGTTGATCCGCACTACTTGTGGCTTTTTCGTGTTTCTAGGAGCACTTCCTGAGCCCGGGATACCTAGAACACGACGACCATTTGGAGCTTCAGCTTAGATTGAGTGACCCGATCAGCAGACGACTAAATGCTGGGGCCCAGTTACTTCAATTTTGGCACTCCTCGACCCTTGACCTGCGACACTTTTGACCTGACCATCTCGTGCAGTGGTATGCGCGCAATCACGACTTTTGCAGCGTTCACCCTCACCCCCTTTTTCATCCACTCTTTGTCAAATCAGCACCCGATTCTCGGTTCCCTTCCCTCGACTCCTGCTTTGAGGGGGAATACCTTATCCTTAATCGGGGCAACCTATCCGCTTCCTATTTTTGTCTTGCAGTTCATTCGAACAACCAACAAGACGAAATCAACCTTATCCCTCACCTGGGGCACTCACTCCTATTTTTGTCTTGCAGTTCGTCAGAACAACCAACAAGACAAAAAGGGGCAAATGTAGACACCGAAATCGTGTCGACTCCCCTGGTCATTCTCCGTCTTATTCTTCTTCGCCTATTTAACCCTTGTCGATCACTTGTCCTACCAACCTTGACCCTGGCAGCATGTAACAATGAGCAGAGAACTAAAAGCTAGACTCTGTCCTCATTGTGCATCTGCCGACGACGGTCTTTACCCGGCTGATGTCGCCGACGTCGGTCACTTATCGGCCGACGTCGACAATCCTGCCGACGTCGGTCGCCATCCCGTTATCTGTTATCAGTTACCATTCGGTTCCCGATCGGTTTTTCGAAACGGTTATCGAACCGTCTCTCGAAATCGTCCCGGGGCCTTCCTTCATCTCCCCTCCCCGATCAGTCAATCAGACTCCCATTTTTCCGACATCTACAGGCTCTCCAGCGTTCGAACTCCAGCATCCATCAACTCCAACATCCATCAACTCCAGCGTTCATTCTTCCAGCACTGCACAAGAACTTCGACTATCGCTTTCATCATGGCATCTGACAGGTAAGTATCTTCTGTGTTTGTTTTCATTTTCTTTTTTATTATTTATTCCCTATTTCTGCCATCCTGAAGCTTCAAACCCCCAGACTCGACCAAAAACCCCATCCCGACTCTGTCTAAAATCTTGTCCCGACCCTGTCAAGACCTTCTGCAACTTTCCCAGACCTTTGTTCAGAACCTACCCCTACCGACGCCGGTCACTACCCCGACCGACGACGGCACCTTAACCGACGTCGGCACCTTCCCAGACCGACGCCGGCACCACAGAGACCGACACCGGTGACTGTGCAGAACAGTGCTGCATATCAGGTACGCTCTTTTATTTTCTGTCATTTATTTCTGTCATTTCATCTTTTATTATCTACTTTCGTCCAACATTACGCTTTTTATCAGTGGGTTGATATCCTTCTAGGGAGTCTTCGTACTTCCGGGATCGGGCGTTCGCCTGACAACCCACCATATCTTTGACTAACATCTTTCCGTGTTTTAGTCTCTTTTTTGCAGGTGTCATTCCTCCACAGCCAAAGAGGAGAATCTTCTAACGTCTGATTTCGGTGCGCTCGACTTTATCAGGTACTTCTAGCCTTAACCTTTTATTTCAGTTTCTTATTTCTTCTTTGAATGTAGAAAGCAATTTTGCATAGAAACAAAGAGCTTAAGTGGAAATTCCATGGAAGTTATTGAATTTTTTAATTGGAAATTGATTTCTAATATCTGCATCATCAAATGACATCATTTGTGGGATGACATCCATAAGCCATAAATGCAACAAATATCAAGTTTAAGGCCTCATATGCTTGTTTAATGCCCCTTCCAAATATTTTTTAGGGTATTTATGGATTAATTATATAAAATTGGATAAATTCATGGCCACACATCTTGATCTCAAGATGAATGATCATGGTTGTTCTTGATCAAATTCAAAAATTGAAAAATAGGACAGCCAAGACCACCATTTTTAAGCTTCATTTGTGTAAAGTTATTATGCAGAATTCTCTCCACAACCTTTCTTTATGTAGTTTGATTATGCTTAATTTTCAATAGGATATCTTCAAGATAGGCATAATATTGATTCAAATATCATGAGCCTAGTTTCATTGCTGTACTTGAGATGATGGAAGAGCTTTGCCTTGCATCATTGCTAAAGACTTGAGCACCAAATCAAGGGGAAAATCATGTTTTGAGCCGCATTTGGATGGTGGGATGCTCTTGGGAAGGTATTATGTATGTGTTTTCTTTTAATAGCTCTTAATTATCATTTGAAAAACCCCATTGAAGGAGTTGACCTAGCTAGTTATGTTCGTATGTATTTTTTTTTAGTTTTCTTAACTAATGTTGGATATAACTCATTTTGGATTCCATCTCTATAGAGGTTACTACTTATGTTATATATCAGCACACTAACTCATTAGATTCCTCATTTCCTTTAGGCACATGACTAGTATTAGTCAAGCAAAACTAAGGATTAAAATAACCCAACATTTTGGTTCCATGGTCTGGACCCATTGCAATTATTAGTGCAATGGCAAAAAGATGTTCGAGTGTTTTTATTTATAAAATTTTGAGCATTGGATTGACATAGTAGAAGATAACTTTGTACTTCAATATATTGGAGCAGGAGTTTATACATGACAATGGGTAGAGCAATGTTTGTATGATTCCTTATATGAAACCTTATTTTTGGAACTACCCATGCATTTGTATGTTTGGCTTTTGGTAATGCACAAGATCATTCAATAAATTATGGATAGAAAGCTACCTCGTTAGTAGAACATCGACCAACCTTGGCAAAGTTGAAAACATTTGGACATGTGTGGTGGATGTCTGGTGGAAAAGAACACTAAATAGCTACATATTAGAATACATTGTGTCTACATATTCTTGTCTGAAGGAAGCACAATTCAATTTCCTAAGGGAACTATGCATAAGGTATATAAGATAATTTCCCTTAAAAATTAAGAAATTTATGGTTGACTCTAGACTTTAGAACTTCACCACGGATGACTAAAACTATTTCATGCCAGTTATAAGGCCATGATAGGCAGTGATCCCAAGGGAAAAAAGGAGGATACTAGAAGTGTCATGAGAATCTACATGAAGGTGGAAAGGCATAATGATTTTTGCCCTTATTTGGTATAGGTACATGCAAAAGACATAGGATAAACATTGGTGATAGTGGAATTCAATCTAAATAGGCCCATTTCCTCCAACACAATGCATGCTCATGCATCTGAGTTTGACAAAATTATTGTAAGAGATTGGGATATTGATAGTGTGGAGTCTGAAGCTAAATATGTAGAAGGGACTCTGGGAGTACAAGTTTAAAGTAGCATTTTACATCAAGCACAACTAAATTTGCCATTAGCCTTTACCTTCCCAGTGTAGTATATGGCTAACCTTGAAATGCTAGGTGGAATGAATATAAGTAGTGGGCAAAATACAATCCCAACTCAAAGTAATCAACCTCTGTTAGAAACCAATGTTTCAAGTGCTCATATTGCTCCAGGAGGCATGAGAGGTAGTACTAGCAATGGTTCTGTTGGAGGTGCAAGAGGATTAAGAAGTGGCTTGAGAGGAATTAGAAGACCTCTACTCTAGGGTTCGGGAGGAACTAGAAGAGTGCCACCACAGGGTCCACTACAAGCACCAATTGTACTTACAATTTTACTATAAGATGACACTTCATCTTCCTAAGTATTGAGGTGTTAAGAATACAATTGAGCATGTTCACATGTGTGAACTCATTGGCAGGCAAAGAACATGATTTTTGAGCAAAAGGCAACTCAATTTTCCACTACCCTATTAGATTACGTGTAAAAATGGTATAGAAAGTTTGATCCTTAATAAACTGTTGTAAACTACGAGTTATTGAAAGCTATTTTTCTTTAGGAATTTGACATTCCTAAGTTTGAGCAACAAAGTATTACTATTTTAAATATATATTAAACAAGATATCACTAAGAGTGTGTGCATATGATGCTCACTTCAAAACTCTTATTTCCAAGCTATCATTTGAAATCAATATAACAAAGCATGCTCAATGTTTTGTATGAGGGTTATTACTTCCTTTTCAATGAGCCTTATCCCATAAGACCTTTATTGATCCGTGTGAGGCACTAGAAGCTGCCCTCCGCATCAAAGTTATGGGAAGTATAGACACGAGAATCATCCCATTTATGGAGGCATAAATTGTTGTTATGGCTTCTCAACTAAAGAATCTTATAGCCAACAATTCTCATTACACTCACAACAATATGTGGTGTGTTGACTATGAAGTAAAGGGTCATAATAAGAATAACTGTGCATGAAGAAATGTTCATGTCATGTTAAAATAGTCATATCAAATCTGAAAGGAAGACC
Organism: Torreya grandis; assembly: GCA_037957365.1. Classification (NCBI taxonomy): domain Eukaryota; kingdom Viridiplantae; phylum Streptophyta; class Pinopsida; order Cupressales; family Taxaceae; genus Torreya; species Torreya grandis. The sequence continues at coordinate 2,407,273 of JARHVA010000606.1, read as the reverse complement.
ATGATGTGTGAAGCTATCTTTTACTTTAGTGTGCCACTCAATCCAAAGTGTCACTATGTTTTAAGATATGTAATGCATATACCTATTATACTAATAATTATTGGGTCATCAATGAGATTCATGAAGCATGAACACGAGGTATTCGCCAATCTTTTTTAGCCAACACATAGGAAACTGGGCGGATTTAATCTTTTAGAGGTCAAGGGTGTGGAAATGGATGAGGAGGTGGTCGCTTTCCACCTAGGACATGTTACAAGTGTGGATATCTGGACCACTGCCAATGTGATTGGATGATCTACCCTATTTTTTCCTTTGGTAAAAATAAGCATAGACTAGAAGAATACCTTGACTTTTATGTTGTCATTACCAAAGAATAGAATGAGAATGGGATTGGAATGATACATGTTACTAAAACTCCAACTGATTTGGTGTAAACCATGCCCTACCACTCCATTTGGACCCAAGGTCAATATCACTACTCGAAGTGGTACTCATTCTCAACAAATTGTTTAAAATACACATGATGAAAAGGTTCGACATGAAAAACCTCATGCACAACACTATCCAGATGCCCACTTTCAGAAAGAGGTGTTGGATGACACAATGGCCTTGGTATAGGTGTTGCAAGGTGAAATTAAGTTCTTGAAAGATAAGGATGCTACCATGCGTACTGAGATGTAAAACTTTACGGTACCCATGGACTCAAGGCAAGGTTATCCTTTTCTCATAGTAGGGTTGATTCCTCTAGTTTAGTGGTGTAAAAGGGGCTGCCAATGATTATCTCCTCCTCATATTCACTTGAGGTACTTTCCTCTTCATCTAAATGATCTTCATATGCTCTCCATACAATGGGTCCTCCTTTAAAAATGGAGATGGTGGGAGGGTGAGGGCATTCAATTGATGAAGTAGGAGTGGATTTAACAAGGTTAGGCATCATGAAATCATGATGCTTGGTCCAATAAGGTTCCCATGTTTGAGTTTGAGGCTCTTGAAGATAAATAAGCCTTTGAGTTCGTGTAGGCACAGGCTCTCATTTAGAAGAGGAACCTTGAATGCAGAAGCTTCCCATTTCATGGATGGGTCTGCAATTGTAAGAGAAGCTTGTTTGAAAACGGGGATGGAAGGGTGTTAGAAACCTATGTCCTACCCTTCTCTTTGCATTATTAGTGTATTAGTCGATATGGATGCATATGCTTTATAAGTCATCCCTTGAGCATATTTGAATTATCCCACATCCATGAGAAGTAGTAGTTGTTAGAATAGATTTAGTATTTAATTGTTGAGGCGCAATAAAGGCATCCACGAATATTATTGTATTAAAATTTCTCGAAGGAAGTTTCCCCCTCAAAGTGGTCTACGATCTAAAGGTTATTTTGGGATATTTTCCAAAGTTCATTTCATTGTTCATTTATTTTCTATAGTTCATAAATCTGTGCAGAAGGATCCTCATATCTAGTATTAGAGAACTTTCTTGGCTTGTGAGTAGATTTTAATGATTTTTTTTAGAGGTGGATTTCTATGAGCTACATCATTTATGGAAATATTTTTATTTGCCTCTGTTTTCTACATATTCATTACAGGTTTAGATAAGTGTAAATACCCCTCTGCATAACTGTGGGAAGTACTTAGGCATAAGATCTAAAACTCATTGTGAGGTGTATCGCTTGAACCCTGAAGTAGTTGGCCCATTAAGAGGACCTGCCAGTAGAAAGAACAATGACCCCATCTTGATTGACTAGTTTCCACCCATCTGGTAAACCAAGAGTTGTTGCTTAGAGGTAAATACATGGCCAAAACTTTTTTGGAGAGTAGTACTCATTCAGATATCATAGGTGGCTAGAGAGACTCTTAAAACCCTTAGGGAAGTGAATAAACTTGGGGCCCATATACAATATAACAATTTCATAAGACCAACAATAGAGTGATCACAGTTGAGAACATTTAGTGATCGTGCACTTGTAGACAAGCTTTCGGTAAGAGCAACCAAGTGGCAATCAGTTTTTCAAGAGTAAAAAAAAATCTTATTTTTCACCATATCTCTTCCTTTATAGTTCTGTTGACTCTCAAATTTTCTTGGAACACCCAAAATTCCATTCTACACTTTTTTTCCTTGAGCGTCCATATCCAAATTCCACTTCTATTAGCCAAAAATCTCATTTTTTTATTTTTCTAGGTTTTACCATAACTTTAGTTTTTTTCCTCTTGTTTCAAAACTTTCCCACAATGTTCATTTCCCTTTTTTTCTCCTCTATCCATATTGGACAAATTTTCCAGTTTTTCCATTACGATTCTAAAATTTACCTTGCCTACGTTAAACATAACCAGGAGGTGCCAAAAAAATAGTAAAAGTACATTTACCCCTTTTGCCTTACCGACCATGTCTTAGAACATGATTGTTCTATCCCTTTATAAAATAAAATAAAATTAGCTATGGTAGCAACCCGTTTAGGCACAAAAATCATGGATGAAGAAATCATAACATTGAAATCCTAGGTCACTCAGTTAATCGATATGATGCGTGGACCGAATCAACATAATAGCCTTTTGCTCAATAAATTATAGGATTATTATTTAGAGAATAGTTTCTTTTCTCCATACACATCATGTGGGCCTGAGATGGACTTTCCAAGGTTCAGTGGTACAAATCCTACAGGATGGACATATTGAGTCGAGCAATTATTCAACCTTCACAATACTTATTCTGCCAACAAAGTCCCAATTACTTCCTTCCACTTGGAACAAGAAGCACTCCAATGGCACCATTGGTATCTCAAATCAAATGATGAAACTAATTGGACAACCTTTTCATCCTGACTTCTGGGTAGGTTTACTCCCTCATCATTTGATAACTTTATAGGAGATCTGACCAAACTCTGTTAGACAGGCACTGCTCATGATTATTTGATTGAACTTGAGAAATTATCTAATCGCACTAAAGGGTTATCATATAACTTCTTCAAGAGTTGTTTTATTAGTGGCCTCAAAGAGTCAGTCCTCTTGGAGGTGAAAATGTTTCATCCCTATAACATGATGAATGCCTTGGGTCTAGCTAAGTCATTACAAGATAAAATCTCAACGTAATGTAGATCTCCCACTTTTCCACCCATTAAAAACACAACAAACCAATGGCTAACCACAACCACACTGGTCAAGTACCTTACTGAGGCAAAGATGTGTGCTCGTAAGGAGAAAGGATCATGTCATAATTGTGATGATAAATGGGTTAAGGGTCATAAGTGCATCACACAAAAGCTCTACTTTCTAGATGTGGAATCATCACCAAAGTAGGATAACAAGCCCGATATCTAGGAATTCCAGGATGCTCAAGTAGAACAAAGCCCCTTAGAGGACTCAATGGATCAGGATACTCAACCTAATATCTCTCTACATGCACTAGTAGGTGTTACCACCCATCAAATCATGAAGTTCAAGGGGTTCTTTATTAATATGCCTCTCACAATCTTCATTGACTTTGTCAACACTCACAATTTCATTGATCTTCGCATTGCTAAGTAGGCAGATTGCTTTGTACAACCTTGTTATACCTTTGAAGTCATGATTTATAATGGGGGAACATTTCCATTTAAATGGAAGTGTCATAATTTGTGTATCATGATAGGCAATTGCACTCTTTGCTCAGATATGTTTGCCCTACCCTTAGAAGGATGTGATGTGGTCTTAGTGGCACAGTGGATCTATACATTAAGACCTATTTTATGGGATTTCTTTGAGATTTGGATGCAATTCACAAATAGTGGTTATAAACACACCTTAAAAGGGTTATTACTTAGATCTTCTCACATCATCAATTCCCATCGCATGGAAAAACTTTTGAAGAAAGGCTCACATGGGGTCATTGCCCAGTTGCACCCATTTAACTCCATCTCCCCAATGATACTAACTATCATATTTATTAAAATGAAATCCTATCCAATTGGGTGATGCACCTGAATTGCTTATATTCCCTAGAAAATATTGAAATTGATGCACACATGTGAGTTAATAAAAGTTATATATTGCCCTTAAGCATAAATATTTCAGATGAAGGATTAACAGAACTTTAGATTTCAAAATTTATTTTGTATCTCTTCAAATGACCTACAGAAGGTGAGACAGAAAACAATAGGTGAGTAATTGACCTACCAAAAGGAGATATAATCTCACTGATATGCTGATACTCAATCCATTACACTCTATTATCTCTTAAAACTCATATGCAAAATGAAAATCTCCTTTATTGATGTATGGTCGAGATTACAATTTTTGCTTCAGCTCCAGGAATAATCCAAATTGGCTTCAAAAAAACCAATATATATATGTCTAAACCTAATCCAAGCCCTAAGTGGCATTGAAAAGGGAGAAGGGTTAGTCTTGGTTGACTAACTCAAGACTAACTCCTTTTACAATGTTTAAACAATTCATAAAATCCTTTAACTCCATAAAATTTGCATGAAGAGCTTCAAACTTTGGCATAGGAATATGGTGCACCTAAGTTTGACAAATCAAAATCCCTTGCATGGAATGTTATGCCACATCTTCAAAGCGAAACTCCACTTGATTTTTTTTGAAGCTGAGTGACATGTCAACCAAAGATAGGTGCATGATGATGTCAAATAGCCAACCTAGAGTCAAGACTCCTTAAGACCTATTTAAATGCCTCTTATCCTCCTCCTACATGAAATGGGATATTGAAGGATGAAATTCACATATATATATTTATTACACAGTAGCAAAGTGGTGTGGAATTCCAAGTTGAACTCCTTGATGACCAATTCCAATGCCAAACTCAAACTTGACAAGTTGATCAACTAAACCATTTTGACCAAAAAGGCCTAAAGGCTAATATGTGCTTCTGATCACCATTAAACATACAATAAGAAGCCATGAAACCTGAAAAAAACATGAATTAAACCTAGAACAACTTTCTTCATCATCAAATATATGATTTTGATGCAAAAACCTTCGTCATTCAGTCAACAAGGTTGATTAGGCCAATTTTGCTCCATTTTTCAGTAGATTGGTCATTTTGATTGAGATATTAGAGGAAATTTCAAGATTATTTATGATCATATGAATATTTTAAGATGAAAAACAAGTCCTAAGCTTTGAGCTTCATTGATTAGATTCCATTGAATTGCCCTGTACTTCATTTTACATGTTTTTTCCATAAAAAACATGATTTATGCCATCATATATATATCTCCATGCATAAAATTTACATTTATGGAATCCTATCTAAGTTTACTTAACATTTAAAAAGGTTTCAGGTTGATCTATGGTGATTTGATATCAATAAAATCCATTTTTCTTAAAACTAGTTTATAAGGGTTCAAACTGATGATTCATGAAGTACAAACCTTCAAATACCAAAACATTACCATTTATACATATCAAATTGGCCCCTATGACATATTTGAAAATATTGGGCTCCCATGTGAAAGATATGAAAAGTTACCATGTAAACGAAATTTGCCTGTGGGGAATTGACTACATTCTAGGTTGTTTACACTCTTAGTGATTTATCATAAAGAATATCCCCTCAAATAATCTCAATTATTCATGAATTATAAGTACTTAAGGTTTCTAAAAATATACTAAGATCATTCATCCAAACTCCACATGTGGTGAACAAAATGAGCATCTGAATAAGAGGCTTGGAAGGGTGCCTAGAACTGCAAAAAATAATAAACTTCATTGAGATAAAAATATTTCCTTCCAAGCTTCAAAAATACTAAAAATATCATTATGGGACCTATACCATTCTATCAAAACACTCTAAAAGTCATTTTTGCTTGAAAAGTACAAAAATGCATTTTTGGCCTATGTGCCTATTTGCTTGCAAAAGCCTATATGATCATTGTTTGGATAAAATTTGGAGGTGTTACACCCTTTAGAGGTTTTATTATGATTTATAAATATTATCCCATGATTTTAAATCCTTTACTTGGGCTTAGAAGCTTCTGTAGCATTCCAAAACAAAGCATGCTCCAATGGTGGCCTCAAACGAATAGGCTGATGTCTAAGACAAAACAAAAAATATGTCCACTTGTCCAATGACAATGAAATTTTTTCATATGGTTCTCCATCATGATGACCCTGTTTACAAAATTTGAGGTATTAACTCTAGCTGTAGCTCCTAGAATCTTCAATTTTCTCTTAATTTTGACTTCTGTGCATGGATTGTCTCATTTTTGACTGAGTTTTGGTGTTTTCAAGGTTATTTTCATGTATTTTATAGGTTTTACGATCAAAATCATATTCATTTATCTTGATAACCTCTTCAAGAGTTTGAAAAGAACCTGTACCCTATTTTCAAGCATATCATGACCTTCAACCAATGCATTTAGGCTTCAAAATGACTGTGTTTTGGAGTTCTAGGTGAAAATTGATCAAGTTTTAACAAGTGTTTGAGGAAAATACACCTTCAATAGGTCTTGGAAAACCATTTAGATTAAATAATATCTCTCCACGCATTTTCGTTATGGCAATTGAACCAAAATCAAACTTTTTAGGCCTTCAATTAGGCAAAGTCTGTACATGTTTGTGGAATGTGATTGGGCACTGTCGGTACTAATTTTGAAATTCCATTTATGATGATATGATGATCATTAGGGAAATGTTATAGCTTTTCCTTTACAAATCCTAGTTCATTGTCATAATGATTCTTCAAATTTTGAAACCCTCATAATGACTCCAAACCCTTATGCCTTGCAATACACAAGCATGTAGATTTTATGAGGAAAGGTGAAAACATGTTTATAAGTGCTTAGAGAACTTTTATTCTTGATTAGACCACCTCTTTATATTTACCTAATGATCCTCAAACACTTCATGAAAGCTTTTGTTTAGACCATTAACTATGTCCTTTTCTTGATGCTTGGTGGTTCTTTAACCTTCATATGACTATAAGAGTACTCATAAGGTGTTCTAACTGTGGAAGTGTCCTTGACTTCATATTGATGTCCCTTAGAAACCACCTCAAAAACATCTTATTTAAGTGATCTCTATACTACCAACACTTCACTTCCATTACTTAGAGCGCCCACAATTCACTTCCATTACTTAGAGCTTGTTGACCTGAACCTCATACTCCAACATGCCTTCTTACTAATGTAGGTACTCCTTTAGGGTTAACCTGACTGTATGATTTGGAAAAAATTTGGATATTATGAAAACTTTATGAATATAAATGATCAAAGTCAATTCATGGCATTCTTTTAATTGAAACTTTCACTCTAGGCCTGCTGCTTAACAACTTGTAAATGGCTACAAACTTGTTGAGTATGGTTGTAGGTTAGTATCCAAAGCACTATAGGTCATCATTATGCATGAAATAATGTAGTGAACCTATCCATCTTCAATCTATTACAACACTTTTCAAATACCCAAGGACTTTCACAAAGTGAAACCAGACCTCGTAAACCCCACTTCAAGCATGATTAGTAGTGTACCTTCTTTTGAGGGCAATTGATGAGCTTCTAGTGTTGGTTGTAGGTTAGTATTTACTTAGGTTTGTTGTAGGTTCAAAATATAAATATTCTTTTTGTTTTAGGCTTGCATCTTTTTGTTAGGCTCATGATGACCCCAACCAAACCATTGACTCGTCAATTAATCTTCTACATGTTTTGTATCAAGTGCTTGATTGTATCTTAGTTCCTTATAAACCCTATACATACTGAGAACTATGCTTGAGGCCTTTGAGGAATCTGAAAGATTGAGGTATAATTTTGAGGCCCCCCTTGTCCACATATTATAATACCATATCCATAATATCACCCCTTATATCTTAAACCCTACCATTATCATGAAACCCTCTGTGACTATAACACAGACCCTTAAGTGGTTTAGGGCTATAGGTCACTATGCTAAGATTGTATGTGCACTTTATCTCCTCAAATATATCTCTTTGAACTTTATAGTATGCTTGAGTCCTCCTTCATCACAAGGTCATCATCCACCATGTCTATGTCTTGATCCAACCAGTTGAGATTTATGATTACCTATACACCACCAAGTAGGCTTACCTCATAAAGCACAACCCTGTAGATGCACTTTTAGGGACTGTAGGTGGGCAATTTATCTTTTAAGTTCTTTTGAAACTCAATATTCTATATCCCCTTTCACTACTTCATGAATATGCACAATCCATACTTGATGCCTCTTGAAACCAAAAGCTCTACTAAAAGAATCAAAGAAACTTTTGACTGTGATGTGTTTCAAGGCAACAGTTGTAGGTGATGATTTTGGCTATAGGTCATGTATGATGCTTTAGGGCTATTGGATAGTATTTTGGTCCTTGAAAACCCCAAATGAGTGATGTTTATATTTAGAGGTCTTGATGAACCCTTTATGCCTATGTATTGCCAAAGTACCACTATGCTTTCCAAAACTATGATAACCTTGGCATGGCACTATTTTAGCATATCACAGTCCACTCCATTTACAATAGGCATGTTCGTACAATGCCTATAGGTGCATTCATATGTCTTAAGCCCCTCACAGTATCACATCGCTTATATTCTAGCTCCTCATGTGACTGTGTATAATCTAGAAACCTTCATGCTTTCAAAGACTCCATAATGGTTGATTAGACCCAAAACCTAGAAGGTTCCTTGTTTTTACTAAGTATGCCTATAGGATTTTTTAGGTTTGTTGTAGGTGATTATATTGGTGTTAGGTTCCAAATTGAAGGTCCATGTAATCTTTTTCAACCTTATGTTAGATTCCTTCTTGCATTCTGCATTAAGGCTTCCACTAGACTTTGAGGGAGGTCTCTCTATCTTTTAAATCTCCAGTGAACTTGTATAACCATACTTTGGCTATGTATGGTGGCTGTGATGTCACACTGTATAGAAGGAATCTGCATATGCCCTTAAAGGAGGTCCAATAAAACTCATTTTCCTTGATTCCTCCTTTATGTGATTACTTGATGCCTTCATGCTTCCAAGAAGGCTTCCTCTACCTTGATGCTTCCTTAGATTCTATGACCATATCCTAACTAAGTTAGTTCTTGTTGTATGTACATAATTCATGATTGTACTTATGCCCTTGAAGGTCTACAAACACCTTAATAAATGCTTATGACCAATTGATCATGCTTTGGCTCATTGGAAATGGAACTATGGAATGGAGGTGGGGTGAGGAGTGAAAAGATGGTGGAAAGATGAGAGAAAACATGAAAGGAAAGTGAAAACATAGTGGAAAAGGTAGATTATGACAATGATATGGGGTGAGTGAGATGAAGGCTGGAAAGGAGAACTATGAAGCATGCCAAGACAACTTGAAGATCAATCCAAAAACCTAGATATACAATCATCCTATCACATGAATTTAGAGGTCATTGGACAAGGGGAAGAGAGCAAAATTGAAACTTAGTTTTCCCAAAAAACCTTAAAATTTGCAAAAATTCCTTAAAATATGCTAAACTGGCTCTTTGAAGACACCTTTAGAGCATGGAGATGGGATTCCTTAGCCATGAAACTTGAATAATCTCTTATGATTATGCTTGGAAACCATGAAAACTTGATTAAAACCCTGTAAATATGAATTCTTGACAATTTGATGCTACCTTCTTCTCCATGGACCGTACAATTTACCCTTGCAACCTTGCTAATAGTGTAGATTGACTGGCTGACTTTGAGACCTTTTCTTGACCATAAATTAGGTGAAAAACACCTTAAAATTGCTATGGAGAGATATATCAATTCCTTAAGATTTTGGAACAAGTTTAATTTCCTTAAAACTCTACCCAGGTGAGGAGAAATTAGAGAAAACCAGTGACCTTTTTGGTTGTAAGGTAGCATAATTTGACATGACTTCAACTAGATGGTTCATCAACATGGAGAATCCAATTGAGAAACTACTTGGACCACTAAGAATCACTCTGTGTGTAGTTTCTTCACCCCAAATTTTAGACCTTCACTCTCCTCTAGTAGTCTGTACCAACAAAAAACCTACAGGTAGGTCTCTTTGTGCCAATAAACAAAGTATCAAAAGGAAGTTGGTTTTGGGCCTGTGTGGCCATGAATTGCTTTGAAACTCTTGATATCCTAAAAATGAACTGATATTGTTCTCCCCTACCCTGTATTATATAGAAACCATATGGATTCCATACTTCTCTTGCAAAATGGGTGAAAAAAGAGTTTCCTTGCCCTTTTAAAAGCTATTTCTCATTCTCCACCACTTGAAATGGAAATATTGATAAGTAATATGTGATGCAAAATACATTTTTTTAACCTTTTAATTGGCAAATTTTTCACGTGAGAGCTATTTTCGGGCCTTTTTGGCTTAATTAAGACATCAAATGACCTTTTCATGACTTGAACTTTTAGACTTAGGCTAAAACCACCTTTTTGAACATGAATAAATCTATTTTGAGATAATTTAATGACTTTTGAAATCATTTTTTATGCTTTTTTTACCCCATTTTTGACATTTTTGACCAAAATTTGTATTTTTAGACCATAATTCACTAGTTTGACCAATTGCAACAGGATAAGGACTGAATTTTTGAAAGTTTCAATTAATAAGGATAGTAATAAAACCTTGATAGGCCAAATTAATAATTGTTACACGTCCATTGGGGCCAACTCAACCAACTCAAATAGCATAACCTAAGATTATTAATCAACCATCAGTGACAACTACACCACTTATGGCTAGTCCCTCCACTCTATATGTACAATCCCTTATACATGAGATTCATACTTTTTTGTCTAGGGTGTTACATCTTGAGAAGGTATCCACTAAGCCATCACATGCATTGGATTTCAACATTATCTTGCATACACCTTTGGCACACCATATAGCAGTAACTCCCTTGCCATTTAGTTTCATGGCACCCAAGCTTACATTATATGATGGCAAGGGTGACCCAAAGCATCATCTCAAATCTTTTCACGTAGCATGCTTGGACTTTGTGTCCAATGATTGGCTTCTTATGAAGTTATTTCCATGCAATCTCAAGGATTATGCCCTATAATGATTTTATGGTTTACCAAATCAACCTATCACGACATTCAATCCTTTAGCCAACATTTTCCTAGCACACTACTCTATCAACATCAATGATAAGATATCATATGCACAAGTGGCACAATTAAAGCAAAATTCAAATGAGCCTATCATAGATTATGTCTTGTGATACAAAATAATATTAGCCAATATGACTATCCCCATGGTAAATAGAGCTCTTCAGGACATATTTAAACAAAGTCTCTTACCAATGTTGTACGAAGCTATCATGTTCAATAAGTTTCCTACATTTACCAAGTTGTGCCATACAATTAAGGAAAGAGAGGTTAAGCTCTTATCAATGGGAAAATTTAAGTACACAAATGGATTAGAATAAACTATTAAAAGTTCAAACAAACCTCCATATAAGGTAAGGGCCACAAAGAACAAAAGTGATCAGAAGATCACAGTCAATGCGACTTTTGAGCCATCTCCTAGATTGGTTTTATCTACTCTACAGTACTGATTCTTCTTTAATCTTCTAGAGTCACTAGCACAAGTTCTACAACAACTCTTGGAATGCATGTTAGAAGTACAATCACTGAGAGGGGGAAGGGTGAATCAATGACCCTATATATTTCAATTTCAATTCCAATCCTTTCAAACTATTAAACAAGCAACATATATCAACTTGATCAAACAACATTAACAAGAGAGCTCGTTTATTCAATGCATACACAATATCAACTCATGGGGAATAAAACCCACTCTCAAGCCTACAACACATGGACTACTTGTCCTATAAGAGATTACAAACAAGAAACTGATCAAGTCGTTTAGACTAGAATTTAGTGAAATAAAAGTTCCACAAGGAGAACCAACCCCTAAGATGATCAAGTCTTTTTCACCACCTAATGGTCAATTCTTTTTTACCCAAAACCTTGATCAAGTACTTTTGACCAAAGGCCTTTAGTGAAACACCTATTTCACAAGGATAAACCTCCCTTAAGGAAGATCAAGTCCTTTAGACCCTCCTTTGAAGTGAACACCTCTACCTTAGAAATGATGTCTTCAACACCTGATGATGGATGTCTAATTTTCTAACTCCTACACAAACTCCCTCTCTATCTCATACATGTCTCTCACATAGGCATGCCATAATCTCTCTCCTTATTCACTCAAACTTTCCTTATATGCACACTCAGACCTCTTCACATATTCTCAAAATACAAGAGAACTATTATGACATCATAAATATGACCTACAAGTCATACACACAGTCAATAAACTATTTTGCTCATCAACTCATCCAATGGGCATACTACTTATTCTTTCTTATTCATTTCAATGCATATTTCACACATACAAGCCTTACACAAGTCTAGAAACCATCACATTTGGTTTCACTATTTATATACCCCTCATGAATTTTCAGGTCCACAATCTTCCTTGTCAACCACAACACATGTCTTCACCCTTAAGGCATCTTACATGGGTCACACTTAAGCACAAATCGGCCTAAGTTACCTTTTATGTCCTATGATGACCCATTCACGTCTTAAAACTTCTCTGAGCAAACTAAGAACATATGAACACTTTCAAACTCATGAACCCATGCCATATGATCTATAGGTCCCCTTTAAGTGCCAAAAACCATTACAGTACCCTTCTGCTTAAGCACAATTTTCTCAAACAAGATTCTATACAACAACCATTTATTAGTGAACACACAATCAATTTATAGTGGATATTATTGGTCAAACCTTCATAATGCACACATAACATCCTCATGGAGTCTACAACATGCTCTAATCAATAGCTCATCTTAAAACATCGAATTACCAATAAGCATAACTCAAATACCCTTCTCGAGTTACTTGTAGAATATGCAAGAACACACAGTCACCTTTGAAACTAAATAAATTTGACTATACACACTTTCAAATCTTCCAATCTATATTTATAGATGTTCCTTGGAGTCTTCTATAAATTTTATTTTTACAGCATTAGCAAATTTTGCATATATCAATGATATAGGACAAAAATTGAGCACTAATTTTTCATTTGCAAATTTTGAATATTTAAATCCAAATAGTCATAGTTAAACTTCGATCACTTAAAATGCATCTCATGCCCTCACATATTAGATTAAATACACACCATCTATCTTATTTTAAATTTAACTCATAGTGCACCACTTCCCAAACATTAAACATTAAACTTCGAGCAGTTAACCTCATCTTGTGCAATCTTGTAATCTTGACCACATACACACCGTTGATCTCATGTATGTAGCTTGGTATTTATCTATGTTAAACATTGGACACCTTGAAATCATCTTGCTCATTATGCATCATTTATCTATATACGTATTAACATCCACTCACCATTAGATCTTATAAGAATCTTGATCTTTACCTCTGCTCAACATTAAGCTTTGAACACTTGTCCTCATCTCATTGCTTCCTGACACCTTGAAACACTCATGCTCCATTGGTCATTTTTTAAGGAGCTCAATTTTTGACTTCATTAACCAAAAAATGATTTGACTCATTTGACTCAACATTCACCATAGATCTTGATATGTATGAATTCTTATGAGCCATTTGATCTTCATTCGGTCATGATCTTTAACATCATGCAAAATAGACTAAGTATGAGGCCCATTACTTAATTTCCTGGAAGGCCAACTTTACAAAGTCATATTTTTTACCTTTCTCACTCGCATGTTCTCAAATTTGAACCATATAAACTAGGTAAAATATTGAACAAACCCATATGATGATTTTTTCTTGAAACATCCACACATACGAGACATGCCATCACCAAACTACTTACTCGATTCCTTTTTGTACTTATAAAAATAACATATTTGACCTTAGATTCATTTTTCACCATAGATATTCAATGTGATGAAACATAGACTGTTAGATCTACCTTTGCAAATTGACTAAGTGTTGGAACTTAGTGTACTTTTGTCTGAGAGACCAACTTACTTTTAGTAACTTTGGTTGTGCTTTGTCACATGATATAAAAATTGAACCATGTGATCTCCTCACATAAGAGAATCCATCCATATTTCAAGTATCTCCTAGAACCATCACACATGTAAGATATGATGACATCAAAATGCCTCCTCAATTTTTCTTTCCACATTACAAATTTGTCTAAGTATAGGAAAACACTGTCAAACTACCTGGAAGCCCAAATTTGCACTTGCATATCTTATGTTTCTCTTTGTCACATAACCTAAAATTTAGTGCAAAGAAACTAGGAACAAATGTGATCACAACCATATGACTAACTCCCCCTGACTCATCCACATGTGACAATGGTGATGTTAGCAAACTATCTACTCAGATTTTCTGCCACTAGACCCAAAATATCTAGATGAAAACAATGATCAACCAGATGAAATCCACTCATGCACACAAGCACTCAAAGCATAGGAAAACTATTATATGGCCCCTTTCACATTATAAATAATTGAAAATCATTCTTAATCATCTCTAAATAGTCACACTTTGATGATCAACCAAACCTACTCCAAACATACTAGGATAAGCATATTGCATACTTTATCATTGTCACTTAGGATATCAAGGCATTTCATCCACTCACCAGGACACCCCCATGACATCACCATGACATCATTTACAACTCTCTAAAAATATCCCCATTTATCATTGATGTGAAAACCCATCATAAAACAATATACAACTCACCTTCCTTCTCTCTCTTCAGGCACTCTTATAATTGGAACTTTCTCCCCCTTTGACATAATGACAAAGTGGGCACCAACTGATCTTGAGGACTTTAAAGGACCATAAAAAATAAAGTATCACCTTATAAATATGATACAAACTCCCCCTTACCTTGAACCTACCTTTTCTTTGCCTTGTCAGCTTCCTTTTGCCACATGCCAACACTTTCTTCAGCCAAACACTGCAACCAACGAAGATAGAATACATAAAAGTATTGAAACCTATTGAACCATATCAATAAATATTTGAGAAGGGCTCCCCCTAATATCTCTGAGCCATTTTACCTCTTGAGCATCTTCATATCTCCACACACCATGAAGAACCACCATACAGACTTAATAACCTTCTCTCTCAAACCACCTCAAGGACCACCTACAAAACTTCATGTCACTCAACAAATAGAAAACATGCTCTAGACCAATCTTGAGAACTCTCCTTGAAACACTCATGCCTTACTAGGCTTGTCTAGACTCCTTGTAGCCCTACCTGGAACTTGTAGAACCCACAAATTTCTGTAGACACACCTTTAAGAATTGAAAATTCATATCTGGAGCACTCTCATATGCCCCCTATAAAGTACACCAATTTTCATTACCTAGATCATCCTTTGTAACATACTTCTTTCACAAATCAACCTACCAATTAGGCCTCCATCTTGACAAAAACATGAATGATTTGAAAACCAAAAACCTTCAAATCTCTATGAAGCTTAATTTGATAACCCATTTGTCCCATTCAACCTATTAAGAAGCTTCAAATCTCAACTCATAAGGAAAACCACTTTTCTAGCATAGCCCAAAACCCTAGAAAATCAAAACAAACAAGGTCAACAAACCTCCTTTTGGTCAACAGACACCTCTTAAACTTATTTCACACCTAGATACACCCATCACACACTTCTAGACCAATATTTAAGCTTTCACATCTCTGGAACCCATACATCTTATAACCCATTTTAGGACTACTTTTCCTTAAGCCAAATCTAAGAAAACCAAGAGTACTCAAAAATATCCAATTTGAATTCAACATACCTTCAAACCATAAAAACACCTAAATCACATCACAAAGAAGTGCATAGACCTTTCTGAGAAGAAAACTCTTCTTGACATTTCATCAATCTCATTATTCCACTTAAAAACACCCATTCTGACCCTACACTATAGCTCCTTCACAAACCTCTGGAGTAAGCTCATGAAATTGTTGCTCCACCTTAACCAATGACCTTCTAAGATCAACATAAGTCTTTTTACATATTTTCATTATGATCTTGAGCACACAAACTTTCTTCTCCACAAGAAATATGTCTCCTAAGAAGCATAGGCAGAGACATCATACTTCACAATGTCTTAGAACAATGTGAAACCAAGAGTTTCCCATAATTCATCATATTCATTTTCCTCCTTGGTTATCTAATTATTATAGTTATTTTTCTTATTTTTAGGCTTAAGAGAAGCAAGATGATCATCCACTACAACATTCTTCTCTATGATTGGATTGACATTACATGGAGATAACATAGATTCATGACATACCTTTTCATCTGTAGAATCTTCCTTACAACTTGGAACCTCATCACTAGGCACTAAGAATTGTTGTTCTTTAAATTAAAATTTATCAACAATAATAGGATGTTCACTTGGATCCATACTTATCTCATAACTAGCCTCAACCAGTACCTTGGTCTTACCCTTGAGCTTGGTCTCTTCATTCACAACATGAGCAAATAATGAGATCCCTTGGCACTCTTCACCTTCTGTAGCACTCTTCACCATAGAAAATAGATTACTTGGACTTGTAGTCTCATCATTATGCATACATTCCACCTTTAGCTTCCATGAGTTGACTTGCCTTCTTTCTTGCACTACATGAGCCTGATTAAACCGATTTTAATTTGTAGGCCTTTGCTTACAAAATCTAGTAGTGTGACCTCTCTATTCATAGTTGTAGCAAACCATTATTCTTGAAGTGAACTCAACTTGCCCTACCTGATATAGACAACTTATTTCAAAGTGTCCTATGTCATAATAACTAAGACAAACTACTCCTTTTGAATAAGACACACCTTGCCTTACCTTATTTGGACAATGCTTAGCAAAGTGTCCCTTATCAAGATAGTTGAAACACACAACCTTGCTCACACCTTTTGACTGATGACCCCCATCGTAGTTCCATGCAAAATCATTTCTAACATGTCTTCTACATTCTTTAGCTTTATGCCTAAATTTATTACAAGTATAGCAGTAGCCATTAAATTTTATATACCTCATGGCATTTGCTTGTCTAATCTAATTTGTCTTCATTCTACCAGCACCTTCATTCCTTGTTTGATGATTTATCTTCAAAGTATAATTGTCCATGTTCACATTAGTCTTCATCTTGTTTTGAGTTGCATTCGCTAGTTCTTCTTTGTATCCAAGACTAGTTCTATCACTTGCATGATTTTGATCATTCAGAAAATTGTCTAGATTACTTGAGCTCTTTTCAACTCTCACAAATGACTTCACTTTACTAGATGTTTTTTCTAACTCATATTTCAATGACTCATTTTCAATTACATACCTTGAACATTCATCTTCTTTAGCTTTCTGGATTGTAGATGAGATTTCCAATTAAAAATTGAGATGCTTGACTATATTTTCATGCTCCTTGGTGTCTTCATTCATTCTTGCCTCATACACACTAAATTGCTCTTCATAGTCTTTGATTTGAGTCTTTATCTTTTTTTTAATATTCTTCTCAGTCTTTAGTTCTTCAAGAGAATTTGTCAATGCAGCCTCATAGTCCACCTCATCTTCATCATCATCTGAATCACTCCAAGTAGACTCCTTTTGATGTGAGGAACTACCTTCCTCAACCATGTATAAGGCTTCATCTTTAGTAGGACCATAATCTTCATAATCATACTCTAAGTCACTGACTTTACTCTCATCTAATGAGATGCAATCTTCTTTGGTGTAGAGACTCTTCTTGCCTTTGAAGTACTTATTGTCAAAACTTCTAAATCCCTTTTTGCTTTTATCAGATCTAAATGATCTCTTGCCATTAGCATGACCTTGATCATTCTCTTCATCATCATCTTTCTTATAATTATGAGGGAACTTATTATAAAAATGTCCTACCTCTCCACAATTGAAGCATTTGATGGGTAGTTTACCCTTATACTTGCCTAAACCTATTTTCAATTTCCTTGAAATCATTGCAATTAGTTCATCCTAATCTATATAAAAAAGTGTCATCTACTTTGGATTTCTTACCTTGGAACTTCTTCTTTGGCTTCATTTCAGTATTGAAATCCACTTCCTTCTTTGATGGTATATCATCATTTACTCTCATCTCATAGGCAATAAGGGTGCCATGTAATTGATCCATATTCAACTGAGTAAGATCATGAATTTATTCTATAGTAGATACTTTTGGATCAAACTTGAGGGATAGAGACCTTAACACTTTTTTAACTACATTAGCCTCTTGAAGGTTCTCTCCAGGATCTTTGATGATGTTGAAAATCTCATCAACTCTCTGTAAAAAGGATGCCACATAATCTTCTTCCTTCATTTTGAGACTTTTAAATTGCCTTCTATGAGTCTGCAACTTAGCAAGATTGAACTTTGAATCTCATTCATAAATGATCTGAATTTTATCCCATATCTTTTTAGTAGATTTGCAATGGATTACCTTGGTAAACTCAGTCTTTGTAAGACCACATGTGATGGCATTCATTGCCTTAGAATTATTCTCAAACAACTTCTTGTTTGCAACACTAGATGGATGAGTAGTAGGAGCAACATAACCATCTACAATAAATTACCATACTTTAGGCCCTAGAAACATAATGTATGCCCTCATCCTTGCACTTCAAAAAGCATAATTTGATCCATTGAACATCGTTGCTTGCTTGGTAGAAAAACCTCCTTGCATTTGATGACTACCCATATTGTACTTTGGATCACCTTCAAGCTGTTAAACCTTTACCAAAGGACCTACTATGATACCAATTTTTAGAAGTACAATCACTGAGATGAGGGGGTGAATTAGTGAGCCCAAATATTTCAATTCCAATCCTTTCAAAATATCAAACAATCAACATATACCAACTTGATCAAGCAACATTAACAATAGATCTCATTCATTCAATGCATACACAAGATCAAACACACAACACATAGTTCCTATGGGAAACCTTCAGGGAGAATAAAACCTACTCTCAAGCCTATAACACATGGAATACTTGTCTTATAATAAATTACAAATAAGAGACCGATCAAGTCATTTAGACCAGAATTTAGTGAACAAAAGTTTCATAAGGAGCACCAACCCCTAAGATGATCAAGACCTTTTGACCACCTGTTGGTCAAGTCATTTTGACCTAAAACCTTGATCAAGTCCTTTTAACCAAAGGCCTTTAGTGAAACACCTATTTCATAAGGAGAAATTTACCCTAAGGAAGATCAAGTCCCTTAGACCTTACTTTGAAGTGAATACCTCCACCTTAGCACTAATGTCTTCAACACATGATGATGGATCTCTAATTTTTCAACTCCTGCACAAACTCCCTATCTCTCTCATGCAGGCCTCTCACATAGGCATGCCATAATCTCTATCCTTCACTCAAAATATCTTCATATACACACTCAAACCTCTTCATTTATCTTTAAACTGCAAGAGCACTATTATTACATCAGAAATATGACCTACAGGTCATACACATAGTCAATAAACTATTCTACTCATCAACTCATCCAACATACACACTACCTATCCTCTCTTTGTCGCTTCAACTAATACTTCACACATACAAGCCTTGCACAAGTCTAGAAACCATCACATTTAGTTTCACAATTTATAGAGCCTTCATGAATTATCATATCCACAATCTTACTTTTTAGCCACAACACATGCCTTCACCCTAAAGGCATCTTACATGGGTCACACTTAAGCACAATTCTCTTTCAAATAGGCCTAAGTCACTTTTTAGGTCCTATGATGACCCATTCACCTATTTGACACTTCTCCAAGAAAACTAAAAACACAATAAAACTTTACAACTCATGGACACATGCCACATTATCTATAGGTCCCCCTTAAGTTCCAATAACCATCACAACACCCTTCTGCTTAAGCACAATTTGCTCAAATAGTATTTTGTACAATAGCCATTTATGAGCAAACACACATTCAGTTTATAAACCTTTGTTCATACTGGATATGATTGGTCAAACCCTAATAATGTACACATAACATCCTCATGGAGTTTACAATATGCTTTGATCAATAGCTCATCTTAAAACATTGAATTACTAATAAGCACAACTCAAATAACCTTCTTGGGTTACTTGTAGAATATGCACGAACACACAGTCAACTTTGAACCTTAATATATTTGACCGTACACACTTTCAGATCTTCAAATCTATATTTCTAGATGTGCCTTTGAGTCTTATATAAATTGTATTTTAACACCATGAGTAAATTATACATAGATCAAAAGATATAGCACAAAAACTTAGCACTAATTTTTCCTTAACAAATTTGAATATTTAAATCCAAACAATCACAGTTAAACTTTAGTCACTTAAAATACATCTCATGCCCTCACATCTTAGATGAAATATGCACCATCGATCTTTTTATAACTTTAACTCATAGTGCACCACTACCCAAAATTTAAATTTTGAACAATTGACCTCATCTCGTGTAATGTTACAATCTTGACCACATACACACTGTTAATCTCCTGAACGTAGCTCAGTCTTTATCTATGTTAAACATTGGACACCTTAAAATCATCTCACTCAATACGCATCATTTATTAGTATATGTATGAACATTTTCTCACTATTAGATCTTAGAAGAAGAGTGATCTTTATCTATGCTCAACGTTAAACTTTGAACACGTATCCTCATCTCATTGCTTCCTGACACCTTGAAACAAACACACTTCATCGATCCTTTTGTAAGGAGCTCAATATTTAACTTCATTAACCAATGAAAAATTTGACTCATTTGACTCAACACACACCATAGATATTGATTTATATGAATGCCTGTAAGCCATTATATCTTCATCTGGTCCTAATCTTTAACATTGTGCAAAATAAACTAAGTATGGGGACCATTGCTTATCTTCTTAAAAGGTCAAATTTGAATATTCATATCTTTTACCTTGCTCACTCGCATGTTCTCAAATTTTAACCATATAAACTAGGCAAAATATTGAGCAAACCCATATGACCATTTCCTCTTGAAACATCCACATGTGTGAGATATGTCATCACTAAACTACATACTCAGATATTTATTATATTTAGACAAATAACGTATTTAAGCTCAAATTCATTTTGTATCATCGATCTTCAATGTGATGAAACATGGACCATTAGATCTGCCTTTGCAAATTGACTAAGTGTTGGAACTTAGTGTATTTTTGTCTGAGAGACCAACTTTGCACCTTAGTAACTTTGGTTGCGCTTAGGTGCATGATCTGAAACTTGAACCATGTGATATCCTCACATAAGAGAATCCATCCATATGTTGAGCATCTCTTGGAACCCTCACATATGTGAGAAATGATAACATAAAAATACCTCCTCGTATTTTCTTGCCACATTGTAAATTTAGCTAAGTATGGGAAAACACTATCAAACTGCCTGGGAGCCTCACTTTGCACTTGTATATCTTATGTTGTACTTCATCGCATGAACTAAAATTTAGCACAAAATAACTAGGCACAAATGTGATCACAATGATATGACCAAATCCACCTAACTCATCCACACAAGGCTATAGTGACATCAACAAACTACCTACTTAGATTTTCTACCATTAGACCTAAAATGTGTAGATGAAAACAATGATCAACTAGATGAAATGCACTCATGCACATAAGCAATAAAAGCATATATAACCTCTTATAGGACTCCTTTCACATTCTAAATACTTCAAAATCATCCTTAATCATATCTAAATAGTCAAACTCTAATGATCAACCAAACCTACTTCCAACATACTGGGATAAGCATATTGCACACTTTGTCATTGTCACTTAGGCTATCAAGGCACTTCATCCCCTCACCAAGGTAGCTCCATGACATCATTGACAACTCTCTAATATTTCAATGTCATATCTATCCCTCACATTAAAAAGGTTGGTATGACATGACCTATTCTAAATAACTATGATTCAAATGCATTACACGAGTATCCTAGGGCACCAGACCACATGATAAATAGATGCATCAACCTCAAGCAAAAGATACAAGATCTAATATAAGATAATATTATTGATGTGGGCACCCCCACATAGGTACTAAAACAAAAATAAATAGAGGCTAAAACAAAAATCAATAGAGGTTAAGGCATTGAAGATATTTTCATATCCATTCCCAAAGCATATAACAAATGAGGCAGGAAGCAAATCAGGTGTTCACTATACATACCAGGCACACCCACCACTAGATTCTTATCACACAGTTATAGAAGAGGTGTATCCCTTGCATAAAACTACTGACATGTATCACACTATAATTCCACCTAGACCACTTATGACATTTTCAGAGCAGGAGATTATGGATTATGACATAGATTTACATATGTTCTTCATATAAGCATACATACACCACCATCCTATTCAGAGTGTTATGGTTGATAACAGGTCAAGCATAAACATGTGCACCATGACACTCTTACAGCACTTGGGTTACATAAATTAGGATATATTACCCACAAATATAGTCATTATTGGTTTCAGTGTCCATGTTTAGAGCTCCATCAAGGAGATTGTGCTTCCATTATAGGTTGAACTAACACACACAACCACTCAATTCCTAGTAGTACCTGGTGTAGGTGTATTCAATATATTATTAAGCAGGCTATGGTTATAGAATCTTCAAGCCACACCATCTATAGTACACTAATGCTTGAAGTATATACATGGTAATAGATGGTTAAGGTTGAGGATGTCCCATATGATTATCCTGTACCCATCCCATAGGTTGTTCGAACATAGTTTACAGCTACAGTTCCAACATAGACACCAATTACATTTCTATCACCATTACCATATATTGCATGGATATCAATTATAATTAAGAGTACCTCTCCTATACATACATCACAAAGTTCAACAAAGTCATCAGTGCATGCCAGTTATACTCCTATGGTATCTACACGTACACATACTTTCCCATGGAGACCATTACTAGAGAGACCCCTACGTCAGAGATATGTCCCAGATCATAAAGGACCTTCCTATACTCAGTTTATGCAAATACATTTTTTATTTAGTTTTAGGGGTTCTTAGAACAGGGCACCTACCTTACTTATAACTTCTTCTGATAGATGGGTTCCTAAGACTCCTATAGTTCACAAGGCATCACAGTCAGTGCCACAACATCATAATATCACTTCATAGGCACATTCAGACATAGATTACTCTGCATAATAGATGATGGGATTGCAATTACCCTTTTACACTACATGCACAATCACATTTCCCTTATTCGATTGAATCCATGGTGATAGTGAGTCTCCCATGAGACTCAATGGTTATTATGGTTCCTACTCTTGTACGTACTTCCTTCTCTCTCATTCTTTGTACATAGTTTATTTTCATTTACTTGTACATAGGTTATATACAGAAAACACAAAAATAATATGACATATCAAAATACAAAAACATTCAAATATTACTCAAAAACACAAAATTTATAGATTGTATGCATTATTATGTTTACATTTCTACTACTTACCAGATATTACATATTGCTAGTTATCTTAGTATAGTCAGTTTTATCATACACATATGCTTTACTTTGTTTTGTTGAGTGCTTGTAGATTACATAAAAGACTCCAGTCCACTACACTAATCCATACTTGATATCATTTACCCACTGAAGACATATACACTGATCTAGGTTTATTCATTTGATACATCCACCCACTTGGGGGCATTTCCTACATAGTTATTACTACGAGGTTATATCCTTACATACTATACATTCTAGTTTACGCATTGATACATATTGATATTGATCATTGTTACTCATTGGTCATATTTTTTTTCTAAATATCACTAGTTAGATTCAACATATGTACATCATAGAATTTAAATAAATTTGTACTACATAGTTATACATGCTTTCATTTCTAGTTTTCCTAGATTATACTTGATTATGTTTCCTATGCTTCTTCAATTTTGAGGGCATTTGAATATTCCATTTCTCTTTGGCTCTACACCACTTCTATATTTGTATGCATTGGACATGTGCCCATGTACCTTGTGTGTACTTTCTTGATTGTATATGCAAATATTTGAACATGTCTTTCTATGTGGATCTAAGCAAAATTGTTTGTTGCTTACATATGTGGACATTTAAACATTTCCTTGTATGTCTTCATTCTCAAATTTAGTGACATGTGCCCATGTACCTTGCATTGTGGCCCCTTGGCCAACTTTTGCATGCCTCATGTGTTTGTATGTATGCTTATTTATATGCTTCTTCACCATGACACTTGTATTTTATTATTAAACACACCAGTTTTCAATGCCATGAGAGACCTCATGAATCTACCCTTCATACTTGGGTGTTATGATGGACATCATGCCCCATCCCCTTAGGTAGCTACTCAGGATTTGCTTTTATACACATTGATTCCATATATCTTGACACCCTTGTGCAATGCTAGATTACAACATACATCTTACATTACCTACTTATGCTTAGATTCTTTTACATTCAAATGTTATGTTTGTACATTGTATTGGAATATCATGCATATGCTTCAGTTAACATATTTTACAAAGCTACTTCTTTTGAGGATAATTCCTACATAGGTTCCACAACTACTCTCAAAAGAGGAGGCATTCACAAGGGTTTGTCACAGAGATTAGGTTCCTACTTTGTTATTCATATATTATTTCCAGCACATAGGCTCAGTTTCATAAATCAAACATAGGAAAAAATAGAGACTTTAAAAGGAGTTCAAATTACCCAAATTTTAGACCATACAGACATTAATACCCAAATTGGGACACTAGCGCTATAGTGTGCTACTATCTGCTATAAGGCGCTACTATGTACTATAGGGCACTATTTTCCAGTATCCCCAATTTTAGGGTAGTCCAGATTAGTCAAACTAGTACACCAAGTACAGTACAATTTTACACAAATACAGTCACAGGTTTGACAATTATGTTCAGATTTTGCTTAGATACACTCTTTTCAACTCAGATTCATACTAGTTGATCAAATTTGGGGGCATCATGCATGGCATGATCACTTCCACATTCAATTTAGATACACAAATTTAGTTATTACATACTCAGTTCAGTATCAGTATACTCAAATATCAGATTAGGGGCATATGTGTGACATATAGTTTCCATATGCTCATTTACATGGGTTGATCAGATGAAATGACAAACTCGATGTCATTGTCTATGTTGTATACACTTACTATCACATTCTAGGTTGTTACCAGTTTCATGACTTATTTCATTTGTAGTGGTTGATAGTCTTGAGTGATCCAAGTTGCTTAATGTACCTGAGTGGTCGTGAAGCTGACATACACAGTTAGATATACCCAATTAGATACTTTTAGCATTTTACATAGTTTAGTTTTAGATGCATCTTCTTTACATGGGTGGGCAATGATGGAGTCATGGCCTACTTGAGTTTTTGATCCACCCACATGAGAAGGTTAGACACATAACTTATCCAAGTTATTCACAAATCAAGATCCACTAAATAGGGGTGAGCAATGATGGAGTCAAAACCAGATTAAGTTATTGAGCCACCCATATGAGGATTGAGCAAGCTATCGGCTCAGTCCAAGCTATTAAATGATATGATCACTATGTATAATCACACATACAAGTTGTCACCAGGTTCATGCATTGGTTCACGTACCCAACAAGGTGTATTTATTCCTTTCTTATCTCTTTACTCAGCTTTACTCAATTATGTTATTCAACTTAGTATTTTGCTTTTGATCGTCTCTTAAGTAAGGATTGATTTTTGCATGTTTCATTGTAGGTCATTAATTTTGATCATGTTTCACATATGTAAACCCAACTTCACATACTTAGACTCAACTATATAGGCTTCACTTCCAAGGTAAGTCTATGTATGCTTCTTTTTCCTTTATACTAGTCATTTCACTTTGCTACATTTATAGCATAAAGGGGGAAATGTAATCACTTAAAAGTTGTATTCAGATGCTAAGAGTGTTTCTTGAGTTAGCATATTCTTAGATTATCCCTAGACTTATCCTAGAGCCTTTATCACACTTTTCTAGCCATTGTGCAGACCATAAAAATCTTCTACCAGCCCAGACTAGTCCCAAAATAACATTTCCATATCCCAACCTAGTGTGCCCAATAGTCTGCCAAGTGGACATTAGTGCCACAATAAGGACACTATAGCCACATGACACTAGTGTCCCCAACTTGGTGCTAATGTTCCTTTCCCTTAGTCTCCTAAATGGATACTTTTCCAAATGTGTGCCTCTCCTAAGGTCAGCCTAAGTAAATTTTATTATCTGTAGAAGCTATAAATCTCTATAAATACAAGACTATTAGAACTCTATTCACTAAATGGAAAATATATGTAAAAATCCTATTCAAATAAGAAACAAGCTGACCAAAATTAAAGAATTTGATCCCTATTCTACCTTACTTTTGCATACTACCATCTACATCTGTCCTAAACCCAAATTTTAAAGATTTCAAAGCTCAAGCACATTCAAGGCATCCAATTGCATTCTCATTTTAGCATTTAATTGCACTTGCACCAAACACTAGGTGGGAGAAATACATTAGGCTTGATCCTTCCTCGAAGTATTGGTATGTAGGCAACTCTCTTCATAGTGGGGTGTTGAAGATGTACAACCTATCCTACTAACAAACACACATTTTCATCTCATGCCATATTTGCAAGGAGGATTAGGGTTTGCACACTAAATTAGGTTTTTCAGGCATAACATAGAGTTCCAAATTTTGTGCATGCAAGAACATGACCTAGAAATATAGGCACAGGTGCTTCCAAAAAATAAGAAGAATCCTGCAAAGAGGACACTAGCACCACTATGAGGACACTACAATAGTATGGCACTATCGTCCAAGTGGAGTAATATTATCTAGTGAGCAAGCATATCTTAGAACTTTGTTGACAACACTCAGACCTATCCAGAACCCAATTTTTAGAACCTAGATCAACCATGATAGTCACTTTCCAGATAAGTCTCTATTTATGCATATTTATTATTACTTTTAGAAAGCTAAAAGAAGTCAAAATTGATAACAAATCAATGCTTAATTATTGCATATTATTTAACTGATTTAGACATCTCATCCCTTTAATATAACTTAGGTAATTACACTTGTAAAACCCAAAAAGATTAAATCAACACTACTCTCTGACATCGAGATCAGATTCTTAGCACCTTGCAGGGTAATCTCCATTTGACATAGAACTAAATGAAGCAACATGTTAATCAAGACTGCTTCAAGTGTACCTTTTTAACCAGGTAATATGGTTTTTATTCATTTTTAGCCATACAATCCATCATCCCTAAAACTAAAAGGGCATCATAAGCTTGCTCCAAAGTTTTATGGTCCATATAAGGCTCTTTGTTAGATTGGGTGTGTTGCTTACAAGTTGGAGTTCCCACCTTCCTCTCAAGTTTACCTTTCATGTCTCCTATTTGAAAAAAGTACATGGAACCACCATTAGAGTGCAAACAATTTTACTAGAACTTGATAATGAAGGCTCCATCATTTTTCAACCAAAAGTAGTCCTGGATAGGCGCACCCACCAACATCACTCCCACTTAATCTAGTGGAACAACATGAAACCAAAAAATGCAACATGGGAACCACAATTCCAAATTCAGCAATGATTTCCACATCTAAAACTTTGAGTACAAAGATTTTTTTAAGGGGGAAGGGATGTTAAAGAATCCATGTCCTACCCTTCTCTTTGAATTATTGGTGTATTACTCGTTATGGATGCATATAATTTATAAATCATGCCGTGAACATATTTGAATTATCCCACATACATGGGAAGTAGTATTTGTTAGAATAGATTTAGTATTTAAGTGTTAAGGCCTAATGAAGGTATCCATGAATATCATTGTATTGAATTTGCTTAAAGGAGGTTGCCCCCTTGAAGTGGCCTACGATCTAAAGGTTATTTTGAGTTATTTTCCAAAGTTTATTTCATTGTTCATTTATTTTTCGTAGTTCATAAATCTGTGTAGAAGGATCTTCACAAAGGGATTAATTGGAGCTTAACTCCTTGTGTTTTCATGAGAAGTTGGTGTATCTATTCTTCCTTGTCTAAGATTTGCCTAGCCAAACATTCTTCTTCATATATTTGTTGCTCCATAATTTGTTGTTCGTGTATGTGGGTCTAGTAAGCAATCTCCCCCTACCACCTATTATAATCCAGCTCCTTGTCAACCTCCCTTATCTACTAGTCAAAATTTAGCAAGATATCTCCAACACTTTGTTGGGGTTGGTTAGAAGCATGAATAGGCTAACAAAAGGGTTGAGTTGAGGTGGAAGGGAGGCAAACATCATGGGGAAGCTAGTGTCTTTCTGGTCCAAGCTAATTTTGGGTGAAACTAAGAGCACTCTCAGTTTAATTTGGATGAAAGGAGTGTGTAACAATGGCATTTTTATAGAATGGAGGTTGAAAATACATAATTTTAGATAGTCAAGTTGCTTAAACCAGTGGATGTGACATTTGGATTTTCCAAGTGATTTGAAAAGTGTCTTCAACACTTGAATCATTGAGAGTTGCACCGATATTTTAGGCAAATTTTGGACTTTGTCCCACTAGGCATGTTAGAAATGGTTATCACTCAAAACATGCACCCGTGTATGAAAGACTCTTGCATGTTCTACCATGCAGCACTACTACACCTAGCGCCTTAGACTTGTGCATCGAAGAGAGATTTGATGTCTCGTTATAATAAGGGGGTCATCCCCCAAGGTGTGGGACATTTGTGCTCCTTATGATGAACTTATAGAGTAGGTCGACTTCCTTCTAATCTAAATGTACCTAGTTTAGGACTAGCACACAGAACTACAAAGAGCATAATGAAATCTACAACTAGCACAAAACCTAAATTTAATAACTGGGAAAAGGGAGAGAAAAGGTAAGAGGGTTGATGGAATGTAAAGGGTTATGCACCAAGAATAAAATGAACACCTCACCCATTTAATGACACAACAAAACAAATAGAATGAATACCAAATCTTCAAATCAGATGCACTACATAAGTGCTTCATATATAATTAAGGGAATGCAACACAATGTTAAGAGGGATGACAAATGGTCCACAGATAATGCCTATACAAATCTGTGTATACATAGCATGTGACCTACTGAGACTTTTGGTTCTGCATAGAGATGTGAAGGGAAGACAACAACGAGAGGGACAAACATCCACAAACAAGGATCAACAACTATGAATGCACAAAGAACACATATCATGAAGAAAAGTAAATCAATTTTTATTAATATCATGGTTGAAGGTAATATTATAAACTTTAATGGGTAGAGCTTTGTTATACTAGGAGAGGGCTCTTAGAGGGAAAATTTTGGTAGCATTAAAATACCTAGAAATGTTGACCCTTTTACAATAAAAATCAAGGTTTATTTAGCACTAGGCAAGGCCCTACATAATCAATTAGCCATAATAGGTGGTAGATAATAACTTTAATTCAAAATGGCAACTAAAGCCTAACGCTGATTAAGAGCACTGAAGTGTTTGAAATAACTTCTATAAGACATGATCATTCAATTTAGTCTGACAATTTGATCATGGAAGTAGCTAGAAAGTCACTCTTAGATCTTTTAGTGGCCAACGTGTGTATAGAGGATGAAATATATGCTTTTACAGTTAGAGGATATGTGTGTGCATGTTATAACAGTCACCCTTGCATTCAACCCTACTTAGATTCAATTCCCTCAAAGTCCAATCGAGTTCAACTACCACCCTTGATTGCCTGTCACTTGTAGATCCTTCTGGGTTCACTTGACATGAAAGTTGCACAATGTTTGCTTGGATCTCACTAAGTCAAATAAATTATATGCAGTGAGTCCTATGTAAGCTACATGCAGAGATTCTGCATGGATGGGAGTGTGCACCTTTCTTCAGAAACATGTGCACGCTATATGGTTCACATGCCTTTGACTCGGATATATATTGCACAAGAGATGGTGTGTGTCTTAGACTTCAACCTATGAATTATGAAGTCATAGGTGTAATTCTTTGCATTTAGGTGTAGGATTTTAATGATTAGGTGCAAGAAGCTTTTAAAAGAAGAGTGCAGAAAAAATAGACACCTTGGATGTATGCTTATAAATTTGAATCTACACCCTATGCACCTTGCCCACACATGTTTTAGACTTGAGATGTTCTACACAAAAGTTCATGCAGGATATTACTGTGGAAGGCCATGCATTTAATTATAATGTCGTAAAGATGTTTGAGAGTTATGAACCTACACGAGAAGTAATGTGTAGTCTACAAATAATGGAAGCGTAGATGCAAATTTATGCATTTGAGTGCAGGACCCCATCTCTTGGACTTAATAAATCGCCCAAAGAATAGCGTATAGGAAAAAAAAATCTCACATGCACACACACAATTGGATCCTGCCCTCTACACACTTCCTTGCTTACCACTGCTTAAAGCTTGGGGACCCTACACACATGGCTTGCATGTACATTTAATTCTATGTTTAGCATAAGGGCTCATAAACATTTGTGTAGGGGAACTATTGTTTTTCAAAACTTGCACCCATGGATGTTCCACGGTGTAAGGGTTTTTTGTTGTGGGGCGCTAGGCATGAAGGTTCTACGTGGGGCATAAGAGGATTTGGTGCTGAGTGTGGAAGTATTGTCCCTCAACTACACACATGAGCATCAGTTGTCCACTGTAAATATGGAAACATCCCCAAGGTGTGGGACCATTGTGCTCCTTGGGATGAGTATCTAGAGTAGGCTAGATTCCTTATATTCTACATGCACCTAGATTAAGACCAACATGCAGAACCTAAAGAGCAGAAAGGTAACCTATCGCTACTCTAAACCTGATAACTTTCAGGTAAAAGGGAGGGAAAAGGTAAGAGAGTACTAAAAATGAAAAGGTGATACACTCAGAATAGAGCGAGCACTCCTATTACCATAAAAACAGTGCAAACCCTTGAGAACAAGACAATATCACATAATTTATGATAAGTCACTCTACTTGCATGAATGCTTTGCATAGAGGTATGAGAACACAACACAGTGCTGAGAGGGATGAATATTATCCACAAACAACACCTATGCAGACCTTGTTGTGCACAAGATATGATTTGCAAGTGAGCTATGAGTTCAATGAGGAGGTGTAGGGGATGAATGATAAATGAGAGGGACAAATATTATCCATAGATAAAATAAACAAACACAACATAGCACACATATCATCCAAATAAAAAAAGAGGTGAACTTAATTATCATTGATTTACAAGGTCTAGCCAATACAAGTGCTCATGGAGGGCAATTTTAGCAGTGTAAGGTTGTTAAAATGTGTTGACCCTTTTACAATGAAAGAACTAGGTTTTTATAGTACATTAAGTTGGTTATACAATAAATAAACCACTTAGGTGATGGATATAGCATTTAATTATTTATGGCACTGTGACCATGCCTCTCAAAGTGTGTCTGGTAATTAGGACCTGGAGATCATAACAAGATCCTATCATGAATACACATGCATAGGGGGAATGAAAGCTCTTCCTAACAAGGTCAAAGGGTGGCATGAATCCAAATCTTGATGTATGATAGCTGCTTTTGCATTTAATTATTCTTATAGTGCATCGATCTTTTCAACCACCTCCAATGGTATTCATTATGGGGTTGTTGGGTAGGAGTGGTGTGAACGTGACACATGGTTCTTACTTCTTTACTACAAATGATTTTTGGATCCCCTTGTCCTTCTACACCATCCAATGGCGTGGCTTATATTTGTGTCAAAAAGGGACCAGATTTGGATGATCACCAAGTTGACAAATGGAGAGCTGACACTTATTCTAGGCAACTAAAACCCTCCTTGTATTTGGGCAAGCATCACGCTACCATGTGGCAAAGGAGAAAAGAAGGTTGCTCATTGCATAGTTCCAATCCATAGGTGTGGGATTCTACGTGCAAGCATGAAATTGTGTTAGATGGGCATGACCAAGGCCCTAAATCTAAGCACGCATAAGGATGAAGCTCTTGGGTGCACTTTGGTGATATGTAGCTACTTCTTACACCATTCCTTTCACTTATCAATTTCAAAATCTGGGGACCCACACTATAAAGCTCATGCACCTTTTGACTTGTGCATGACAAAATCATGCACAAGGACATGCATTTAGTTATTTACACTAGCATGGATCATTGTTACCTTGCTACGTAGACCTGCACTTCCATCTTGAGCTCGAGGGAAGATGGGAAGCATCTGTATCTTTTTCTTGAAGTGCCTAGGACTTTGAAACTGCACTAGTCTTTTATAGGGTCCTGGAAGGCCTTGTGTCGATCGAGGGGTGACTTAAAAGGTCAACACTTATGATGAACTTTATGGGTCACTTTCCTGCTAAGTAGGAACCTAGTAGACTTTGCACAATCCATTAAGCATGGAGTCTTTGGGACTTTTAGTTCTCTCTCATGAATACACCAGTTGCACATATCCATCTTTGAAATGAGTTGAGATTCACTTGAAAAAATGAGAACTATGCCAAAAGGTGCTTAGAGGAAAATACCTAAGCTAATAAAACATTGCGCACAAGTGCTTAGAAGAATTAAAACTAATCTAAAACAAGGGCGTGCAAAGTATGCTTTTAGGGAAATAAAGAGCATCTACTCTAATTTGTACAAGGCCTAATGGATATAGTATATGAGATGAATCCCATTGACTAGGAGGGTAGCTCTTCTCCATTCATTCTAGCCAGTTGGAAGGCATTCTATGGCTTACAACTGGTGATGGTAAATGGACCACTCCATATTGCATCAAACTTGGTGTGCCTTCTAGCTTTCACTCTGTCTATATCCCATTTGAGCACTAAGTCTCCCACCTAGAAACTTCTCTCACTGGTCTTTTTATCAAAGACCCTCTTGGTCTACACTTGTTGAAGTTCTATGGTGCACGTAACTTGCACTCTAGTTTCTTTGAGCTCCATGAGCTCTGCCATTCTTAATTTGAGGGGATCACTCTTGAGCATCTCTAACTAATGTCTGAGTTTCAATGAAGGTAATTCAAGGGATGTTGGTAACCTGGCTTCCCTTCTATAAACTAACATGAAGGGTGAGTTTCCCAACACTCTCTTGGGCATGATCTGATTAGCCTAAAGAGCAGTTCTGAGCTTAGTATGCCAAGCTCACTTATTATACTCTAAAGTCTTCTTTATGATGTGAATCATGTTCTTGTTCTTGGACTTGGCTAGGCCATTACCCTGAGGGTAATAATTTGATGAGGTACTCAAGTAGATGTTGTCCCTGACATCCCACTCATTGATCCTGGTCCCAAAGAAGGCTAGCGCATTATCGGAGATAATGGTGGTTGGAACACCGAATCTTGTTACAATGCCTTCATAGAAGTTAAGTATGGATGTTTCATTAGCCTCCTTAAGCATAATTGTTTCTATCCATCTCATGAAATAATCAGTTGCTATGAGAATCCATTTGTGCCCATCACTTGACGGTGGGTTAATCATGCCTATGAAATCTAGGCCCCACTATGTGAAGGGTTGGTCATCATGAATCGAGCGCAGTGGTAAGGCTGCAAGCCTTTGTTTACCTATGAATAAGGTGCATTTATTATAATTTTACACATATGCATATGCATCCTTGAATAGAGTTGGCTAATAATAGTTGACTCGCATGATCTTCACAGTAGTGGTCTTGGGACAATAATGGCCTCCTATAGGTCCATCATGGAAATCTTAAAGAATACCATTTGTTTGCTCAGGTTCCACACACCTTAGGAGGACCCCATTGAGATCCTTTTATAAAAGTGCACCATCTATAAGCACATAGGGAATGGAATGTAGTCTGAAACATTTTCACTTAGCTTTGTTAAGGCCAGGAGGATACATATTATGTTGAAGGAAGGCTCTCATATCCTATGCCCAATTAGTTGTACCTTCTTTGTTTGTGCACCCTTCCTAATGTGACACTAATACTGCATTATTCTCTAGTCTCGTTGTTTTTTCTAGCTGCTCACAGAGTCCTTTCCCTCATACCAACTTGGTGACCTGAACGTCCATATCATATTCCATCACCTTCGTGATCCAACCAACTCTTGTCTCACCGATGTCCTTGATAAGCAAGAATTCCTTGATACTTTTGTGCGCGACCATGAGTTGGATCTTATTTTTAAAGAGTATATGAATGAATTTCTTTAGTGCTCTCACAACTAAGAGTGTGTGCTCCTCTACAAAATAATAACACAACTCATAATCCTTTAGATACTCATTGAAGAAGACAATTGGCTGCTCTAGTTGGTCTTTGCTTTGTTGTGTCAAGATGGCTGAGATGCCTTTGACTCCACCAAATGCATAAAGGATGAAATCCTTGTTGTAATATGGGTTGATAAAGGTGGGGACTTACGTGATGGCATGCTTAATGGCCTCAAATATTTCCTTAACCTCACACATCCAACTGAATGCAACGTTATTCTTTAACATCATAGTGAGAAACTTGACCAAGATGGTGAAGCGAAGCACAAACCTTCTCACAAAGTTGATTCTCCCCAGGAAGCTCTAGAGACTTGTCTTATATCTCAAAAGAGGGAGGGACAAGATATCCTTGACTCACTCTAGATCAATCGTGAGTCCTCCTTTTGAAACAATGTTCCCAAGGAGGGCACCCTTATGAACTATGAAGATGCACTTGTTGGAGTTCAGATATATCTCGAACTCATGACAGTTCTGAAAGACTTGATCTAAGTGATCCAAATGATCCTCAATGCATTTAGAGAAAACAATTATGTCATCAAGATAAACCAAGATGATCTTATTGATGAGTTCTTTGAATACCATATCCATGGCTCTTTAGAAGGTCATGCCTGCATTTGTTAAACTGAATGGCATGCATTGCTATGCAAACCTTCCCCACTTAGTGGTGAACATGGTTTTTTAATGGTCATACTCTTGCACAAGGATATGGTTATAGCCTGAGTAACCATCCAACAATGAGAATCTCTCCGCTCCTACGATTGTTTGCAATATCTACTCCATTGACGGGAGAGGATAGTAGTCTTTGAGGGAATCCTTGTTCAAGTCCTTGAAGTCCACACAGAGGTGAATCTCCCCATTTTTATTATGTATCAAGACTAGGTTTATGACCCATGAGGAATGTTTGATTGTAAGTATTATACTGGCCTTAGTGAGCTTGGAGAGCTCTTTGTACATCAATGGATCCAACTTTGGATTAATGGGCCTCTATTTTTGGTGCATGGGGGGTGCACCAGGATCTAGCTCAATTGTATGCTATACTAATCCTGGGTCAAAGCCCCTTAGATCCTTGTATCTCCATGTAAAGATATCATCATATCTCTTGCTGAGTTGAAAGAAGTTTTTTAATTTCTAGTGTGGAACAAACCTTACCAACTTTAAGAGTTTTCCCCTTGAAATGACTACAGGAAGAGATATTTCTTCCTTGGCTATCATGTTGCGCCTTTCTCCTTTGAATTGGTCATTGGAGTTGAAGATACTTTCTAGGGTGACTAAATCCCTTGGCAATTTGTTTCCTTTTAAATGGATGACTTGATCTTCATATTGGGCTGGCAGTTATGTTTGGTTCATAGTATAAAACTCTGACTCATCCTGTAAGAAGTTGATAATTTTCTCATCACTTTTGAACACTTGCCAATTTTCCATGTTGTCAGGAACTGTCGATCTAACCATGAGCTTAACGAGTTGTTTGGACTCCTTCATAAGGTATTGCGGGATGTCATAATGCGCACCTATAGTCGCAATCCTATCTGCATCTATGTTCTGTGCTCTTGGTAAGGAAGTGATGTTGAATGCATTGAAGCATTATATTAGATCCCACATTCTATGTTTATAGGCTTTCATTAATCCGCTCCTAGTCATGATCTACACTCTAACTTGGTTGACAACCAGATCACTATCACCCAACACTTGCAACACCTTGATTCCTTTCTTCTATGAAAGTTGAAGACCTTGAATTAATGCCTCATACTCGATAGCATTGTTTTTGCAAGCGAGATGTAATTTGAATGTGTGGAAGTATTTTTCCTTTTGGGAGGAGACCAATATGACATCGGTTCCTGCACGACTTCTACTTTGGGAGCCATCAAAGTACAACTACCACACTCCTTCAAGGTTCTATGCTTTTAATAGTTTAGGTAGCGTGATGTTTTCTTCTATGATGCAATATGTACCAAGTCTTTTCTCTGCATTATCACAGGGGTGCACTCAAAAATTTCACATGCCCATTCATCCAACAGGTTGTTTGGGGTTTCTTCTAGTGACATCGCAGCCACGTGGAGAATTAAATTCTCCTTGTGATCAAACATTGCACAATTTTTCTTGACTAGGTTGGGAGAGTATGGCTCTACATGACTTTAGAAGATAGGCTCTACCCTTATAGTTACTTTGATCCCATATCTAGTTCTCAACAACATGTGTGACTAATCTAAAGACAAATATCCACCTACCTTTACTGTGAAGTCCTAGGAGAGGTAGATGGCAAAGTAAGGGGGTAAATTGATGATTGTGATATCCTATGCAATGTAAATGCTTGGGCATGCATGTAGTGTTAGATTTAAATCCTTGATTATACCTACCACTTTGATCATTGTGCCATCGAGATGGACCACTCCTTTTGGAATAGGGGAATGCGTAATTCCTAGCATATCCATGATCTTTATGGGCATTATTGGTCCCAAAAAATGTCACTCATTTTTGGAACAACATATGAGCTATCTTGGTCCTACAAGACCAAAATTTCTCTCTTCCCTTCTCAAAATTTGTTCTGAGCTTTCAAATTCCTCTTTTTTCAAGTTTTTTCAGTTAAGGGATTAGCAAGTTCAACAGGTTCAGAGGCTTCTACAAGTGAGTTCAATCAAAAGAACCAGTTTTCAATACTTGGCCATCTTTACGATTGGGTTGGCGCCTTGGTTCAATCAAAAATGTCCATCGGCAAGCATCTAAGCAAAGATTGAACCATTAAACCATTGAACCATTTTGGTTCAATGGGTTCAGTGGGTTCAGAGGTTCAACGCCATCAGCAAGAGCTAGCCGCGCTTTGTAAGAGGTTTAAAGTTCAACCATTTCAAAGGTTTCACGGCTTCAAGCATTTAACTAGTTTCAAAGGCTTGAACCGTTGAACCTTGAACCATTGTGGTTCATCGATTCAACGGGTTCAACGACCAATTGGTTCAACGCGCTTGGTTCAAAGGTATCAAAGAGACTCAACCAAATCAAAAGGATGAACCAATGAACCAATTGAACCTTGAACCGAAAGAGTTCAAAGTTCAATGGTTCATGGGTTTAAAGGTTCAAAGGC
Source organism: Torreya grandis (assembly GCA_037957365.1). Lineage (NCBI taxonomy): Eukaryota > Viridiplantae > Streptophyta > Pinopsida > Cupressales > Taxaceae > Torreya > Torreya grandis. Next base: position 2,369,985 of record JARHVA010000606.1, on the reverse strand, counting down.
AGCCTCTGTCAAAGAGAGAAGCAACAAACAGGTGGTTCAACAGATGGTTCAACCAAAGAGCAGGAAAGTGATTGAACTAGGAAGTGATGGAACAAAAGAGACAGAATGAACCAATGAACCAATGTACTTTCAGTGGGTTCAAAGGTTTAAGGTTCAACATGGTTCAAGCGGCTAGCGACCATTGACAACCCAACGGACGTCAAATTTAAAGTAAGGGAATATCCGTTGAAGTTCAAATAAAGTGCAGAACTCAAAAGAAGAACCAAGCGACTGATTGAAAAGATATAATTCCTTCGGGTTTATTCAAAATCCGACAGAGAACATTTCCTTCAGACTTTTTGTCTGAAGAAAATTATTAAGAGAAAGAGCCGTTAGAATTCTTTTAGAAGTATTTTCTGCGGGAAAATGACTAAGGCAGAGCCCGAAGGAAAAGCCCGACTGAAGAGAAAAGCCCGCGAAAAAACACCCGATGGAAAAAGACAAAGTGCAGCGGAAGCTGCCACGTGTTATGACTCAGTGGAACATGACAAGTGTTTGCATTCGTGTTCCCCTTTTGAAGTTACTCAGGCAAGACGTGTCGTGGATCCCATTTTCCATAAGTTTCTAATGAGTTTCATAATAGCAAAACTTGCCACTTGTCAAAGACGCTGAAAGGACCCCCCAAAGACTTAGACAAGAAGGGCTATAAAGGACAAAGAAGCAACATGGACGATTCCAAAGGCAAGTTCAATTAAAGTGATTGTTCAACCAGAGAGCAAAGAAGCGCTTAAGCAATAAAGAGACGAGCGAGACCAAAGGACCAGAAATATCTTCAAAAGATTTATTTCTAGTAGGTGAAACAGTGGATCAAGTAGACTTTTGAGCGCACCCAATCAAGGACGCAAGCCTATTTTTCTTCCATGAAGTAATGGCGAATTGGACAGCTATGCAGACATCAGGAAAAGGACCAGATAGTCCATACCAAGAAGAGACATATTAGAGGAATGGACACACTAGAGTTATGGCAATGCACTGTTCCTAGCATGGCCCCTCCATATAGAACTGAAGGCGCATTGAAGGCATTCAATTCGGCATGGACCTTTTTTCATGAAAACAAGCGCCCAAGTCTTTCTTGGGGCGCTATATATTGTAAACTCTTTTATTGTTACAAGGGAGATCTTCCCGTTACCAGAAACAAAACTCTACCCAAATTGAAAGGCATTACTGAGACTTTGAGCTCAGATTGTTGTTCATATTTCTTTGATTGAATGAGAAAGCAAGTTACTTGCAGACTTTGTGCTGTTATAACTTGTGCTACTTTCAGAAATTGTTCTTATGTCTGTTTCCTAAAAGCATTCTTGTTTATTTGATCTAACAAGCAAAACTAGTGGAAGTAATCAGGAAGGTGTCCTGAAGCCAACTACTTTCAGACTTTGCGTTGTCATAGTTGTCTTTAGCGTGTGTTTATTTTTTGTTTCCTGTGTAAAGGACCTTGGGATGACTTTGTGCCTCCATTGTTCTTCATATTTCACTCTTGGGTAGTCAAGGTGGAGACTTTGTGCTACATCTTAGATTGTTGGTTACTTTGGACCCAGTTACTAGTCATTTGCTACCTGAAAGAAACTCCTGCTATTTTTTGTAAGAACAATTATAAAAGAAGAGAAGTGCCTTCAACATTTTCACCAGGATTTTATCCTTTGTCTGTGAGCATCATCTCTGAAAGAAAAGAGATGGATGGTTTATTCTGCCCCCATGTGTTATTTTTTGGTTATTTATATAGTATATAGCTCTTACGTATTTAATAGGGAACCTCCCCTTGATGAGAGGAGAGATTTGTCCCTTTTGGATGTGGTAAACCTGCAACATTGGACGACCATTCTCCCTATGATGTGGTGATAGGAACTATTTTGGTCACCAGTTAGCTGACTGACAAAATATTCACCCAACAGTTTTTGGCGACTTCGCTGGAGAAGAGCGCGCAGTTTGAAGTCTCAAACTTCAATCTGAAGCAGTCCTGCTCTTTTCTATTTTTTGTTTTGCAATCTGGCAACTCCACATTATACCAGAGGCAAGAAATCCCAAGGTGTTGTTGACCCTGCTTTTGAGTTGGTGCAACAGAATAATTTTGTGTTGTTTCCTCCATAACCTCACCTTAGACGAACTAGGAGCCTTCCTCCTAGCCCTACCAAACCTCCAACACAAGGCAGAGCTTCTTTTTTTGCTTTTAGTCGAGCTTTGCCTATCCATGCCCCACCTGGATTAGTGATCCCACTTTTACATAATCAAATCATGGCTCAAGGCCCCTGGGGTAACTCTTTCGGTCCACTGAATTTGACTCCACCTTTGCATGAGCTTCTACACAGTTCAAGGAAGAATTTTTCCAAATTCTTTGGTGATGGGAAGGTTCATCCTAATGAATACATTGCGGCTTTTAGCATAGCCTACGGTGTAATAGGGGTGAAATTTGAAGACATAGCGGTCAGGCTATTCGTGGAGACACTACAAGGCGCTGTTGCAGACTGGTTCTACCACCTGCAGGCTGGATCAGTGACTGATTGAGACACTCTGAAAGACAAATTTGAAGGCAGGTTCAAGCCTACAGAAGATGCACATGCCTTGTTGGCCTAGCTCACTTAGATGAAGAAAGAGCCTCATGAGCCTATGAGGAATTTTATTGCCAGGTTCGACAAGTTGAGGCACATGATTTCTATGGCCGCCCAGCCAACACCTCAAAATCTCAAGTGTTTCTTCATCAACTCACAGCTGCATGAAGTGAATTTTTTGCTGAGACAAGCCAGACACATAGAGCTTGTTACTGCTCAGGACTTGGCTACTGAGCTAGAAGATGACCTTATCTTGGCAGGAAAGATAAGGAGAGATCCTAACAGAGGTAAATCCTCTTCATCTTCTGAGTATCCATCTACAGCCACCATTGACCCAATGGTACAAAAGTTTCAAATGAATTGCTAGATTTGAAAAGACAAATGGCACAAGGTATGTCTTCTGCTCTTCTATATAAAAATATACTAAGGAGGACATTTCCCAATCAACCATATCAAGACAACACTGGCAGAAGTCAAGGGCAACCAAATCCTCTTCCTCCCCGACAGAGGAACCTTGCCCTTGAAGCACCTCCAACCAACTCAGCAGTTGGATATCTGAAAACAAAACATGTTTCTTATTTCTAGCCTAAGTTTGAGCAAGAAAATGGCATTGATCTCTTCAGGGAGGATCTAGAAGCATCAGTCAGTGATTCTCACATTGGTTTTCTAAATTACCAAGATGAACCCAGAAGTGAAGGTGAAGCAGTCAAAGAATTATACGCAGTATTCACCCGATCCGAGAATCAGTCAGTCCAGCAAGCTGATAAAAAAAGAACAGAGGAACGAATTCAGTCTGCAATTCTAATTGCTAAGCGGGGAACCACTCTGCCTTTCCAGTCAAAGGACCCAGTGATTGCCAAGAAGGTTAGTACATCAAACATCTCTGCACCTTCTACTTCAACTTCACAGATCAGTCCTCCCCCTCCCAAAAATGAAAAGGATGAACTCTCATTCTCTCTTCCAAGTCCATCTCAGTCATTTGACATGATTGATCATGTCAAGAAATCCAAAATTCAAATGACTGAGTTTGAATCCCTGCAAGCCAATCCTGAGTAGTTAAACATTGGTGAAGAGCTAGGTGTGGACTTGTCTGAGGCAAAGATTGTGGTCACCCAAATGTCAGCTCCTGCTACTCAAATTCTATTTGAGCCTTCAGGCAGGGGTAATTACTCCTTGACCACAGAGGATGCTCATGTCTCAGCTGATCAAAGTCCTGTCGCTGGTAATCCAGGATTTGATCCAAATCAGGCATTAGAAAAATTGGTAGGGCATAGTACAAATCAAGAAGAATCTTCCATCTCTGATGAAGAAAAATCTAATAAAAGATCAGCTTCTGATGACAGATCCTGGAATTTGATGGCAGCAATTCTTCCACTCATGTTGGATGTAGATCTCTGTTGCTCAGATTGAAGACTGCTCAGGATGAAGAGATTGAACTCCTTCACACCAAAGGAGATGTTGAGCTAATGGTTTGTCAGGGGTCTATTGCTGACGATCAAAATATGTGTTGGATAGAACCAGCAAAATGGCAAGCTATGGTGGTGGACCATACTGTTGTATTCCAAAATCAACAAAAGAAACTCTTCGCAGGGAGAGTAAGGAGTTATGGTTTTGATAGAGAAGACCACGTCCCGCCATGGGGCAAGAAGAAAAAGAGGCCAATAGGAAGACGTAGAAAATTGGTTTCCTGTTGGAGAGCTCCATTCGCTCGTCACCATTTCTAGGAACAAAATGGTTTCCTGCTGGTTTATCAAGATGGCATCCCCTTTTCTTCGCCTCACAAGGAGCAGCATCTGAAGTACTTCAATTTTTGAAGTATCAGATAAGTTCACCTGTACATATGTATATCTGTATAGTCTTTAGTTCTATTTTGTTCTTTTTATTATCATTTTTGGAGCCTTTCTTTTTGGGTAGCACGACTCCGTAGCTCAATGGCACACTTCAAGGCACTGGAGATTCTGGTTTCTACTCCCCTCAGCGGTGTTTCAAGTTTACATCTGAAGGAAGTTCCCCAACTGGAGCCAGCTATTGGTCCCCAAAAACTTCACTCATTTTTGGAACAACATATGAGCTATCTTGGTCTTACATGACCAAAATTTCTCTCTTCCCTTCTCAAAATTTGTTCTGAGCTTTCAAGTTCCTCTTTTTTCAAGCTTTTTCAGTAAATGGATTAGCAGGTTCAATAGGTTCAGAGGCTTCTGCAGGCGAGTTCAATCAAAAGAATCAGTTTCCAATACTTGGCCATCTTCAGGATTGGGTTGGCGCCTTGGTTCAATCAAAAATGTCCATCGGCAAGCATCTAAGTAAGGATTGAACCATTGAACCGTTGAACCTTGAACCATTTTGGTTCAACGTGTTCAGCGGTTTCAGAGGTTCAACGTCATCAGCAAGAGCTAGCCACGCTTTGTAAGAGGTTTAAAGTTCAACCGTTTCAAAGGTTCCACGGCTTCGAGCACTTAACTAGTTTCAAAGGCTTGAACTGTTGAACCATTGAACCATTTTGGTTCATCGGTTCAACGGGTTCAATGACCAATTGGTTCAACGCACTTGGTTCAAAGGTATCAAAGAGACTCAGCCAAATCAAAAGGATGAACCAATGAACCGATTGAACCTTGAACCGAAAGAGTTCAAAGTTCAATGGTTCATGGGTTCAAAGGTTCAAAGGCAGCCTCTGTCAAAGACAGAAGCAACAAATAGGTGGTTCAACGGATGGTTCAACCAAGGAGTGGGAAAGCGATTGAACCAAGAAGCGATGGAACAAAAGAGACAGAATGAACCAATGAACCAATGTACTTTTAGTGGGTTCAAAGGTTTAAGGTTCAACATGGTTCAAGCGGCTAGTGACCATTGACAGCCCCGCGGACGTCAAATTTAAAGTAACGAAATATCTGTTGAAATTCAAATAAAGTGAAAAAATCAAAGGAAGAACTAAGCGACTGACCGAAAAGATAGAATTCCTTCGGGTTTGTTCAAAGGCCGACAGAGAACATTTCCTTCAGACTTTTTGTTCGAAGGAAATTATTAAGAGAAAGAGCCGTTAGAATTCTTTTGGAAGTATATTTCACAGGAAAATGACTAAGGCAGAGCCCGAAGGAATTCCTTCGGACTTTTGTCTGAAGGAAAAGCCCGATTGAAGAGAAAAGCCCGCAAGAAAATGCCCAATGGAAAAAGACAAAGTGCAGCGGAAGCTGCCACGTGTCCATTATAAAGCAGAGCGGAAGCTGCCACGTGTTATGACTCAGCAGAACGTGACAAGTGTTTGCATCCGTGTTCCCTTTTTGAAGTTGCTCTAGCAAGACATGTCATGGATCCCATTTTCCATAAATTTTTAATGAGTTTCATAACAGCGGAACTTGCCACTTGTCAAAGATGCAGAAAGGACCCCCCAAAGACTTAGACAAGAAAGGCTATAAAAGATAAAGAAGCAACATGGACGATTCCAAAGGCAAGTTCAATTAAAGTGATGGTTCAACTAGAGAGCAAATAAGCGCTTAAGCAGTGAAGAGAGGAGTGAGACCAAAGGACCAAAAATATCTTCAAAAGAGTTATTTCTAGTAGGTGAAACAGTGGATCAACTAGACTTCTGAGCACACCCAATCAAGGATGCAACCCTGTTTTTCTTCCATGAAGTAATGGCGAATTGGACAGCTGCACAGACATCAGGAAAAGGACCAGATAGTCCATACTAAGAAGAGACATATTAGAGGAATGGACACGCTAGAGTTATGGCAATGCACTGTTCCCAGCATGGCCCCTCCATATAGAACTGAAGGCGCATTGAAGGCATTCAATTCGGCATGGACCTTTTTTCATGAAAACAAGCACCCAAGTCTTTTTTGGGGTGCTATATATTGTAAACTCTTTTATTGTTACAAGGGATATCTTTCCATTACCAGAAGCAAAACTCTGCCTAAATTGAAAGGCATTACTGAGACTTTGAGCTCAGATTGTTGTTCATATTTCTTTGATTGCATGAGAAAGCAAGTTACTTGCAAACTTTGTGCTGTTATAGCTTGTGCTACTTTAGGTAATTGTTCTTATGTCTGTTTCCTAGAAGCATTCTTGTTTATTTGATCTAACAAGTAGAATTAGTGGAAGTAATCAGGAAGGTGTCCTGAAGCCAACTACTTTCAGACTTTGTGTTGTCATAGTTGTCTTCAGTGTGTGTTTATTTTCTGTTTCCTGTGTAAAGGACCTTGGGATGACTTTGTGCCCCCATTGTTCTTTGTATTTCACTCTTGGGCAGTCCAGGTGGAGACTTTATGCTACATCTTAGATCACTGGTTACTTTGGACCTCGTTACCAGTCATTTGCTACCTGAAAGAAACTCCTGTTGTTTCCTGCAAGAACACTTCTGAAAGAAGAGAAGTGCCGTCAGCATTTTCACCAGGATTTTCTCCTTTGTCTGTGAGCATCATCTCTGAAAGAAGAGAGATGGATGGTTTATTCTGCCCCCATGTGTTATTTTTTACTTATTTATATAGTATATAGCTCCTACGTATTTAATAGGGAACCTCCCCTTGATGAGAGGAGAGATTTGTCCCTTTTGGATGTGGTAAACCTGCAACATTAGATGACCAATCTCCCTATGTTGTGGTGATAGGAACTATTTTGGTCACCAGTTAGCTGGCCAACAAAATATTCACCCAACAGGCATCACCAAGCTCCTTACGCCTAAGTCGATCATGAAATTATGCCCCAGGTGTTGGCCTATGATTGATACATAAAATGGGGGTGACTTGTTGCTATTACGCACTTGTGATTCTTCTTTTTGCTAGCACAAGCTCATATAAATAGCAAGCACCGGTTCAAGGGCCTGATACTCTTGGAAGCCTTTCAGTGCATCTTGGAGCATGTTTTGTTGATATGGAATAGTAAGCACATCCCATATTGTGACGTTGAGGCTCGTCCTCTTCATCTGTTCTAATAAATTAAAGGGAACTTGAGATCCCTTTGGTTGTGGATTTGGAATAGCAGCCTCTCCTGGTGTTGGCACATTACCTTGAGATGGTCCCTCCTTCTGCACTATCTTTTTTGGGTGCAAAGGTTATGCAGGTGCCTTAGCTTGAGCAATCGATCGATTGAATTTGAGCGTTGAAGGTAAAGGCATTGAGGCTGGAGTAGCTTCCTCGATAACTATCCTTTTAAATCTTGTGTTTAAAATGACTGGAGTGCTTCCTCCACCAGGTGAACCACTTTGATTCACATAGTTGAAATCCTCCTCTTACCAATTGATGAAAATAGACCCATCCTGTGGTTGAACCGACGCTTGGATCCTCTCCTCTTATGGAGCTATGTTGCTTGTATGCTCTTGAAATTGAAGCATGCTTTGCACCATGAGTGCCTAGTTCAAGGTCCCATTCATGCATGTAGCTTGATTATGTGGTTGATTGCATGGGAAGCACCATTCAAAATCATGTGTTAGATTGTTTTGTATCAGAACAAGGGCTTTGGAGGTGCTGGTAGTTTCAGTCTTTTGCATATAAGGTGCTCTATTGTATGTGAGATGATTTTGTGTTTGAGCACCACCTTGGTAGAGAGGTCTGTTTGATTGGTATTGTTGAGTGAAGGGTTGATGATGTCTCAAATACTGCATTTGCTACCTTTTGAGGGCAACTAGTTCATTCCCAAAACATTGCAATAACACCTTTACTTCGTGCAATTCATTGGAAGAGACGACAGGTGGAGTACGTGGGCTCACAATAGTAGGGATAAGTGTTATCATAGGTTTGGTATCTATTTGATTAGGGAGAGGTTTTAAAAATATAGGTATAGGGGGTCTAAGCGCAAACTTGCCTGCTTGAATTAAACAACTCTCTATGTGCATCGTAACTTCGTAGGCATCAAGAAGGACCATGCCTCCCATGGACTAAATCATCACCACTATATCACTATTAAGAGCTTTTAGAAAATATAGAAATGCAGTGTTAAGAGATGGGTTACATAAATATGGGATTCTATCCCAGACCCTTTCGAATTTGAATTTGAAATCGACCATCATCTCATGCAGGGCTTGCTTTATGGTCGTGAGTTGATCTATCAGGGACAAGTGATCACTTTGATCCTCAAACTACTTGCACAATTCTCTGTCGAGTTCATCCCAGCTATGAATAGAGTTTGGTCTCAAGCCTTGGTACCACTAAAGGGATTTTCCTTTGAATAAGGAAGCAAGCAGTCTGACTATGACATTATCTTGGGTGACATGGTGCACTGAGCAGATATTTACAATGTCTTGGATATGCTCCACAAGGGAGGTTGAATTCTCACCCATGAAATAGGATAATATTTTAATAGCAAACACCTGGATGTCATTGTAATACACTAGGACTAATGGACTGCTTCCATTGAAAGGCACAAACACTTGATTCCTTGACACAACCATGAATGGGATAAGGAATAGACCTCACCTAGAATAGAACCTTCTGAATGGGGGTGTAGACTGGGCTCGTGGTGGTGACTGGCTTGAGCTATGTCTTCTGAAAGGGGATAAAGATGTTTTAACTCTCCTTCTTAGGGGTGTTGGAAGCTCACTGAAATGAAAATCAGTGCCTCTTATAGATGATCTTGTTCTTCTTGGCATGTAAATAGGGGGTTGGTCTTTGCGATCCAAAGATGTTTGGAGTCGTTAGGTGCTCTCACTGAGTGTCTTCTACAACTATTAGCTAAAGATATCCCCAATTATTTAGCTTTTCTTTAAATGGTTCTATCGGGCGTGCCAAAAACTATTGTCCTTCGAAACGTGCACTCGTGGATGCTTTTCGATACAAGGGGTTTTTGTCGTGGGTTGCTAGGCATGATGGTTTTGTACTAGTCACAAAATGATTTAGTGCTATGTGTGGAAGTATTATCCCTCAGCTACATGTACTAGCATTGATTGTCTCATCGCAATGATGGAAACGTCCCCAAGGTATGGGACCATTATGCTCCTTGGGACAAGTCTCTGGAGTAGGCCAGATTCCTTCTATTCTACATGCACCTAGTTTAAGACTAGCATGAAGTCCTAAAGAGCAGAAAGGTAACCTACCGCTAGTCTAAACCTAATAACTTTGAGGGAAAAAGGAGGGAAAAGGTAAGAGTACTAAAAATGAAAAGGCGATGCACCTAGAATAAAGTGAGTGCTCTTACTGCCATAAACACAATGCAAACCCTTGAGAACAATACAATATCACATAGTTTCTGCCAAGCCACTCTACTTGAATGAATGTTTTGCATAGAGGCATGGGAACATGATGCAACGCTGAGAGGGAAAAATATTATCCATAGACAACATCTACGAAGACCCTGATGCGCATAGGATACAACCTGCAAGTGAGCTACGAGTTCAATGAGGAAGTGCAAGGGATGAATGACAAATGAGAGGGACAAACATTATCCACATACAAGAATCAACAAACACAAGATAGCACACAAATCATCCAAAGAATGAAAAGAGGTGAACTTAATTCTCATTGATTTACAAGGTCTAGCCAATACAAGTGCTCATAGAGGGCAATTTTAGTAGGGTAAGGTTGTTAAAATGTGTCGACCCTTTTATAGTGAAAGAACCAGGATTTTATAATAGATTAAGCTAGTTTTACAATAAATGCACCACTTGGGTGGTGGATATAGTATTTAATTCTTTGTGGTGCCACGACCATGCCTTTTAAAGTTTGTCTAGTAAATAGGACTTGAAGATCATAGCAGGATCTTGTCATAAATACACGTGCATAGGGGGAATGAAAGATCTTCGAATCCAAATCCTGATGTATAATAACTACTTCTACATTTAATTATTCTGACAGTGCATCGAGCTCTTTCCAACCACCGCCAATGACCTTCAGTATATCTGGTGGCCTCTTGACATGTGGTGATTTGATGAGCTCTCGGGAGAATCCCTTTGGTTGCTAGGTAGGAGCAGTGCAGACGTGACACATGGTCATCACTTCTTTACTGTGGATGCTTGGTGGGTCCCCTTGTCCTTCTACACCAACCAATGGTGTGGCTTATATTTATGTCAGAAAGAGACCAGCTTGGATGAGCACCAAGTTGACATGTGGAGAGTTGGTGCTTATATTAGGAAATTGAAAGGAAGGTTGCTCAGGTTGACATGTGGAAGGTTGCTGCAAGTTTGGGATCTTATGTGCAGGTACAAAACTATGTTAGATAGGTGCAACCAAGGCCCTAAAATTGAGGACACACAAGGATGAAGCTCGTAGGTGCGCTTTGGTGATATGTAGCTACTTCCTCCACCATTCCTTTCACTTAACTATTTCAGAATCTAGGGACCCACACTCTAAAGCTCATGCACCTTTTGACTTGTGCATTATAAAATCCTACGTGAGGACATGCATTGAATTACTTACACTAGAACGAATCATTACTGCCTTGTTGCATAGATTTGTACTTCCATCTTGAGCTTGGGTGCAGATGGGAAGCATCTACACATCTTCTTCTTGAGGTGCTTAGGACTTCATAGCTATGTTAGTCTTCTATAGGGTCCTAGGAGGCTTTGTGCCAACCGAGGGGTGACTTAGAAAGTCAACAGGTACGTAACAAGGCTCTCTTCATAGGCATGCATAGACACTTAGTTGAGGTGTTGATCTGCATTGACACTCGTCTTCAAGTGCTGGCAGGAAACATTTGTGCACAAGCCTATTTCTGAGAGACCCATCATTGTGCAAGCATGAAAACCTTCTGTGTAGCATCCTATGAACTCTGCGCATGTTAGGGTGACCTAGAGGGTCAACACTCACCCTTGCACCAGATTGGGGGCATAGTTAGCTTCCAATCTCCCTCTTCAAATTTACAAGGTTTAGTTTTAAATCTCTCTTAGCTCTAATGCTTCATAAGGAAGCATCTTTACCAAGTCAAAGTACCAAGGGGCAACATGGTTGTATCAACACACATGTACTCCTTCCTTGCTCTATTTATTTTCAAGCATTTCAATTATATCAATTTTTAGATTATATGCACTAATTTATATTATAACATGCTCTTGGTTACAAGTCAAACACTAGCATAACACTCAAAATGAGCTCAAGCAAAGGCAAGGTGTGTTGTACACACCCAAGTACACATTTGTTTCCTTTAAACTAGTAATTTCATCCTCATGCATTACTAGATTAAAGTGGGGGATGTAGATACTAAAATTTGATTTATATAGCATTTTAGTCTTGTATCTTTGACAAATACCTATCAGAGTTCTACCCTTAAGTTCTAAACTTTCATGTTTCTGAAAGGCTCATATTTGTCTTCTCACTATGCCTAAATTATTTATCTTATGGTCCGACCCTATCATTTTTTATGACCCAGGTCTCTTGCACTGTATATAAAGCCTAAACCCTAATATATATATAACCTTCACTGTCAGTTTTAGATCCTCAATAGCTTCCTAGCCTACCAAACACTTGCATCCCACATAGGGATATTTTCCTCGATGCAAGTGTCCAAATTCTTATCTAGTGTCTAGTTGTCAGGAATCTAGAACAACAAACATGCTCTGATGCCACTAGTTGGGATCTTGCTCCTCAGAAAAAGCACAGTATGATTACCAAATATAAGCAATTGAATATGCGGAAATAACCAGAAACACAAGTAACTAGAATTCACCAATAGCACAGAATATGAGAGACAATACACTATCTTGTATTAACACTAACAGAAAAGAATACAACAAAGAGCCGCCACACTCTTTCACCTTACAGAGATTCGCCACACCTCAAGTGTTCAGTAATTCTTCTCACACACACTCTCCTACACAAAAACGGTCCCAACAACCAACTCACACACAGAATTGGTGTTCACCTCACCAACCAGTCAGTAATAACCCTACCGGTACATCAAGCACTCTATAGCACTTCAAGCTGATCTCTCATGAACCTGCAACCTGCAATTCAAAGACCAAACTTACATGTAGATCCCCAATGAGCTTGCAACAACCTGCAACTCACAGATCTTACAACAAGAAGGAACTCTTCCTTTCTATCTCATGTCTTATACAATACATGCCAATGGGTCTATAAATAGATCCCTAACTCAAACAATAACTTAGACTCTTAATTTAGACAATTGTCCTCGCAGCACAAGACTCTAACTGGTCTCAACATGCAAACTCTTCGTTCACTTAACTAACTGTCCGTGAAACGAGCAGTTCTGGAACACACAGGCGACCGACGTCGGTCCCTGCTTGTCTGGTTCTGCCGACGTCGGTCGACTTCCTGTCGTCGCCGGTGGCCTTCTGCACTGGTCCCTGCCGACGTCGGTCCTGCTGCCGACGCCGGTTCCTGTAGAACTCAGCAACCATTTGTTCCTCAGTTTGCAAAGGTTGAAGCTTTTAGCTCCACAACCTAACAATCTCCCACTTGGAGATAAACAGCTGCAACCTGTACATGTACCTGTACACCGTCTAGTTTGTTACCTTGGCTATGTATCCATCTTCAAAATCATCCTTGAAGACCAACCACCACAAAATTCATGGTGCAAAACCTGTCATCCAAATTACCTGCCACATCCACATCTACAACCATGTAGAAATAAACCTGAACTTGCATAGCATGTGCACCTGCTACTAGTCCCTGTAAGAATCCACTGAGCTGACCTCCAATGGTTCTCTCCCGGATTGGCTTCTAACTTGTGACAACTCCCACTGCTTGGGAAAACTCAGGTTTAGTACATACCATGCACTCAACCTCATTATGTGAATCAAGACCCCTGTTCTATGAACTGTCTAACCATCGGCGTGCTAACCGGTTTCACACAATCATCCTGAAACAAAGTCAACACATGACCTTCCATGTCTCTAGAACACACTCTTGCCAAAGAATCTTGCTGCTCCCAGATTCTCCATGACAAACACCTGAACTAGCTTTACCTTTAGTTCAGCAATACCTATATATGTAACCCTGCAACAAGCACATCATACAGAGAATAGGATAGTGTAGCTAATACTATCCAACCTAGTAAAGAGAAACACAATGAACAAACCTCCATTGCTCTGCAGCTAATACAAGATCAAAATACCCTGATCTTCCATCTCACGTATCCATTTCCGCTCTTCTTCATCCTTAACATCCATTCGTCTCTCAGTGCTTACTTCCAGCTGGCAACACTACTCAAAACACCTGTTTGGTTTTCCTCCAAAGAATCACATCCTCATCCATGCCTAGCTCCCACTGTTTCCTGGATCTACCTGTTCTGCTTCTTCAATAACTCCCTGGTCCTATGCCATAAGTGAGCAACAAGTAGTGTAAAGAAGGGAAATGACGAATTTAAGAACTTACTTACACCTTCAGTCCTCCATATGGGCGCTTGAGACTCCATGACAGCTTGCTGTCCACCCAAAATTCGTCTCAGTGATCGATGCCGGTCACATCTCAGTCTACAGCCGACCGATGTCGGTTCCCTGCGACTGCCTCCCTGTCGACGTCGGTTTCCCCTGGCCGACGCCGGTCCCTGTCTGCCCCGAGTCACCGACGTCGGGCTGCACATAGCCGACATCGGTCCCTGTCTGGACACCGACGCCAGTTTTCCTGCCGACGTCGGTCTCTGTGTTTTTCTTGTGAGACCTGACTTTTTCCCGCGAGCTCCTTTTGGATCAAACCCTTGTCCAAATCACCCTTGCTCTGCTCAGAATTTCTCTGCACCTTGTGCTGAACTCTGTCCGTCACCTTCTCCTTGAAAACCAAGGCTTTCCTGTTCTTGTCACTAACATCGGATTTCTCAAGAAATCTCACCTTCCTCTTCTGCATACAGAAATCACGATCCATGCCTTCCAAATCCGAAAGCATATCCTTTGACTCAAGAACCAGCATCTCCTTCTTATCTATGTGACCAAGCCTATCAAGCCACATCTCTGAATCTACAGCTGAGGTAGATAACCCAGAAGAAGAATCAGTAAAACAAGTAGATAGATAAAGCGTACCTACTTTCTTACCTCTAGCTACAACAAGTGTACCCTTGGTAACCTTCCAAGAGTCCGCTGTGAGAGTTACTGTGCAACCCTCTTCACCCAAACTTCTAACAGAAATCAGATTCCGCTTCAGAACTGGGACGTGCATGACCTCCTTTAACACCCATGTGTTACCTGTCTGCAGTTTCAGCTTCACTTTGCCTTTGCCAACAATCTGACAAGACTTACCATCCCCTACACAAATTTCTCCAAAATCTCCCTGGACATACTCATGAAAAAATTCCCTATGTGGGGATGCATGAAAAGAGGCACCAGAATCTAATACCCAAGATTCTACTTTATCCAAAGAACATACCAGAGCATCCTGTGCAATGTAACCTGCAACATCTGCTTCTTCTTCATGTTCTTCATGCTGATCTGTACCCGATCTGCAATCTCTCTTTAAGTGCCCTTGCTTTCCACATTTCCAACAGGTTATTCTGTCATACTTGGACTTGGATCTCTTGCCCGTCTTCGACCTTGATCTCCCACGCTCTATCTTCTCTCTTGGCCTTCCTCTTCCTTCAACACTCAAAGCATCTCCAGATGATTCACCTGTGCTTTTCCTGCGTATCTCTTCGTTCAAGATCACACTCACAATATCATCCACTTTTAGGACTTTTGAAGGAGACACAGTATTAGAAACTGCCATTACCAAACCTTCCCAACTTTCAGGTAATGAACACAAGATTAAGAGAGCTCTTATTTCATCATCAAATACAATATTGACTGAACTTAACTGGTTTACCAAACCATGGAAATCACTAAGATGGCTATGAACAGATCCACCTTCCAACATTTGCAAATTAAATAAATGCTTCATAAGAAATACCTTATTCGACGCTGAGGGTTTTTCATATAAATTTGCCAAAGATTCCATCAACTCAACCGTTGTCTTACACTGTGATAAGCTGGAAATCACAGATGGTGCAAGACTCAATCTAACAGATCCCAGAGCCTTCCGATCAAGAACCTCCCATTCTTCATCTTTCATATCCAAGGGTTTGCTAGCAACCCCACCCAACGGTAAGTACAAATCTTTCTGATACAGATAGTCCTCAATCTGCATCCTCCATAATTGGTAGTTCTTGCCATTGAACTTTTCCATTCGTAGTTGACTGCTTTCTGTCATTGCTCAACTCCCACTCAAACAGAAACCCTGTGAGTAACCTGTAATCAAAACACACTACCCAGATCTACACCAATCTGTTAGTATCCCAACCAAAAGCTCTGATACTAATTGTTGGTATCAAGCTTAAGAACCTACAACCAAGGCTCTGATACTAGTTGTCAGGAATCTAGAACAACAAACATGATCTGATGCCACTAGTTGGGATCTTGCTCCTCAGAAAAAGCACAGTATGATTACCAAATATAAGCAATTGAATATGCGGAAATAACCAGAAACACAAGTAACTAGAATTCACCAATAGCACAGAATATGAGAGACAATACACTATCTTGTATTAACACTAACAGAAAAGAATACAACAAAGAGCCGCCACACTCTTTCACCTTACAGAGATTCGCCACACCTCAAGTGTTCAGTAATTCTTCTCACACACACTCTCCTACACAAAAACGGTCCCAACAACCAACTCACACACAGAATTGGTGTTCACCTCACCAACCAGTCAGTAATAACCCTGCCGGTACATCAAGCACTCTATAGCACTTCAAGCTGATCTCTCATGAACCTGCAACCTGCAATTCAAAGACCAAACTTACATGTAGATCCCCAATGAGCTTGCAACAACCTGCAACTCACAGATCTTACAACAAGAAGGAACTCTTCCTTTCTATCTCATGCCTTATACAATACATGCCAATGGGTCTATAAATAGATCCCTAACTCAAACAATAACTTAGACTCTTAATTTAGACAATTGTCCTCGCAGCACAAGACTCTAACTGGTCTCAACATGCAAACTCTTCGTTCACTTAACTAACTGTCCGTGAAACGAGCAGTTCTGGAACACACAGGCGACCGACGTCGGTTCCTGCTTGTCTGGTTCTGCCGACGTCGGCCGACTTCTTGCCGTCGCCGGTGGCCTTCTGCACTGGTCCCTGCCGACGTCGGTCCTGCTGCCGACGCCGGTTCCTGTAGAACTCAGCAACCATTTGTTCCTCAGTTTGCAAAGGTTGAAGCTTTTAGCTCCACAACCTAACACTAATCCTCAAAAGTCATCTAATTTGAAAATTATTTGAATCTTGTGGGTCGGCCCATTTGTTTTATTTAACCCTTTCATGAGATGTTTTTAAGAGGTATGGTATAAGTACAAATCAAAGCCCACTCATTATCTATCTAGAAAATACAAGCAAACATCTATTCAAGCTCACTAAATCGATTGCACAACCGAGTTCTACTACCCTATTCTTCTTTATTTTCATATCAATCATAGGAGTAATCATTTTATAGGTTTGAAACACTCAAAGAACAACCCATGAGCATTGTTTGTCAAGTTACAAGCTACATCATTGCATGCCTTTACATATAGTATATTTCACCCTTGTGCACACACAAGCCAACACCTAGGGGAGAACTACATATGTCTGAGGCCTTTCTTAGAGTATTAGCTATGTAGGCATCACTCATTGACAGAGAGGTCATTGAGATCAGCTCAACACCATGAGCCCACTAACTCATTTTTGGCAAGGTACAAAGATCTATGGTGAAGATCTAGGGTTTGATCCACATATAGGCATCTATACCCTATGCACATGAATATAATATATCAACAGAAAGGTGACATAAAATCTAGAAAGCTCCAGGTGGTCATTCTGCAATACAATGAGTATTATGTACTGGATAGTTTTGTTGATATCAAGACACTTGTGTTGATACAAGTGTCCCAAGGCTAGTGCAAGTGTCTGGGCTTCCAGAAATATTATTTCTAAAATCTGACAACTAGATCCTGGGCTTGTTCCTGCTTGTTTCCACCTCTGCATATCTCAGATCTATCTGCACATTTGCAAATAAATTAAGCATCATCTCTTACTCATGCTTATGCAATCAAACTACTATTTTGAATTTACTTTCTATATTTAACATAACTCAACATGCCTCAAATACATAACTCAACATGCCTCAAATGCATCATAATGGAGTAGATTTGTAAACACTTGAAGAGATATGGCCTTCCCTCTATGTGTCTCATGATGAGACTCTTGTATTCATTCAAGAGGATTATTAGCATATGCATAGTCTTCCTAAGTTTTATGTGAAAAATAATAAAACCCATTATACATGTAAAGACTAAAGAAAGATGAAAAGTTTTTTTGAAGTAAAATAGTCATAAAGGAAAGCTGAAAATATTTCTTCGTGGTTATATATAGAAGAAAGTGTAGCCTTGTACAACAAGCTTGCATGGTCAAGAAAGTGTAATGAGATTGAGTTGAAGAAGTTTACATAATGAAGATTTCATATTATTGTGTGTTGCCTTTGTATTTTCTCGCTTTAAATATTATGCATAAAAATATGTATCCTTTTGTACAAAATCTCATTTTTAGGTTGGCTTTAATATCTTATTTCAACACCTCTTTGAGACCACATACATTTGACCTTGTGCTAAATATTACATACATTTATGAGTACAACTTTTAGTGTTAAAGAATCAAGCTACAACAACATTCTAAGGAGTACTCTAAATGAAACTAAATACAATCATGAGTGATGTAGGGGCATCTTGCTCATTTGTAATCCTACATCAACCCAAAATAAGCTAAGTCTTGTTGTACACGAGTTCTTGTGTTGTTTTGCATTCCTTTGTGCTCCTACATATCTTTTATAATGTTTTGTGCCTTTTGTACGTGCACATTTTTGGTGTTTGTTGTTTTGCACACCAGGATGGTGTGCACAGCTTCTAGTCAATTGTGAAGTATAGCGCAAGTCTATTAAAAAGGTCTTTGGCTAGTTCAAACAAAGTTTGAAAGATCAGCACAGAGAAGGAAATTTAATGTCTTATGATGTCAACATTCAATACATAGCTTAACCTTATGAAGCTTGTGAGATCTTGTTCAAGAATGTTGTGATATCTTGTTGAGGAATGTTAGTGCACAACCATAAGATAAGAAGGATCTTGTGTAGCCCATGTATGGATTCATCTATGTAAAGTTTTTGGTGGTGACTTGATACTTGTGAGTTTTTGGTACGTACGATGTCTTTGTGAAGTGCAGATGCTTATGAATTAATGCGACATTTGGGCACATGAAAACATTGAGTTTCTAACTATTTCATTATATACCATGAAGTGAAGAAAATTATTGTTAAATCATTTAATATCGCACTAAGATGTGCTTTGGATATGATGAATCATTGGGATTGTAATGAGACATTTAATGTTTGTGGCACATAGTGATGTGTTAGAAGTATTTAATGATTGTAGTGGGTTGTTGAGTGCATTAAGGTAAGTAAGTGGATTTTGTGTCTCTACAAATATACCCCTACACTTGTGTTGAGTGGCAAGGTTGATCATAAATCATAGTGAGTATGTTGAGGGGTAGTTAAATTTGCAAAGACCATAAGTTAACATGCATAGATCTAAGGGTTTGATGTTGTAATGCATCTCATTGGAGATTGTTGTGTTGTTATCATTATAAATGTAAATTATGTTTTCATTCACTGAAATCAAATAAATAATTAAGATATTGTTGTCGCATTTTTATTGCATTGTGTGTTATGTTATGTAATTCTGAAGTCCAAAACCTAAACGGAGTTGGTATAATATCAATATGAGGTGGAGTTCAAATCCCTTATCAAATATAGGTCTCCAAATTTGAATAAAATCTAAAACACTCAAAATCAAGGTTAGGCAACCTATTAATCACAAGTCTCCAAATCCACCTCGCTTAGTATGACAATACACTTCTGAATGGTATGTATTTTGAAAATAATAAATGGGACATACACCCCTTTTACAGATTCGAGATGAACCTTTTTAACACATTCTTAAAAAAAAAGACTTACGCACATCATGTGTAAGACAAGATATGAATAGACAACTATCATAAATTTAAGCAAACAAATTAATAAAATCATAATATTTTTATAATTAAAACTTAAATATATCACTCTCATACCACCTTTATTTTTTTTGAATTATTTGTATATTTTGATTAAGTTAATATATAAATAATTCAATAATAGAATGATATCTCATATCTCATCTTCCTCTTTACGTTGTTCTTTATTTATGATTACAAATGAAGAGCGAAGAGTTGTAGGATTTTTTGGTTTTATTTAAAAACCATTGCTGTTAAATATTACTTTTGTACAAAGCTCACTTTATTTCCCTTCCGCACATGAGAACCTTTCCCTGTGTGTATATATAACATGCATTTTTTCAACCAAAAATTTAAAAAAAAAATCCCGAAATTTAACCTTCTATGTTCGTCTATTGGCATCCACTTTCACAACTTCCACCCAACCGAGTTAAAAAAAGACAGGGGGGGTGTATAATCCTCATTGAAATCGTCCCTTTAATTTAATAAAAAGGAAAAGAGAAACACAACCCAACTGAAGGAAAGCCCTTCAGCGTACAAGAATCCAGTGAGCGCCCTGAAAAAGGGATGGAAGCTTAAAAACTATAGCAAAGTCTTTTTTTTGTTTCGGTGTGGAGTTGCGGGGGGGAGAGCCATAGCCAGGTAAAATTCAGTTAGATTAGTTTGTCTCTACATACAAACCAAACAAAAAGCTGTTAACACAACCAAAAATGTTCGATGGGACTCATCAAAGCCTGCGACTCAGAAGGGAAAAGAGTAGCAACCGTATCCAATATCAGTCATTTCTTCCATAGCTGCCATTTCACCCCTACCTATATATTCCTTTTTCCTGCCGTTCCTGCGCGTTTTTTTATTTGTATATCTGGCCATATCAAATTCATTCGATTTGCATTGTTGGGAGCCATGGCTGTGTTTATGTTCGTTGCTGTTAAACACAGGCTCCAAAGTAGCACAAGTAAAATACCCTCTGTGAGATATTCGGCCCCTCCAATCGCCAGGCCCTTTAATAACTTCCGCTTCCACTTCCTCTTCCTCTTCCTCTTCCTCCTCCTCTGTCATAAGCTCCTCCTGCACAGTAGAAGAATGTGCCATCTGCATTTCCCCACTGCAGTGAAAACAATCACTTGACATCCTCACACGCTCCATCGCCATCGTATCCTCTGTATGCTGGGCTGGTTTCCTATGCCCTGAAGGCTTACTATTACCAGAAGGGTAAGAGCCCATGTGATCTAAAGAATCGAGTAATGCGACCAGCTCCTTACTGAGCGATCTTCGTGCCTCTCTCACCATTAGCTCTGATCCCTGCATATAAAATAACAGTTTAACATATGCTTCTTCCCTGATTTTTGTAGGAAATAAAAATTCATAGGCAACGGTATCGACAAGTTTTCACGAATTTGACAGTCAAAAGTAACAGATCTTACCCCATTTTATTTATGGTATCAATTGAAACCCACGTTTTAACAGATAGCAAGTTTTTTTTTTTTTTAATAATTAAAAACTATATTTTAATTCTTCTGTAACCTTTCAAAATTACTTCGTCTTTGAATAATGAGGGATAAGTTGTGGTTCAACTTCCCGTTTGAATAACAAGGGACAAGTTATAATTCATTCATGACTAAAAGGCAGTTTATAGCAGGCAGTTTATAGCATATGAAACCAATTTTGTATTTTTAATATTTAACTATTTCGTGCAGGATTTTGTGTTTCTTTTTTAAAATTACAAATTCTTTGCTATTAAATCAATTCAAAAGTTATGTAGGAATTTTTTTGGTTTATCAAATCATTAATATTAATATTGATTCCATATCAAACTTCAACATATTATTTTATAAATTAAATTAATAAAATATATAAATTTCATTGAAATATATAAAATAAATAAACAATCTTTTTATTGGAAAAGTAAACAACTCTCATAAATTAGAATTTTGATGATCCATTAAATTCAATCTAAATCACTCTATATAATTTATAAAAAACTAAAGATAACTGTCTTGTTAATTAGATTTTTGACAGTCCATCTAAATCATTCCCGGAAAAAACATAACTTCATTCCATAAATTTTACAGAAAAAATAGTGATGCAAATTAGATTTTTGACAGTCCACGCTAATTATATGTAAATCTTTCCAAAATAAATTCATTAAATGTATGGGATATTTTAGATAGAATTTCAATGGACCACCAAAATTATGAAAATTTACTGGTGTTAATTTGCAATCAGTTAGCCGCTTTCCTCTTGATAAATTAAAACAATTAAAATTTTATAATTAAATTATGAAAGTGACCTAAAAACTACATTTAGTTTTTAGGTGACCATTGCAATACCGCCTTTAGATCTGAACGCGCGAGTTTTCTTTTTAAATTGTCTGAAAAATAAAAATGTGTTTCTAAATCTTACAAAACATCAAATGGATGAGTAAATGGAATATTCAATTCAATATGTGCCCCACAAATAATAAAGAAATAAAAGTCTTTGTTATGGAGAAATTCTACAAGAGAAATTGGGGAAGCGAGATCAGGAGGAAAAAACTATATTATATAAATGAGTTCAACCCCACTTGTGATCAACTCCAAAAAGCATACATAGGACCCAACATTTCTTGGAGGGCTAAAATTCTTATTGCTCAGCTGAGAACCAACTCTCACCAACTTCGTTGTGAGACCAGGCGTTGGAAGAGGCCAAAGGAGGCTTGGGAAGAGAGAATTTGCAGGTTTTGCAATTCTGGGAAAGTGGAAACTGAACAGCACTTTATTCTAAAATGTGAGGCCTACAAGGATAGCAGAGATAAATTTACGGATACTATATGTGACACTTCTTGGCATAACCTATTCAACAAAGAGTACATTGAGCAATTGGGGGGGCTCATCATCAGCTTACACAAGAAGCAAACAGTGCTACTTAAATCTGCTTGAGTTGTCTTGCTGTCCCATAGGCTATTTTTAGTCTCGTGGACGTTAAAATTTATGTTGTTGTTGTTGTTACATATGACTTTAAGTTAAAGGACATTGAAACTCATCTAATATCATATGATCTTCAATCTATTAACTAGCCTATTTAAAATGCAGATTTTGAAAAAAAAATGTTACCTGAATCGAATCGACTTTGAGCAGAAGAGCGGTAGCCCTTTCAGAAAAGCGCTTACGTTCATCTGGATCACGAGACACAAGTCTTCTGTAGCGCGCCTCCACGAAGAAGCACTTGAGCTCCCTGAGGCTCGACTTCAACACGGCCAGATCTCTAAGATTCCGCAGACTCTGCGACCGTCGTACGAGGTAGGCTCGAAATCGGGTCTGTATGATCACTGCCGCCTCCACGGGATCCATCACTTTTCTTCCTGTTTTTTTTTCAGACAATCCACTTTGAAACGATTCGGCCCTCAGAGTAGCAAAGTCGTCAACTGCGGGGTTCGATCGCGTGACGTGCCGGCAGCCACGTCTGCGCTGCGTTTTCTGCGGCGGCGCGGGGGAGTTTCGAACCCTGGTCAGGTCTTCCATGCCCACTTCAAGCGCCTCCAGACGCCGGGCTAAAGTATGCAAAAAGTCCTGTTGTTGCCCTTTTTCTTCTTTTTCCCCTGTATTGTTTGACAGGCAGATTTTGCAAGCGTCGACTCTCTTCCTGCGGTGTTCAAAAAAGGCGAAGTGTGCAGGAGGGGCCTCAAAGGCTTCTTCTTCCTCCATTTGGCGAAGCCATCTTCTTCGCCTGGCGGGCAAACCCTGATGATGATGATGATGATGATGATAGAATTGCTTCGTCTCGTAGTCGTCTTCTTCGTCTACGAGCACGGCTATGGGAAGAAGATAAACCCCTCTTGCTCTTAATCGCCCTGTTCCTCTTTCTACTGAGGGTCGGTGCACGCAGCAAGCACAGTGAGGAGGCACGTAGCCATCCATTGTAGAGCGGAGCGGAAGTTCAAGGAAACGCAGTAGGTTGTTCCTAGGCTAAGGAAACAATTAATATTAATATTAATATGGCTCTCCTCTGTCTGGAGAGGCAGATTTGTCAGCGAGCACCAGCGTTTTTAAATTAATTTTAGGGCAAATTGCGGTGTAGAGGTCACGGGATCACTTCCAGCCCGGGAACTCGCCTTGGACGTAATGGAATTTTCGTATACACATTTACGTAAATGAAATTAGTTCTGTTTTATAATTTAATTTTAAAAAGTTAGGATGCCATGATTTTGCTATTGGAACGCTTCATTAAAACCATTATTTCTTTAATGAAACAGTAATTTACAAAGATTATAAGTTAAAGTAGTCATTTATTATTTATGGTTCAGATTTTAAAAAGTCAGCTCAAAATAAATTATAGCACGTATTACCTGTCTAAAGCAAGGTAAACAAAATAATATTATAGCAACTATTAAAAGAATATTATGAAATTAAACACGGGTTTCCGCACGAAAAGGAGGAGGTGGAGGGTCATCCTTAAGTGGTTGAGCATTCCAAGATGAAGGCTCAACGAAGGGAGGATCCAAATCCATCTATCCATGGGTTGGGAGGAGCCAAAGAAACAATAATGCCCCACCTAGGAGGAGGTTGCACTACACTACTAGCAGAGTTGAGACTAGGGGCAATCCCCATCGAGAAGGACCAATAGTAGATTTTGCACAAGGTGGTAGCGGTGGACTCCATCCCCCCCAACTAAGGGGGAGGGGTGGAGAAATGGTTTCAGCTGGAAAAATGACTTTGTTGGTGGCTAGGCCCCAGAGATGGCAAGCCCTGTCGTGGCTAGTCTGGGGGGATGTGACTCATGGCATAGGGAGTGCTCCTCAAGTGGTCAAATGTCACTTGCAAATACTTGACTTCCATGGCAAATTTTTATACTTGTGCTTGAATTTGTATATAGGCCAAAGATAAAACAGACACCTTATCATTAATAGAGAAATGACAAGATGATTATTCATTGTTAAATAAAGCAAAAAAAAATTAGTTTTCTATAATTGAAATAGAATAACAACACTAAATAAATTCCATAAGAAAGTTATAGATGTTGACCAATTAACAAAATCCCCAAGGAAGGCCAAACACCACGAGAAAGGTTCAAGATGGTATGGCTGAAATAAACTATGTATTCACTGCCAAGCAAACTAGGCTTTACGGCATGTCTAAAAGATGTGCTTGAAGGACTCGAGTCCAGAACATGCTAGACACTTGGGTTGAGTAAATCCAAGATAAGAAAGACGTTCCCCAAGTGAAAGGCCTTGATAACCTAGACACTAAAGGAAAAGAGCATGCTCTGATTTAAGCTTGGCATTCCAAATTCAGTTAAGCTAGGCAAGCCATGCCTTGGGTAAGGAATTGAGGTTCCAATGCCTATTGAGCTTACTAAGCGTCAGTGAGAAGGGGCTCATAACTTGATAAAGGAGGCTTGTAGAATAGTTATTTGAATGAGTCTCATAGTTCCACCTTCAATATTTCCACCAAGAAGGTGGAGGTTGCATACCCAACTTGTGGAACATGACATCTGGCATTAAGTCTTGAATGCGAAGAATAATTAGCAATTTAGAATTGTTTAAATTTACTTTTGCCTTCGGCAAGGGCCAAGAGGCCCAGTCACGAGTTGAAACTAAATCCTTTATAGTTTGAATACCTCTTTTGAAATGTCTCAAAGCTTTTATATCAGCAACAAGAGGAAGGCTAGAATTGGAGATGATAAGAGACCACTAGAGATTATGGTCATTGAAGAAAAAACTATTACGAAAGCCATCACCAACCCATTTTCAATGAGGCTTAACTATTTCTTAAGATTTCGAAATGATTTTAGTCACAAATGAGATTTCAATTTTAACAAGAGTAGGGGCGATCAACAGAGTGTGGAAACCAATATTTTTCCAACTAGATTTATCGTAGGGAGAGACAATGATGTAGGATATTTTTTTATGATTCATTACCTTCAATGTCTCTAATAACCCACTTAGCATATAGGGAAATGCTCTACCTATAGATGTTAATAATTCCCATGCCTCCTCTATTGCAAGGAAGACAACATATCCCAAGTAACTCTGTGGAACACCCAGGTTTGTTGGCATTAAACTAGAGAAAGTCTTTGAGAATCTCAGCGAATTTGTCATATGAAGCTTTAGAGGGGAACCAACAAGAGGAATAATAAACATGAGTAGCACCTAAAATCTTAATACACTCTTAGAATTTCCTTGCTAAAGAGAGGGGTTTGATGACCTAGTACTCAACCTTTTTCTCCCCTCTGTTTATGACATTGCCACATCTTCAGAGGGAAACGGTCAAAGGTAAAGGGAATGCCCAAGAACTTGAATTGTTCCCTCTTTAAATCCATTTCCATTTGTATTGGTGTAACCAATGAAACATGGTCATCATACTTTGTATAAAGCATTGGGTTTTACTCCATTGCAAGCTCAAGTCGAAAGCTAGACAATAAGTGTCTAAGCACTGCGTAACCTCCTTAAATAATTTTTTTTTGCTCTTCAAAAGTGAGAAAAGTATTCCCGTTAATGGGTCAATAGTTTTTGCATCCAATATTAAGAGGAAGGAGAATGTGGACTAGGTCCCTTCCTCTCCTGATTGGTTTAAGTTGAATTTTGATGGTGCTTCTCAAGGCAGTCTGGGAGTGTCAGGTGCAAGGTGTATTGTTAATGACTATTGTGGGTCCGTGATTAGAGATGTCCCAATTAAGTTAGTGGATTGTACCAACAAGGCGATTCGATGGTCATGATTTAGGCCCTTTGCAATCGAGGGCTAAAGTGTGGACAATCAACAACATTTTAGATTAGATGTGGCCTTGGTTGGATTCTTTTGTTGACTATAAGGCGCGACATTGTTACCTGTTGTACTCAAAATTTGAATTCATGACATTTAAAAAAATTGGTACCCACTTGAAGAAACCAAAGGTTTTACACCATATCAGTTGGGCCTTATGGGTGTAATATGTCTTTTACATGTTTCACTTTGAGAAAATTTCTTTTTTGGAGAAATCGGATAAATCAAGTACTATTTGCAACTCACGTGCGCAACAAGTGCAATTCTCCATTTCAACATAACTTTCGTATCCAATATCTATTTTGGTTCTTGTTTGATGCTTCGATAGATACTCTTAAGAGGATCATATTTTATTTAGACATCGGAGTCCTAAAGCATAAGTATTTTTCACACCAAAGTTCTGGAACTTTAGAGCCAACAGGGAAAAAGGGGTTGATTAGGTGTAAAATCTCTATTTTGGCATATCTTTCAAATTCGGACTCCATTTTGGTTCTTGTTTGACACATTAGATAGATATTGTCAAGGGAATAATTTTTTAATTAACCATCAGAGGCCAAAAGTTGATACATTTTTCACCACAGAGATTTGAAACTTCAAAGCCAATAAGCATGGAGAACCGATCAGGTCCAAAATCTTTGTTTTGACATAACTTTCACATTCATACTCTATTTTGGTTCTTGTTTGATGTGTTGGGTAAATATTGTTAAGAGAATCATTTTTTATTCAAACACCAAAGGATAAAATTTGATACATGTTTCACCACATAGATTTAGAACTTCAGAGCCAATAGGGACCAAGGGGCCAATAATGGTCAAAATATTTGTTTTGGCATATCTTCCACGTCTAGACTCTATTTTTGTTATAATTTGATGCGTTGGATAGATATTGTCAAGAGGGTCATCTTTTCTTCAAACATTAGAGGCCAAAAATTGATACATTTTCACCACAAAGATCCAAAAATTTGGACCCAATAGGGATGGAGGGCCAATGAGGTGCAAAATCTCCATTTTAGCATAACTTTCATCTGGTCTCCATTTTAGTTCTCATTTGATGCGTTGGATATATATTATCAAGATGATCATATTTTCTTCAAACATCAAGGGCTCAACCTTTGTAAAGTCTTACAAAATTGAATCAGAGAGTTGAAACTTACAAGGCCATTTGGATAGTCCTCAAGGTCATGTCGAAGGCACACACATGACAAGGTCATTTGGATAGCCCTCATGGCTACACTAGATGTGCACATGTCAAGGTCATCCAGACAGTCCTAATGGTTATGTGAGAGGAACACACATGCTAAGGCCATCTAGATGGTCCTCATGGGCATGCCAAAATGTGCACCAAAACCATTCGTACGACCCTCATGGACGCACAGACACACCAAGTGTGCAAGAAAAAAACTAACATATTGTTTTGGCCATAACTTTTATGTTCGAACTCCATTTTGGCTCTCGTCTAAAGCATTGAAAAGGTATTGAAATAATATTTCCAATGATGTGAACCTTTATTTATCCTATGATGAATATTTTGGTAGGAAAACAAATAAGAATGAATGTTGTTTTAATAGTGCATCATGAGCGCACTAAGCATGGATTCTCTACTTGGTCATATATTCCACATCCAAAATCTATTTTGGCTCTCATCTGAAGTGTTGGAAAGGTTTTTAAACAAGAAACATAATGACATAAAGAACTAAATATTTAGATATCATTTAGTGTGATAAATTCTTAGTTTTTATCCAAATGCCTTGTTGTGAAACCCACTTTCATATGTTAGGGTGTGGCACATACTATTTCTAGACTCTCTTACCCAATGGACAAGCATTAGTGGCCCCGTGTTGTGATTTATTATGGGATTGTGGTATGAGAGAACATATTTTAAGTGCACAACGATAGACTGTCCATTAGTAAAAGCAAAAGAGAAGACATTTTTCTTTAAAAGTATACAATGATCAAATCCCTTAAAGACCTTATCAGCATCGGCATGACAGTTAGACCATTTAAACCAAGTAGTGGAAGTTAATGTGCACTGTTTGAAGAGAGGGTCCACTAGACCCAATCGATTTTTAAATTAAGCCATGCCTCATGTTCTCCCATTTACCATTGGATCAAGAGGGCACCAACCTTGTCCTCAATACTCTCCACCATATTAAAATTCTTGCATACAAGTAATGTGGCAAGGGGTAGGTTGTCAGTCAATATGTCAAGACCATCATTAGGGGCATGAATATTAAAAACACCTAATGAATGCCCATAAATGCTAAGGAGAATCCAAATAGCCTAGTGTGACTGATCACCCCCATGAAACAATTAAGGAAGAAAAATAGGGGGAAACCAAAATACTGGCACCACCATGAGTATCTTCATATAGGGTTTAAAATTGAGTAGTGTTAGACCAAATGTATTTTAGACCAGTTTGTAGAAGAAACCCTAGAATTTTAACTTCTTGTAAACAAACAAAGTATAAAGTTTTCAATTGTTGATAGATAGTTCACATAAAGAATTTATGAGACCTTGCACATTCCAAGATAAGGCATTCATTGGGTAGAATCATCCATAAGGAATTCCCCCTGACCATATTTAATATTTTCAAGAGCCACAAAACTATTGCCTAAAGTAGTTCATTGGTTTGGTAAAATAAAATCCGAAAGCAAGATGGAGCTGCGTTTAGCCCCATTTTCCTCTAGGGAAAACGTTATGAGGTGGGATGCATGACAACCTAGAGGTATGACTACTTGTAGAGGATGTCCTAATAGGAAATGAACTCACATAAGGCTAGGTAACTTGAAAAACATGGCTTTGTGGGGCTGTGAACACACTAAGAGGCTCAGGTGGGGGGTTGACTCTGTGCAGATTAGAAGAAGGTTTTGGCGTAGGGGTGTACCAATAGGTTGGGCAGTTTTATTACCGATTGATGACTTTTTATTGGTCACCATTATCTAGTCATTATTATTCTCCACCACCTTGGGCTTCTCAGAGTGTGGTTATTCAACCAAGGGTTTTGATTTCCCCATGAGAGGGTGGTATTTGATGTTTCGGTTTGGACATTGATAATGGAAACAAGTGTTAGGGAGATTGAAATAGACAATTTTTTTGTGTCTAGCACTTATCACCAACTTGAATATCAATGGATTATTTTGAATACTTAATCAAGTTGACTTTGATGTAGACATACTTGTTCGGATATGTTGAATAAAACTTATTTTGTTTGTGACATAGGACATGCCCTATGTGTTTGCCAATCTCCTCGAGAAAGACCCATAGAGGAAGAGGGAGGCCAAGTTCAATCTATGCTGACACCTGAAGGGAATCCTAGTCAGTGACCTTAAAGTTTTGGGTCTATGGGGACAAGATAAAGAGAGTGTTCCTTAAGAACTAATAGCTCAATTTAGTTATAATAGCTTAGACCTAGGATGACTCCTTAAAGGAGAAAATAAAAAACCCTTTGTGAGGTTTTGAACACCAATGACATAGACACCTTAGGGTTCCCATTAGTGTCGAAACTAGGCATTGAGGGACTCCTTCGAGGGAATATGATGAACAAAGTAACCTATAGGAGAATAATATTTATACCACTTACATACATTATCTATGACATCATAGTGTAAGAAAACATCAAATTTAGAGGAAGAGTTAGAAGTTGTACCTCATTGTATAAATTTGATATGAATTTCATGGCTCACTTTGGTGTCATCCTTCCCATTGCCTACAACAATAGTTACAATAGAGAAGGTGGAGGCTATTATATATCAAAAAATGTCCAAAGGGTAGATAACCAAGCGTAATAAATGCATGACTAGATTTAAAACTCATGTAGATGCAGTGTGAAGAACAAGAATGACATGAAATCAAAACAAAGTAAGGCTTACGTAAAACCCTAACAAAGCATGTTAACACAAGTTTCTCTTCTCACTGACCATTTTTTCTTCCATTAGATTTTTTGGATGTGATTTTGTATAAAAATATGAAAGATTAAAAGGAGAGTGAAAACAAACCATTTGGTGTAGAGGAAAGAGACCCGCTAACATTCTCATAAGTATGTGTTATTTGTGTAACACTAATGACATTTCAACGAAATATAATAGTGTTATTATCATTAGATTATTAATTTTTATATGATTTTATTTTTCTACATTTAAATTATGTGAAAATCATTTTTATGAATATTATTATTTTAATAATATTTTTCTCTATATTATAATTATAAATAACAATATCATCTTTAAAATATTTATAAGTGACATAAAAATATTCAAAATTTATTATCCAAAAATAAATTAATCTCTCATACTAACAAATACCTACAATACTTATATATTGTAAGTGTTTATTATTAGAAGGGATTAACTTGTTTTATACACACACACACACACACACACACACACATATTATTTATGTATATATACACACACATACATATATAATATTTTTATGTGTGTGTGTGTCTATCACCCACTTCCTTTAAGATGATGTTGCTAAAATTATAATTATACTAATGCCTTTCTCTATTTAATTTACTATATTGAGGGACACATATTAAGTACCTGTTCTAATGGAAACAAAATTTTGAAGAACATAACAACCACTCAACAAAATAAAAATTAATAAAACAATCACTTAACAAAAGTAACAAGTGCTATGTTGTAGCTATAGTACATGCTTTACATGGTGGGAGGTAAAACGATGCAAGAGTTGTAGTGGATGTTGAAAAACTAGTTTTTATAAACAAAAATTTTAATAGTTTTGACTGAGGTTCCTATTATGCTTTCCCTGTGGCCATGGTTGCTTGTTTCATGCTTTAAGTTATTACAAAATTGAAACATTAAAAAACTAGTGATGTTTAACAATTTACTTTATTAGCTGTGTAAGTGTAATATACTTTTAAAAAACATAGAAAATTGATTCCTAAGTCAAAAATTGTATTCAAGGAATGTATTTAAATTTACAAAGTGTTATTTTCATGTATCTCAATACATATCTTTTGTTTGCTCTGAAACAAGCAAATCATGAACTTAGGCCAAGAGTTCATGCCATTGCTAAACATTCATTGGTCATTGTGTCAAAATTTGTAATCCATTTACTAGAACAATTATCAAGTTGCAATTGAGTACAATAAATTAAATTAACTTTGTTTAAATACCAACATTTTAAAAGTGATTAGGATAAATTTTGTGGCACTTATTTGAAATGAAATGTGCTAAAAAGGCATTTGTGCTAGACCTAATCATTTTTCAATGGCTCCATTTGTAGAGGATGAGAATTTATAGAAACAATGTCTGCAAGTTCAATGGTAAGTATGTTACTCTGAATAAGCATGACTACATGCTTTTCATCTCAGTAACTTTTTCCTCAACATAAGCGTCTTTACATCTAATGTTAGAATCTCCTCACTGTACATCCGCTTCCATTTATAGACTGAAATGAAATAAACATGCTTCAATTTATGATGTAGAAAGTAAAACTAAACTATCACAGATGAGGCCCATTTGCAAAATAAAATTATTACCTAAATCAGACATAAGGAAGTAGCACAAGAGGATAATAGATTTTTTGCCATTGGTTATTTACATATTGGAAATTAACCTAAAGAGGAGTTTACTAGGTATATAGCAAGAAGTACAGAGTGTAGCATTAAAGGGGGAAAATGGAAAAAGGAACTCGCTGTAATTATCACAGGAGTAGAAGAGGAATGGAAGGAGAAAACGTCTTCCACTTGGAAATAAAGTTTTCCTGATTATGCTTGATGATTGGTTCCATGGAATAGAATCTGGGTGGAAGTGGTAGCACCAAGGAGCTCCTTTTAGGCATCCACGAACTTGTTTTGTAATTGTGTGTTACAAATATTTTCAGTCATGGTCACAGTGAGAAGTATTCCATGTTAGGCTTGATTGAATTTTCTTGTTCTATCTCTTCTTTACATTTGAGTAATATTATGTATCGTATCACAAGGAGGAGAAATGTAGGTCTGAGTGAAACACTCAGTTCAAAGTCACTGTAAAAAACTTACTTAATAGAAAGTACCAAATAAGGTGATGGTCATTGCTGGAAAGTATATAATGCATTATAAATTTTCTGGCAATTGTTTCAAATGAAATGCACAAAAAAGCCATTTGTCTGAAACCTATTAAATTTGGAATGTATGTACAGAAAAATTGTTTGCTTACTCTCAACTGATCTATAGGTGTAGGATATTTTGTAATAAAGTATATGGCATAAGACATGGTTGTGATTGTAGTTTCATGACCAATAAAACAATTATGTTTTACTACATGAGGACCGCATTTTCTATAGTCAATAATTTCAATTATCTTGTCTATCCTGGGCAGTATATCCATGCCCTTAAACCTAATTAAATCCTATCATCCATTCTTATAGTATAAGAACTCAAAGAGATGAAGTGTTAAATTTAAATGGATCTCATCGTTCATATTTTTAGTTTAGGAAAGTTTAAAAGAGTTGTACTATATATAAATTTTAGAAAAATGAATTTATGTCATTTATGGGAAAATAAAGGCAAGGGAAAATAAGCACAAAAGAAGACAATTATTATGTTCTTCTAGATTGAATTTTGCCTAAAAAAGTGTAAATTAAGTAATGTAGAACAAACATTTCATGTAGGGTAAATCAAATTTTTATTTTCATATGTAATGTAGTTGAGAGTAGTTATAGACTTCTTTAATCAAATTTGAGTGCACAAAGCATGGAATACCTAATGGTGGTAAATTTGTGAATAGCCTAGAGATTTATGAAAAATTTGGTTGACCAGGCCATCCTTGCATCTAATGAGAGCACATTGTTCTTCTCTACTATCTACTCAATAGAAATTACATTGAGCAAAAACACTTGTTTGTTGGTTTTTTAGACCGACAATTTAGTTTCTACATTGCTGCCTAGAATGGCATAGATGGCCTTTGCTGGGAGATCCTTGCATGTGGTAAAATCTCCAAGTGCAACTAAGGCTCTAGTTTTTAAAAATGAAATCAAAAGGTTTTCATTGGACACACCACATGCATTTATTCACTGTTTAGTGGTAGTTGGGAAAAATAGTAAAATATTCATTGTAGTCGATCAAACATTACAAAACCATTTCATTTATCACTTTCCAAATGATTTGGATTCATCTTTCATGGATTTTGACATAAATTAATCTATCGAGTCAAAAAAATACTACCTAACATAGGTACTAATAAAATCAAAAGAATGAAGGATGACCTTGAACAACTCATTGGACCTACCTTTCCATTACGACAAATAAACCATGGCAATTTTCTAATCCAAAATTATACACCAAACTTCATCTAACAAATCTCTTCACTAGCATTGCCTTCCTCCCAAAGTTAAATTCTAATTCACAAATACAACACATTCCACTCCACACTTCCAACTACGAATGCATCGAACACTTCAATGACCTCTCTCATATTCTCTATGTTGGGGAAATATCACAATAGATTGAATCCAATCTCACCATTCACTATGCCCTTACCATTTTGATTTTAAGACACTTAATTTTGGTTTGGAATGGTTTTAAATGTCAAATCATTTTATATAGGATACTTATATATTTATCAATTATGGGTTTATATTAGATTCTTATTGGTACATGTTTTCAATGTTTTAGGCTTAATTTGCTTCCCATTATTTTTATTTTTTTATCTCCTTATCTTTCTCTTCATTCTTTTGGTTTTATATTATTTTTTACCCTTTTCCAAAAAGCATAGCAGTATGTTCTTGGTTCCCTACACTTGGTCCCTCTTTTGTGTGGGTCCTTAGGGCCCTTTTCTTTTTATTCTTTTGGGTTTGTGTTTTCTTTTATCATATTTTCTTACACTTTATGTATCAATTTGTATTCCAATAGGGTTTTAATTTTAATTTGAGAAGTTTATACATACACAAGTCCATGAGTGTATATAAGACAAGTATGAAGAAAAAAGTATGATAGGAATTTTAAGTAAATGTCAAAAGTAATAAGTAGAAGTGTAGATATTATTGAAGAGCGGGACTGAAGTGCTTAGGTAATAATTTCATTTGGACTCTTAATATTTCATCATCATCATTTGATCATGCTAATGAAAATTAAAATGAGGATTAAGGGTTGCATGACCATGATTACTTGTTTAACTGCATTGAACGTTGATTTTCAACTTTTCCAATAACAAGGGTTTGATTGAGACAAGCTCATCAATGACTAAATTTTCAAATATTTTGTAAGGTATTTTGAGTTGATTAAGGTTTCAAGGAAGGAGATTAATTCCTTAGTGAAGTCAAAGCATACTAATGTGTCCCACTAGGTGGCCAATAAATAAATCCTAAAAAATATACAATAAAATTTAAGTTTTTTTGGAAAAATGTGGATGCCATGTCTTTGTATATATAAGCTAATAAAAATGCATTTGTCCAATTTAGACATCTAAATTCAAGTTTTGTTGGTGCTATATATAATTTGTGTATATAAAATGCCAAAAAGTGGGACATGGTATTACGTTGTCACATAGTGATCTACAACGAATCATAGAAGAGCAAGTGAGGTTTTTTAGGCCCACAAATAGAAGATCAAAGTTGTAAAATTTATTTTAGTACAGGACACATTTAGCAAGAGTGTACTAGTACACTTGTAGTCTGATGAAGAGCATAATAATACACCCATGGTCAATTTTTTAAAATTATTGCTTTGTTTAGAATTTTTTGGTTATCTTTGTCTTAGTTCGTGGTCCTATTTCCAACTTATTCAACCTTTAACATTCTATAGATTTAAGAACATTAAATATTCTTATAATTATGTCTTTGCACACTTCAATTATCATAGATAATTCATTATTTTAGTTAGGTTATTTTTATTGTTTATTTGGGTAAAACAATTTTTATTT
Organism: Torreya grandis; assembly: GCA_037957365.1. Classification (NCBI taxonomy): domain Eukaryota; kingdom Viridiplantae; phylum Streptophyta; class Pinopsida; order Cupressales; family Taxaceae; genus Torreya; species Torreya grandis. Next base: position 2,334,873 of record JARHVA010000606.1, on the reverse strand, counting down.
GAATTACAACATTTTTTTATCATTTAGTATAGTGCATGTATGATGTAAAACTACTTTTAAAGCATTTTGGTGAGCATGTGCCCTCTTACACCCCTATTAAGGTTAGATATAGCTTATATTCTTGTGGATCTTATTTTTGTCTAGGGTTTCCTAAACCTTTGATATGTTGTGCCCTTTTATTAGGGTTAGATCTTTCTTGCTCATAGGTTTTCCTTTCTTAGGGTTTGTGTTGATTCATGTTAGCTCTCTTTAGCCCTAATTACTTTGTGTTTACTTCAAACCCTAGTTTGCTTGTGATGGATCACCCTTTAGGTGTTGCAAATCAACTTTTATGAATTCCATGTCTTTTCATAATGATGTAGAAGATAAAGATTGTGATTATTATGATACTAAAAATAATATTGATGAAATATGAGAACAACTAAGTTTGAACTTAGTAGGTAAAAACACTTAATTTTGATACATGACTAATTATGTGCATATGGATCATTGGTTCAAATTAGTGTTAGTGTATATTATGACACACACTCTTATGTTTTCTAAGATGAACTCCTTATGGATGATCATAATTATATGTGCACGTCATTATCTATAACTTATTTATAATGACTTACTATAAATCACTTAAAAATAAGATTGTCTTTAATGATTATAATCAAAATAGAGTTTGTATTTTTTGAGCCAATATCCCTATTATATAGAGATGATTTCATATCCTAAAATTACTTATGTATATAAAAATGTAGAGGACATAAATGAAGGTTATATCTTTGTAAAACATAATAGAATCCATAATATTGTATTGCATTACTCAATGGCCCTCCTCCATATGTAAGATTCACTAATATATTGGTAATCATTATACCTTGACATACATGTGTTTATTTATTTAGTAGTTCAAAGGTATACACATGAAATCGTGGGTGATAGTATTGAGATTTCTTGTCACAAATCCATTACACTAATATTCAGTTATTATAGGCCCATCTAATATTATAACATGGCATCAGATATTTATTAAGTTTCACTTCGTTACATGGATGATTTCCATCTTTGGAAATCATCTCCTCTTCAATTTCATAAGTTTAATATTAAATTTACATTAAAGGAAGTTTTTTAGGTTTGACACTTTTACAATATCTTAGAGAATTTATAGACAATCAATTGTATCTATAACACCCAAGAAAATTAGTTTTGACTTTGGTTTCATCATAAATAGAGCTATGATGCTCAATTGATGTAGGTTAAATGTTTATTTTTGTATGCAAACTTTATTTGCAGGCATCACCATGTTTTGTAATTTTTTTAAATTTTTTTGGTCAAAATAAAGAAACAAAAAAAAATACAAAAAGGGTCAAACTTTATATTTTTTAGTGGTTCTCCAGGTTCAACATCTCTCTTGTCACCACTTACAATAATAGTCATGTGTTTTTTCATGAAACTTGATTTTTTTTTTATCATTGTTGTCAGAAACCTTAAGTCCTCTTCTTAGGCAACCTTATTTTTCTTATTTTTATAATTCACTACCAATTAAAATATCATATAAGTTCGTTACCTAGGCAAATTGTTACACAAGCTCATTGGGCTAGTTTTTTGGTCTTTCAATGTTCTACGCCGCCTCATTAATATGTTCTAGCTACACCTAGCTTCCTCATATTTTTCCTATTCAATGTTATTCACTTTTAATGGATATATCATCTTTAAAAACATAGTGATGCTCATTCCAGGTGCTACATGGAAAGATTTATGATTTTTTTCAAAAAGTATAGATGCCACCTAGATAAATATGCCAAAATCAGTGTCTACAAAAGTCAGATTTACCTAAGAGTTGTCTATAAGCTAGAAGCTGCAAATTATCTTTGAGTAGCCTTGATTTTTAATCTAGTGTTTGCAAACCTTTTTTTACATCAAAAGTTCTGTTCAAATGCTAGATAGTTTATAAGCTAGTGGTCACTAACTTTCAAATTAGCAACCAAATTTTGTTTACAGCTAGTGCTTGATAATTATACCTTCCACAACCATTGTTTGTTAAATACAGAAGTTGATAACCATTTGTGCTTACCCCACATGTTCAAGAAAATTCAATTTTTTTATATTTATTATTTTTATTTTTATTTTAAAATGGGTATGAAAATAAAATCAAAAATATATTTTTCTTCTTTTCTTTAGAAGACTATAATTATGGAGTCAACTTCCTAGTTTTATTTAGCTAAATTAGTTCACATTGTTATTATTTCATTAAACCTTTGTAAGGCCATCCAATCATTTTTTATGATACCTCATATGTACATCAACACTCATTATGATGTTTTTAAGGATCCATAATGAGAAGAGTTGTAATTGAGTTGTTATTGAAAACTTAGTAAGCATTTACATACACATTTTTTGGATTTATTCCACTTATGAAAATTACATAAAATATATTACTCGGTGGTTGAGTGTGTAATTTGTGTTTGACATCCTATAGTTTCAGAGAGATCCATGTATGTAATTGCATATCCTTATTGACTTGGTAGTTATAGTGGCTTGACACCTATGTATTCTAGTAGGATAGAATGGTATCCATAAGGACCTTAGTATTGTATTATATTCATCAACATCTAAGCAATAGATTATACAACATGTCAGTTTGCTACACCCATTGTGATACACTTGAACAATGGAGATTTTGTTACGTATAATAGGATGGGTACCATCTTTATTGCAGTCATTCTCATGATCATTTCATTGTACATGGGTACGTAACATGGACTAATTATTGGGACCCATATTTGAAGTTTTGTCTCGCTTACTTTTTGTAAGTCGCTCCTAAGGGGTGAGGGGGTGGAGAGGGTGAGTGGTGGGGGAGTTGAAGTTATACTTAAACACATCATTTTTCCTCTTGATAACTTGTCAACATAGTTTCTAAGCTTATTTAGGTTAGTGTAGATTATTCATCACATCTTTTTATATAGTACATCTTAAGTGGAAGATATTAGTGTATATTATGATATGCACTCTTGTATTGTCTAAGATGCACTCTTTATGGATAAACACAAACATATGTGCACATAATTATCCACAACCTCTGCATAGTTATTAATAATATTATCTTTAGTGGTTATCTTCAAAATTAGGTTTGTTTATTTTGAATTAATATCCCTAATAGATAGAGTTTCCTTCATATCCTAAACCTCTTTATTTATCTATATAATATGTTGGAGGGTGTCGATGAAGGTAAAATATTTTGTAACACATTTTGGAATTGTAATCTACTAAAATATGGTATTAGACACTTGAAAATGTCACTTTTAACCTATATTCACCATACATGACTTATGCACACACATATACCTCTTATTCACCATTTATTTCAAATCCACATGCTTGTCATGAGTCCAACCCTCCATTTTATTGTCAAATACCTATAATAACCTCTTCATCTATGTCAAAGTAGCTAAATGTCTTACTTAGAAATCTCTAGATCATCAAAATTGCATTCTTATCTCCTAGACACTTATGTCAAGCTCATATAGCTTCATTAATGAAATTGACTTGAGGGTGATGTTACCAACCCTTGACCAACAACATTTTTTTTAAATATAAATCATTCATATGGATTGGTCCATTTGCCTAGCATGTCATTAGCATCATAAATTACCCAATTGGACTCATATAAATACAAATTAAAGCCACACTTAGTAGTCACTTGACATTTATTTATCAAACATCTATAAAATACATCACATTGAGAATATCTATCATGTCCTTCTAAAATTTAAAATCAATCACTAGGATTAGTCATCAACCAAGTCTGAAGCACACCAAGCCATGTCAAGAGTGAATATTGTCAAGTACTGAAGTCCAAATTCAATGTACATTCATATACTAAAGAAGCATAATTACACATTCACATTAAGGGGAACTATTTGTGGATTGACTTCCCTCTTCAGAGTATTATATAAGTAAAAAACATTCAATAATTAATGGGGGTGGTTGGGGTTAGCTCATCCTATCATAGTTCCCTAGTTTTCATAGGTTTCTACCCTTCACAAATGGATATAGGGTTTCAAAGAGAAGGATACTTATTTTTGGAGTTACATAAATAGTCAGGTATCACGATCATAAACATAGAGATATCACAAGCATACACAATGGAGTATATGGTCATAAAGAGCCAAAAAAACTTAAAATAGTAACATCTACATTAATCAGTGATGTCAATGGTTTTACCCCAGGTTGTTGTTAGTGGTCCTGCATGTATAGATGGTCTATTACAAATTTGAGTGACTCTCAAACCTACTTCCAATCCCTTCCCACTTTCAAATGTCAGTCAAAATTAGTCTATGAACTAGGAAAGCTAAGTATCTTGATCTATTTAGTACATTCTATATTTAACACATGCTATTTTTTAAATTTGTTTAAGTACTTGACATTCAAATCCATGCTTAACAATAATATTATATAATATAAATTACATTCAAGTTTCTATCTTAATCAAATTTGTATAATGGTAAAACATATTGGCGAACTTGTATATTTTTTGAATCGTGTCAAACCCTAGGTTTCCCTTAAGGTTTCATAATTATATTTTATATAAAATATAATCATATTTAGATGGCTACACCTATGCAATCTACTCCTATGGATTTTCCTCATTATTTATCACATATATGTATATTGTACAATCCTTCACACAAATCATCCTTGATTTACAAATTAAGGTGTTACAGTTAGAGCAATAATATCTTACTTCATAAGAAGACATAACTCCTCTTTCCTTATTAGTGTTACATCACAACCTAATCATCTTCAAAAATATGGGTATAGATTCAAATATTTACAAAAATATGGATACAATGGTCAAGGATTTGGAAAACATACACAAGGCATCATTGAACATATTCTATATCTATTAAAAAAGGATGGAGATGCCTTGGACACATACATCCTTAAAAAATCACTAAATATATTAAATCAACCAATGATTATGATGGTAAAACACAAGAGATTAATGCATCCCTTAATTTTCTTACTAGGAGTAATGCCTATGAAGAAAACATCAATCAATCAAAAATTAAGCAATATCCTCCACTATATATTTGAGCAAGTGTATTAACAACAACAATCAAACATGTATTGATAGATATTGATTTAGGTATAAACATGTGAAATGGAAATTATTTAGAAGCAATAGATCACATTTACAAGTCACATTGACACATCAAAGGGATTTATACTATATCACCACTAGTATTTGAGAATATATCATTAGAGGTGACTATGGGACCTAAGACAATGAATACTTTATTATAGATCATGCCTACTACTGTATAATATAATTCACTCTTGGGACAACCTTAGATATACACTATGTATTCCATGCCATCTACATTACATAAGTGTGTGAAATTCATGAATGATGGACATTGGTATACATCTGCTATAGATGATGATGCTTTTAATTACCACACTTCATCACATTTTATTCACAAACATAGGGATTTTTTTTTATTACCTTAACCTCCTCGTCATTATTTTATAAATTTTACTTGAATGTAACTTTATATTACCACCCCTACCTATAGATTTGGATATAAATATACCTTTATTTTGAGGATATGATGACACCACATATTGTGATTACTATATATACACTAGCCATCTTACAAAATTACTTCTATAGCTTCAAAACCTCCATGGTGGAGTTTACAAACATGTTCTATAGAACTTCTCATGAGTTGTATACGAAGTTTCAACTTCAAATTGGGTCTCCTCAAGTCCATAAGATTGCATACAAGCTATTAGGCTTCTATAATAGGTAATGAACAGGCTACAAGTCATCTTGGGAAGATCTGAGCTAATCTACCATTCCATTATGAAAGACTTCAAGTTTAAGACCTAGCTAATAAAGTTGAAGGAGCTTCAAGGTGTCTTAGCAAATGTTGGAGGAATATATGAAGAGAGAAGTGGATAATGAAGAGGTTAAATCCTAAACACCACCTAAGGCCTATAAATTCAAGAGATTGGGGTTGCAAAGGACTGATTGCATGTTTGCAAAAGGGATGAGAAGGCAAAATAAAATATTCAAAGCATATAAATACATGCTTATTAGCCTCTTCGAAAGATCCTATGAGTAGATATAGTGAGTCACATCTTTCATCAAGCATGGGAGGTACATTAAATAGGCCTCCAAGGACCAAGTCAAGCTTCTTTCATACCAATAAATGATATGAGTGGTCTTAAAGAGAGTGAATGAGACATAGTGCATTTGAAAATTGATCTTAAAGATGTGTAACTCCATGAATTATTAGCCATGTCAAGTCAACCCTCAAGGCTCCAAATGGTGTAGGAGATTCCTTCCCAAGTCAAACATTCAGCATGCACAAGAGGTGGAGATGGGTAGGTTAAGGCCATTGCACAAGGAGAGTCATGTTTTCTAAGGGTGGATCAACCAGTCAAACAAATCATGTATGATCAAGCACTCTAAAGGACAAAAATGGAAAAAATGAAGCCCTCTCCTCCACTCCTCTATCCATATTCCATGAGAGATCATTAAAGTGGTAGGCCTAGTGCGTTGATGAGAGGTGAATGCTCCTATTTCCACTTCTTTTCTCTCTTGGAGAGGCTAAGTTATGATGTAACAGTTGCATTTATGCAATATAGTAGTGTTTTTTCTCCTCTCTTGGCTTTCATTTATTACAAAAAGGGATAGAAATGCCTTATTTTAGAATCCCTCTACTGGCTATAACAAAGCTCTGTTTCTATAGAGACTTTTAATGTTGAATACAAGCCTTTGAATTGAATAAAGACTTATTTGTACCTTCTCCAAGCTTGTATTTTGTGTGAATTCTTATGTTTTGTTGATCTACACTTGTGGTAGAGAATGTTTTCCCTTGTATATATCCATTTCCCTTCACCTTAGTGAAAGTTGGTATGTCTTTTGCAAGTCATATGTCATGTTACAACTAGTTATGCAGGTAATTAGTTGTGGAAATTCACTAATTTTGTCTTGTTCAGGACCTTTTAGCTCTCTTCTAGTTCTTGCATAATCCACCACCTCTATATGAAATACTTATGCTTAAGAAACTTCATTTGGAGATTGAGTAGAGAGAAAATCGATATTTATCAATCCTATTATGTTTTTATAAGCAGGTACAGGAGATCCTCGAATATTGGTGCATCACCTCACTTTCAATTTTTTAGCTTCTCTCTCTTTTCATGAACGAGATTCTTAGCGTAGCTTAGGTATGCCTTGTTAGTGTATGTTTTAGGACTACTACCTGATCCTAAATTAGGTGCACTATGGTTCGAGAAGGAGATGACCTTATCCAGAGATTTATTCCTATCATAGGTCACCCACAAGCTAGGAGTGTTTCTATTGTGTTGGTTGAAATAGGTCTCAGGAACTGACAGGGTGCATTTCAATATGACAACAAGTAGAATGATGATATGCCCCATACATAATTGAGTAAGGAGTTGTCCCTTTTGAAAACCGATTGAGATTACTCTCAAAATAACTTGGTCAATCACAAAAGTATAATTTTATTCACCAAATGCATTACAATATATAGTGTTTTATTCTCCTATAATGAAGTAATCAACACTCTTCCCCAATCCCATAAATCACTCTACCTTATCTCCTAAAGACTCTTCCACAAGCTTATCTTATAGTGAGTTGTTTTATCTCACGTATAACTCATTTTATTATCACATAAATGAAGTTTTATTACAACTAATCACATACACACACACACACTTATATAATCAAAATATACTTACCTATACATCACGCATTAACACCTAACATTCCCCCCACCCACTACCCCCTACTGCTAAAAAGGGTGAGGACAAACAATAATATAGATATTCTTCGTCACTTTGATGAGCGATTTTTTCATCATTGTAAAGGGGGATTGCTCTCTTCTTCATCACTTTTTTTTTGTCATTGCTTTGTCATGAGAATTTTCATCAAAAAGGTCATGTGCTCTTTGTTTATAGTTCAAAAGAACATGTCTTGGATTTACAATAAAAACATGTGTATTTATTTTTTTATTTTAAAACCTAGTCACATGTTTATATTTTTTAGAAGAAGTGTTGGGATTGTTTTGTGTGAACATCACTTCTTATTCTTTTATTGAAACCTTATTTCCTTTATTAAGCAATGTGCATATAATATTTTCCAAACTTGGATTCAATTTGCTTAAGTTGAACACCATATTGGACATATTGTCAATCATGCTATTGAGAAATATGGTGTTTCCATCATTTTACTTTATTCATTCATTTATTCATGCCAATTGGTTTATGAGAGAATAGAAATTGTTAATGTGAGATACTTTATCTCCATTTTCTTCTAATTTTAACCATACATTTTTTTTTTCATAGTTAGTTTAACACTATTGACTTGAGATCTAAATAGTGTGTTTAATGATTCCCATATTTATTTAGAAAGATTTATAAAGTACACATGATGTAGATAGGGATACGATAAGCCAATGCCAATAATGGTTAAGGCTTTCTTATCTTTGACCTTCTATTTCTAGAATGCATCGACATTTGTTGGTCTTGTCACAGTTTTGTCAACAATATCCCAAAGATCTTTTCAGTCAACAAAAAATGTATTTGGATTTGTCATGTATGGAAATCATTTCCATCAAAATTCTCAATTAGATTTATCTTTTTCATTTTATCCCCCCCCCCATAATTTTGACTCAGTGGATGTTGGATTCAACCATTGATGAGTCTTTACAATAGTGATGACTCTTTAGATAACTGACAATGACACTAAGACTATTTGAACATAACAATCATATCTTCATATGACACTTTGAAATTTTATTTCTTAAAACTAAAAGAATGTTAATTATTACAAATCCTAACCTGACCTAATAAAAAAATTATTAAACAAATGTAAAAAAGGCTAAATCTAAAATAAATATTACTAACTCATTCTATGAAATATGTTAAAAAATAAATACCATGAACTTAACAAATAAATAAATAATTATATACTTAATTAAACACTTAATCTAAACACCCAACCTAACATAAAACCACCTAGTAAATAAAAAACCATGAATTAAACTAAAACCACATACTTTGTTTACAAAACTATGTGAATGGAATGCCAAAACTGCAGGTTTTATGAATAATACTTATTACATAAAACCTAAAACTAGGACTATCATAATGAAACTATGAGCTAAAAACTTAACAATAAACCAAAAACTTGTTGGGAGGTTGGGTTGGGCAATGACATGGGCTGAGTTTCAAGTTGAATAAAGAACTAAATGCTGAGAGGGATCTGAGTTTACAGGGGTTATAGCTAAGTGGTGTTGAAACATGAACATTTTTTGTCATCAGATCTATTTGAGATTATAGAGGTTCAAGCTTATTCAGACACTGATGATGAATTTCAAGGGTTGAGAAGTGAATGAAGACTATGAATCTTATTACAAGGGAGCTTGTCGAGCTATTGATGGAGGATCTTACTATAGAACTGGGTCAACATCTTCCATGTGGAGAGAAATGACATGTGGTAAAGCTTGATGATGAGGCAGCTGGTCAGATCCAAGCAAGGAGTTCAAAAATTTAGGAAAAAAAACCCTTGTGTTGATAGAACTATACAACTTAATAAATATGATAAGATATATCTATGAACAAATAATTAACAGGTTGTAGGTGGTCTGCACTAGCTGATCTATTGACAAAGAGAAATAAGGTCTATCAAACGATAAGAATGCTTGGACATGGTCTACATGATCTAGATGAAATTTGATATTGATATGCTTGGTTCGGTCATGAAAGACTGAAATTTTTACCATCTAAATTACATAAGTGTTGTCAATGATAAGAGGTGTTGATGAAACTTATTGCTCCTACAAATTTGAAAGAATCCTTTTGAGCCATAATATCTCTCTAGTTGCCTCTAAAGTGGCCATATATTCTACTTCTACTAAATAAATTAATGGCACTGATTACTTCTTGGATTTTCAACTGACAATTATTGCTCCCAAATTCATCAAAAAACTCGAGGTGGAGTTTCCATCTTCATGATCACTAGCATAGTCAGAATCTAAATATCTAACCAATTTGAAGTATCCTACCCTAGAGTATTTGAAGCCAAAATTATGTGTTTTTTTGAGATATATGAGGACTCTTTTTGTTGCTACGCAATGATTATCCTTGGGTTGTTACATGATTCTTGAGAGGACACCAATTACAAATGATGTATCTTATCGAGTTGTGGCCACATAAATCATAATTCTAATGAGTTGTATATATTTAGTGTTATCAACAAAATATGTTAAATCTTTAAATGTCAAATTGAGATCATGTTCCATGGGCATGTTGAGAGGCTTACAATCTTCCATTCCAAACTTGCTCAAAATGTCATCAATGTATTTCTATTGAGCAATGAAGAAATATGTTGATTTTTGAATTACTTCAATACCCAAATAGTAATGAAGATAACCCAAATCAATCATTTCAAATATTTTTATCAACTTTGATTTGAACTTTATAGTGCACCATTCATTGTTACTTGTGATGAGCAGATTATCAATAATCACCACCATAAATACAATTATTTTGTCAACGATTTTGAAGAAGAGAGTTGCATCTTCAAACTCAAAATGTTTGAAGTTCATATTTATGAGGTGCTTAGTTAGTTTGTCATACCATGCTCGAAGGGCTTGTTTTAAATCATAAATCAAATTTTCTAGTTTGCACAACTTATGCTCTTGTCTGTTTACTACAAAACCTTTAGGTTGTGTCATGTACACAATTTCCTTGAGGTCACCATTTAAGAATGTAGTTTTGATGTCCATTTAGTGAAATTTCCATCTGTTGTGAGCTAATAGAGCCAACATGGCTCAAATGGTAGTCCATTTTGTTGTAGGTGCAAAGGTTTCATTGTAGTCAGTTCCTCATTTTTGAGCATATACATTTGTGACAAGCCTTGTTTTGTGCTTGTTAAGTGAGCCATTAGCCTTATATTTGATGTGGTAGACCCACTTGTAGCCAATAGGCTTGTATCCATATGGAGGATCAACCAATTTCCAAGTCATTTTTTTGACCAATGCACTATACTCATCTTTCATTGCTTTTCTCCAAGATTCAAGCTTCTTGGCCTCTTTGAAATAGGTTGGTTCTGAATCAAACATAACGTTGATTTTTTAATCTTGAGAATCATTCAAGGTAAGATTTTTTATTCTATCTTGAATTTATTTAAGGGACTTGTCTGATTGTGATGTGGCTACATGTGTAATTCTTGTGCCTATTTTCCCAAATTCATCAAGTTTCACATCTTTCAATGTTTGAATGGCCCACTTAGGAATTTGTTTTTATGTTTTAGGTGCTTTAAATTAATCCTCTAAAGTTCCATCACTTTCTACCCTTTGTTCTGGTGGCCCCTGTCCGTTATCTGATGAAGTTTCACTATCTCCTTTAGGAAGAGTTTCAATTTCATGTATAGGAGACAATAGAAAATCAATAGATTCCCAAATGTGTGTCCCCCACTCATAGTTTAGAACACTAAAAAAACTATCTCTGTAGACATCAAACTTTTCATACTTGTCAAGTTGACTCAATTGCCGATCAATGTGCTCTTTGACCTTTGTAGTCTCATAAAAGACAACTTCTCTTGTGATAAAAACTTTCTTCTCTTTCTCATTGTATAGCATGTATGCCTTGGAGGATTCAAAATATCCAAAGTGGATGCATTTTTGACTCATGTGGTCCAATTTATTTCTCTTCTTCTTTGGAATCAATGCATAACAAGTGGTTTCAAAAATTTGAAAATGTTGCACTGAAGGAAGATGACCACACCACATCTCATACAGAGTCTTGGATTTAAGAGTTGTTGATGGTGATCTATTATGAAGGTATACTATTATTTTAGTTGCTTCAACCCAAATGTGTAGATTTAAACCTTTGTAGTATAACATAGCACAAACCATATTCATCATAGTTTTATTCATTCCTTTTACAACTCCATTTTATTGCAGAGTGTAAAGAAATGTGAGATGGTGTTTGATCCCATTTTGCTCAAGGTAAGATTCAAACTTCTTTGAAGTTTATTCACCACCATTTTCTATCCTAAGTGTCTCGTTGTGTGTTTGAGTTTCTTTTTCAATCATGGTTTGAAATTTTTGGAAAGTCTCGAAGGCTTCTAATTTTTTTTTAGAAAGTATATCCAAGTCATCCTGATGTAGTGATCAATGAACAACATGAAGTACTTATGGCCACCAACAGAGAGGATTAGAAGAGAACACAAGTATGAGTGAACCAGTTGCAATTTTCTATCAACTTTCCATTATGACTTTGGAAATGGTTCTCTTGCATGTTTAGCCAAGATGTAGGCTTCAAATTTTTCATTTGATTTTACGGGCAATGTAGGCATGCTAACAACACTATTATTTTGTAATACATGAATGTTGTTATAGTGAGTGTGCCCAAATATAACATGCCACAACATGTTTGGAGACATTCCATATTCCATGAGATGAGCATAATTCCTTGAGTTTGATGGCTCATCCTTGAGTTTGAGTAGTTTTCCTTCCTCATATCTAGTCAAGACAACTGCATCGTCACTCTTTCTCCTAATAAAGACATCACCATTATCCAAAAGAATGGAATGGCCTTGTTTCCTTTTGATCACTAAGGACAATGAGTTTTGTTTCAATTGAGAAAAAATAAAGAACATTTTGGAGTTTGAAATCTGGAAGACTTGGACACTTGAGTCTTATTATACCTCTTCCTTGTGGTCACAGACTTGATCTATCTGTGAGGTATATCACACTATAAATTTATTTACTGAACTCCTTAAAAAAGTATTTTTAAAAAGTCATATGTAGAGGGGCACCAATATCAAGAACCCAATCATCAAACCATGAAGAATTGACTAAGACATTATTTGTTTTATCATCTGTACTAGATCTACTACACATTCATTTGTGAATTATGCAAAGTTTAATAGATTTTATTTTCATTTCATTTTTCTATTTCTTCTTGTGGTATGCTTCAATTTTCTCCTATGGAGGTCTCAGTTATGAGTCTCTTGTGGCTTCATTTTCTATCACACCATTCATAGTAGAGGTTTTGTTTATCATTCTATTTTTGACCACCTTGATTTTTATTTTTTTCATTTTTTCCCTTGTAATTCTTTTTATACTTATTATTTCCTTTATTTTTGAAAAATGTGACCTTGTTGAATGTTTTGAAATAAATTACTTTGACATAACACACACTTTCTCTCGTCGTGGACTCAATTTTTCTTCCAAAAGCCTTTTCTCTTTCTACCATTTTTTCAACCAATTGATCAAATGTTAGAGTCTTCAACTGATTGCTTGTTTGTAGAGACTCCAAGTAGGTTGAATAGTTCGCGAGAAGGGATTTAATGAATGCAGTCATATAGATGTCAATTTTGACACTCGTTACTTCTACATCATGCTTGATGGCATGTATATCTGAAATCAATCTCATCACATCACCATCTTTCAACTAAAGGTTGAATAAAATCAACTGCAACTGAATGAATTCTAACTTTAAGTGGGAATCACATAGCTCCTTCAATTTATGAAATGCTTTCCATAGAGTATTGCACCCTTGTATATGATAAAATAGATCTTCGTCAATGGAAGCCCTCATCAAGGCCAATAATTTTTAGTTTTTTTGCCTTCATAACTTAATATACTTTGCATTCCATGTTGGCTCAACTAGTTGTGTATCCCTGTCATAGGTATCGAACCATAGATCATTGAAGATGAGTGTGTTCTCACCTTACCATGACCATTCTAACTAGTTGTGTTTGCCTATCAATTTTGTGCCAATCATGGATTTGATTGAATGCATGCTTTTGAGTTTTGAGTTTTTAGTTTGGAGTTTTTGTTAACCCCAATTGATTCTTTATCACTCCAAAATGCTCCATTTTACTATATACCCCCAAACCGATATACCAAACCTTTTGATATACCTGCCCTTCCTATATATTCATTGGTACGTGGAAGAAGCTAGCCCTTTCTATATAATCGGTAATACGTGAAAGAGGCCTTAAGGTATATAAGAGTAGAGTGGTATGTAGTACTTAGGTGGCACGTAAAAATGATTCACCATGTCATTAACACTAGCTTAACAAGAAAACCTCATACATCAATATACTTAGTTTTTCTTGATTTTTAAATTTACTTTTTTCGACGGTAACGAATGAATAAAAGAGTAGCTCTCCTTATTTCTCCTTGAATTGCATAATTTGATTTTTTTTTCCCAAATTCGCTTATAGTAACTTGTTGAAGTCAATTTTTCATTTTTTAGTAAAAATGAAAAAATTACTTTACACTTCAAAATTTAAAATACTTCAAATCTAAAAAAGCACATAAAATTGAAATTTTTATTTTTCAATAAAAAATCATAAAAAAATTACCTCACTCTTCCATATTTGATTAAAAAAATTCAATATTAAAAATATATATAAAAAATACAGAGTCTTTGTGCCCTTTATGAGTCTTTCAGATCTGCTATGTAATGAAATACAAGGTTCAAATGTTGCCTTAATGTCCAAGTGGAAAATATTATGGATAGAACATATACACTCAGCCAAATATGTGAGGTACAACATAAAATGATAATAAGCTCTTACCACGATGCGAGTGGATGCCACTAAACCAGGTACCACTACTCAACAAACCATCTTCCAAGGAACTATGTAGCAAGTGATAAGACCAAACGTCTTGCTATTATGTTTCTAGTGTTAGATACTGAGAGAATTTTATAGAATAATTTTGTAAAAGATTACTTGCCAAAATGCTTGCATTATTTGATAATATTAATGTCCTCTTTTCTGCTTGTTCGGATTGATATATTATCGTTGTCTTCATGCAGATTGCCCTAGGACTTGAAACATCCTTCTTGTGTGCTGAACACTCCCAAAGAACAGATGAAACACTTTTAAAGAGAGGGAAGATGAGATGCCAATCGAGGCATCATGGAATACAAAGCCAGGAACCTTCAACCACACATTCAAAATTGACACACACATTTGAAACATCCACTATGCTAAAAAATGTCTTATATATTGCGCTCAGCTTCCATAATGATTTTAGACAAATTATCTGCAAGTCTCGAACCAATTTAATTGATCCATACAATTGGGAATAAGAAGGGGAAATAAATAAAAAACTAATAGAAAAAATTTAGGCTCTGA
Organism: Torreya grandis; assembly: GCA_037957365.1. Lineage (NCBI taxonomy): Eukaryota > Viridiplantae > Streptophyta > Pinopsida > Cupressales > Taxaceae > Torreya > Torreya grandis. The sequence continues at coordinate 2,319,689 of JARHVA010000606.1, read as the reverse complement.
TATCAATGATCAGTGTGCACCAAATTTCAAGTTCAAGCAAATATTATCAAAGAGAGAACTAAAACCCAAAACTTGATGGCACCAATAGGAATAGATAGAGGAGATAAATCAGAGCACATAGAACATTCTTACCATCCTCTTTACCTTCTCATGCCTCCATTCCAAGATTTGAATCCAAATGATTTGATGCAAAAGCTTGATTGTTGGATTGGTTGTGAGACTTTATAAATGGCTTCCAATGGATGTGTGATGGAGACAATGGCTTCAAATAGACACTAGATTGTTGTTATGGATGCTATAGGAATGCTTAATGGCTTGATGGATAATTTTTCATTAGTCTTGAGGGTGGAGGGAAGGCTTAGTTTTATAGGCAAAGCGAGAGAAGATCAATGGTTCAAATTTACATTTGGACCTTTGAGATCTAAGGCTAGGAAATTTCCATGGAATTTTCAATTCCATGGAAATATCTAGAATTAGAAAATTCTAGAAAGGAGGAGGCTAGTTTGGGGAAGATTTCTAGAATCCTTTAATTCTAAAAATCTCCCCATATGGTTTAGGGTTTTAGGAGAGGTTAGTATAGGGTGGTGGGTGGGTAGTTGGATTATTTTTAAATTTTAAATTGGCTAGTGGGTTTAGAGGGTAGATTAGTAGGTAATGGAGTCTATTATGGATTTAATGAGAGGATTAATTGGTTTTAAGATGTGATAAATGTTATGTGGGATATAGGAATGGAATATGGGTATGAGGCCAATAGTTAATATAGCTAGGACATATGAAAATTAAGCTAAATTAGTAGGAATTAATGTAATTAGTGGGGCGAACATATTTTAATGCATATAATCAATTTTAAAGAATATTGATAGAATGTATATGAAATTATATTTCACTATTCAATTGAAAAAAATATATTATATTATAAAATCAAAATAGTTGTTCACTTCATATTCTCAAGAAAACTTATAGTTATAAGAATGAACAAACAACTTATTAAATAAGACAAAAGCTATCTAAAGAGACAAAAGACATTAAGAATAAATAACAATTATATATAATATTGGTATAAATCTCATAAATCACTCTATCCTATTTTTTGAAGACTCTCCCACAAATTTATCTTCTAATGAGTTTTATTTCACGTACAACTCATTTTATTTTCACATAAATAAATTATTATTATAACACACACATATAATCACAATATACTTATTTAATATGAAACACTAGTATCTAACAGTTTCTACACATTTTGAATGTATGACCTTTTAATAATTCAAAATTTATTTTACCAATCAAATTAAAAACTTATAAAAAAATCACATAAACAAAATAAATCAAGGTATATAAGTGATAGTAACCTCCATCTACTCTCTTCATAAAAATACTTGATTATGTTTTATTATAATTGTTTTTTATTATATAAAAATCTTTTTCGATATCAAACCAATTAAAACATATAAGAAAATAGAAAGACATGTGATATGTAACAAACAGAATTAAATACAAAAAAGATTGCAAATAATAAAAATAAAAATTTAATATAAAATAATTTGAAAAATAAACAAATTATACAAACCCACAATTAAAAAAAAGAGACAAGCTCTCACTAGCAAGGTTAGGTCAACAAAAAAAAGTTTTAAAATTTTATCATTAAAAATGAAAGAAAATTTAATGAAGAAATATGAATCAACTAAGAAAAGACATGACAATCAATTAAAGAAAAGAAAACCAACTATATTCTATTAATATTATTTTATATATAGATAAGTGTAATATAATATATAAGAAATTAGACTGTTTTTGTTGTACGGGTCATGTTTCAAGATGTTGGTTTATATGGTATATATATATTTTAATTAATTTTTTTTAATATTTTATATTTATAATTTATATTTTATTAATATTTTAAATTAAATTTTAATTTTTTAATTGAAAATAAAAATAAATTAAAAAATATATAAATAATTATATAAGTAAAAATAAATTAAAAGATATATAAATAATTATATACATAATTTTTTTTGCAAATAAGAAAATTTATTATATATACTTATATATGATAAATAATAGAATCAATAACATAATATTCTTTAAATTAATAAGTAATATAATTTTTGGATCTATCACTAATCATTCATTTGAACTAATGATATTTCTAATCTTAGAATCTGACAACATTTTGTTAAATGAATATCACTTAGTCTTTTCTTATTTAGTTAATTTCTGCTTTGAAAAAAATAAAATGAGATTGTGCAAGATTTCTAGATTTTGATTGCATGGATAAATTTAGGAGGTGTAAATTGTTTTGATCACTTTGTTCACTTGTAAGTGATAAAATTTGAAGTTGCTTAACTTTTGGATTATTCTCCATTCTCTAAAATGTCATCTTTAAACCAAAATTTTGGTTGCTTGCCTCAATGGAACTACAACTTAGGCATCGGAACTGGTCATTTCTAAGCTAAAAAGGGGAAAAATTGTAAGTGATAAAATTTGAAGTTGCTTAACTTTTGGACTATTCTCCATTCTCTAAAATGTCATCTTTAAACCAAAATTTTGGTTCCCTGCCTCAAAAGAACCACAGCGTAGGCATCGGAACTAGTCATTTCTAAGCTAAAAAGGGGAAAAATATAATAATTCAAGTGTATTATGGTTGAAATTGCTATCCATATCCACCAAAAACAATAAGCAATATTATGAAGAGAGAGAATATATATATATATATATATATATCATGCTTCTTAAAGTTCAGTGTGTTTATTATATCTTATTAAAATAGCAAGCATGGGAACATTGTTGAGCGTTAGTGATTGTAAGTCTTACTGAATTTGAACCCTGTACCTCTGAATTATAGGGAATGAGTACTGAATTTGATCTAGATTTTTTTTAAAGGGGTTTTAACATAAACTTTGTTGATTTTTATTTAAAAATGTGAAACTCTAAAAGTTATTGTTAGGGAGATAATTTTGAATAATTTTATTAATTTTTTTCTTTAGAATTAGTTGAAATTTACACCAAACTTAAGTTAATTATACTTTTTATTGGGTTGAATACCTACCAATCTTTTTTTAATATAGATTTAAATTTTGCAATTGTATTCAAGTTTTTTGATCAACTAAGTTTTCATCATAATACATTTTGTACGAATTGATTCTTGTGGACTCTCCCTTTATGATATCAAGTTTTTACATTTTGTGAGAATTGATTTTTTGTGAACTCTTTATAAACCAAACAACTTTACCAATGAACCAACAATCTTTCAACCACTTTAATTATTTTTATATTTTATATAAGAAAATGTATCAATAAATAATAAACAATATCAGTTCAAAACTTTGCATTTCATTAAGTTACTTCTTTCACTCATAATATATAAAAATACATAGATCCAAACACCTTAACATAAAATTGTTTGAACAAAAATCCTTTTTAATAGAGAGCTAAGTATCTCACATGAACACATAATTCTTATGTATAGATATTAAAATAAATATTAAATAATAAATAAATAATATTTTTATATTTATTAAATTTTTGAGAAGTATTATATATATAATTGATAAATATTTTTTCTAATAAATAATTATTTTATTTAATTTTTCAAATTAAATATTTAAAAAGATTTATATCTTAATAAATAATATCACAAATCACTTTTTTTACTAATTAAATTATAATCTTTATAATTTTTTTAAAATTTAGAATTGAAATTTTCTATTTCAATTTTTATTTTTAAAATATCCATCCCAAAATTATCTATCTCCACCCAATTATATATATGGTGTGTATGGTGTTGCTTGCCTCGTGAAGGATGGATGGATCCATTGAGAGGAATGATGTGAACGAAGCATCCAGAAGAGGTTAAAGCTGGACCACTAAATTAATATTTATTTCTTGTCCTTTCCGGGAATCTTTATAACGTGATGGAACAATATTATAATACTTTACTATATACTATGGAATCTTTACAACTTTTCACCTACTCATTCGGTTAGATAACACCGACTCACCGACACACACATGCATTGAAAGAAAAATTAATGGACAAGAGGCTTCTTTTCTTGATGGTAAGAAGAAGTTTAGGTGATATATATATATATATATACATATATTTTTAAATTAAGAGTCAGGGTTTTTTACCCAAAGGGACCCACCTCACCTATGACGATTTATTGATGATATATGTATTAAAAGAATTTAATGAAAAAGAGCTTGAGGGTAAGAAGTTCAAGTGATATATTATATTTATAGTGTTAGAAAAGTTTAAATGATGAATTCTAAATGTCTTCAATTAAATATATATAAGTGTTATAAATATTAATTAATTAATTAATTGATTATATTTTATTTTTTTAATATTAAATTAAAGTAATTTACAAAGAATAAGTTATTAATAAGTAGTTAAAAGATATAAAATATATATATTATATTTATAAGTCGGTCATAAGAAGGAAACTAGTAGTTGAGAGACACAAACATAAACAAATCATAATTACAATTCAGTCATAAAAAAATTGAAATAAACAATCATTTCATATATTATATAATTTTATAATGACAAAACTTGTTATTAGACTGGAATTGTAAAACTTGATCTTTAATTCGCTGACGTTGAACCATGGCCTTTGAATTCTTCTTGCATAAAACTTGTTGATGAAAACAAAAAAGCCACTTGAAGAAGGATGTCAGAGTAAAGCCTCAAAGTTGCAATTGCATGATAATAGTTCTTAGAGAACATAGCTGAACATCTAGCTTTCCAAATATGCTTTAGAATAACTTGTCTAGTAGAATCAACAATAACATTATTTTGCAAACCCAAGCCCAAGATGGCTCCTTTCCAGTTTAACTCATGATAGAAAATAGCAGGGAACATTTTAAAAACCACTGTCCACTGTTTCTTGACATAAGTACAATCCCAAAATATGTGTTTCATGTTTTCGATACGCAAGCAATAAGGGAAATTAGCTAGCTAAATAATTATATATTTCATTCTATCTCTAATCGGAAGCTTGCAATGCAAATTTTTTCAAGCGAACACTTGAGCATCAAAATCAGCTTTCAATTTCCATATTTGAGCACTCAGTCTGCTCCAAAATTTGGAAGTAAACCTGTATTTCCACTTTTGATTAAGATGAAGAACAAGAGGCCATCTGGGAATGATATGAGAGTAAACCTTCTTCAAAGGGAAATAATTAAAAGGACTAAAAGATAACCATTTCCAGTGTTTGGCAAGATTACATTCCTTAGGGGTGCAAAGCTTCATAGAAAGGTCAATAGGGACTAAATACAAAGATAAAAAAGTTTTTATATTTATCACCCAACCCATAATGTTGTTTGAGATATTGCCAAGAGGCCCAATCAAACATGTTAAAATCCAAAATATCTTTGAATTTATGGATTTCCTTTTTAAACAAATAATAAGCATGCCTTGGAAAGCTAATAGCAAGTGGATGATTGTGATAATTAAAAATTCTATGCCACCAAATTGAAGTTGAGGCAAAACTAAAACCATGTTGCAAGAAAGAATTGTTCCAATTTAAGCAGTGACAAACTTGTTGCCAAGCCTTCCAAAAAGACTGAAGAGGAAAGGAAGCTTTGATTTTAAAGAAAGGAGACATTAAAATCTTATCCAACCAATTGACTACTTTCCACTTGTTTTTTACAGTAGCTTCCATAATTTGATGACGAACGAAAATCTTCTATGGTTCATCTCCATTCACAGCTCTAACAATCCATTTTTTAGCAAGGCAAAGACCCTAAGTTTTAGGGTCTATGAGACCAAGTCCTTCATGATTTCTTGATTGAATACAATGAGACCAAGAAACAACAATGAAACTAGTATTGCCATCCCATTTAAACTAGAGAAAATTTTGAATCATCTTATTTAACTCCTCATATCCTTGCTTGGAAGGCATCCAACAAGATGAGTAGTAAACATGCGTAGCAATAAAAAAAATTTTAGCAACTTGGATCTTACCTGCCAAGGATAAAAATTTATTACCCTAGATAAACAATTTATTATTTTAACCTATTTAAAAACCATCTCCACATGTTTGAAAGGGAGACCCCTAAACCAAAAGGAATGTCTAGATATCTTGTTATCTCCCCATGCTTGATTAACTTCCACTCTTTGGGAATCCAATGTGGAATAGAACCAGTTTGAGACATCAAAAACTCAGTTTTATTATGAGATAATTTGGATCCAAAAACATCACAGTACAAATTTAAGATGTCTTAGGTTTTATTTAGTTCATCTTCTAAATTTTGTAAAAACAACATGCTATCATCAACAAAATGAGAGTTAATAACCACCTTATCCTAAGGAATGGAAATACCTCTAATAAGCTTCATCTGATTAGCCTTCTGAAGAAGATAACCTAATGCATCAAAGTTAAGAACATATAAGAAAGGAGAGAGGGGAAAACCCTGTCTTATAGAACATTGCAGCTCAAAGGGAGTTGTAATAGAGTTATTAATTACAAGATGAGCATTTGCATCTTTAAATAGCATTTGAACATGCTTTTGGATATTTGGACCAAAACCCAACCACTGCAACATTTTAAGAATGAAACACCAACGAATTGTATCATACACTTTATCAAAATCGAGTTTAACCACTAAGACATTTTGGCATGATTGTTGATCCCATTCTATAGTCTCCCAAGCCAAAATGAGATTATCAAGAATAAATCTACCTTTTATAAATCATGTTTGTTCAACTCTCACTATTCTTTGCACAATAGGTTTAATTCTGATTGCTAATGCTTTGGCAATAATTTTATAAGAGGTTTTCAACAAAGTAATTGGTCACCAGCCAACAATAGTATCTTCATTTTTCCCTTTAGGGATAAGTTATATTAAACCCTTGTTAATCGTAGGGCCTAAGGATCCATTTTTAAGTGCTTCCAATTAAAGCATATAAAAGTCATCTTTAATATGATGCCACATTACTTGATAAAACTCAGCTGGAAGACCATCAAATCCAGGGCTTTTATTAGTTTTCATAGAGAAAAGAGCACATTCAAGTTATTCCATAGAGATAACTCAATCTAAAAATTGATGGTAACTTGGGTCAATCATGTTGGGAATAAAGTCTTTCACATCTTCTTCCAATGCCTACTGAAAATCTTGCCAATTATTCTCTTCTTTAAATAATTTCTCATAGAAATGTTGGAATAAATTAGTAATTTCAGCAGGGTTAGAGAGTAATCTACCTTCATCCATTATAGCCCCAATTTTCTCTTTTTTATGTTTGTAGAGAAGATAGTTTAAGAAAAACGTGGATCCTTTATTCCCTTCTTTGATCCAATGAAGTCTAGCTTTGATTTTGGCCCCCTGAGCCTTATATTGATATAATTTTTTGCAGCTATACTTCAATAACAACAATAGTGTTTTGAATCATTTCATTATGAGGATCCACATTTACTTGTTTCCTAACATGTTCCAATTTCCATTGAAGAGAAATTTCTCTTCATTTACGTCTCCAGGCATTTCTCCTGCCAAAGGACCACAGAAAGGTAATGCATTGTGTTAGGGCTGCATACTACCATTCAGTCCACAAGTCTCCGTCTTAAGGTTTCGAAATAGAATTCCAAATTCACACCAAAGAAACAACACATTCAACATCTTTTAAATGAGAAGTGTTACGCTTGTATGGAAGTTTAGTAAAAGGAACATCTTTATTTGTGAAATAAATGGAACAGATGATAGGAAAATGGTCAGATAAGGTAGTTGAGTATTCAATTTCCACACATGAACTTGAAGGAGAGACCTCCAAATTGAGGTTATGAGAAATATAGAATCGGTCCATTCTACTCAATTTCCTATCATTTCCTGATCAACAAGTTGACCATGTAAACCAGTTATTGGCATAATTGGAAGAATTATTACAAATGGGGTCAACTACTCCAACAATGTTTTGACAATATATCCATTTTTCAAATTCATCATGGCTGAGTTTGAAATAATTAAACCAGCTATGATATTTATGATGTTTGACCATATTAAAGTCTGCCTCAACACCCAATTAGCAATAGGGAGGTAATTAGACATCCACTCCCAAAGATTAGATCTGGTAGTAGGATTATTGTGAGCATATATGGAACAAAAACTAACAGGTTGTCTATTGATAAAAGAAAGGGCCCAAACACAACTATGTGATGGATCTTCCCCTTTATTGATAATGTGTTTAGAAATCCAAGGAGATAAACCAAGCATAGCTCCTCCACTACCTTCATTATGAGAAGTAAGAAAGAATAAGCATCTTTCCAAAGATTGAACATAGTCAATTTTAAACGTTCATTGCTTAACTTGACTTCTTGTAAGAAAGTGATGTCTGGTCTCCATTTCAAAATTATGTCTTTAACTTTAAACTTCCTTTGAGTGTGATAAATCCCTCTCACATTCTAAGATAAAACATTGCATTCATCATTAATTATCCAGGTTATTATCATCTTCTTGTGGCAAAACTCCAAAGTGGTTAGAGAGGGAAACCGCTTGTTCATCGTTCAGTCTTTCATTAGCAACAAGTGGAGATCTATACCTATGTCTAGAATTAGGAGATGGAGAAATAAACCTATTAGGAGACTTCAACAGACCTCAAGAAGAATGGGGAGAATGTTCAGGGGTAGAGGAAAGAAGCCATGACGAAGAGGAAGAGGGTTCATTTTTCTTCCTAATAACTCTCAATTCTTCAAACATAATCACATCTTTATAAGAAGGGCTTGCAAGTAGAGAATTCGAGGGGGAATGACCTCCAGGGGAAGGAAGAATAACATTAGATTTAGAGGAAGATGGTGAAGGGAATTTAATGACAAAAGGAGGATTAATAGTAGGTTTATTGATGGGGTTAAATGGAGTCATTGTAGGGTAAGAAGGAACAAACCTATTTCTCTTGACCGAACAATCATGGATCAAATGGTCTTCTTGTCTACATAAAAATCAAGCATTAGGCTTATTTAAATAGACTATAGGTTAATCTATTTCAAAACCTGAACCATACAATTTAATATTCTCTAGCAGAGGTTTGTTCAAATCCACTTCCACACACACTCTTGGGTGAACTCTTAAACTAGAAAATTTGTTAGAAATTTGCTTGCACCATATCACTTTACCAAGCTAGGCCACAATGTCTTTGAGAAACGGTTTGACAGCTAAGTTTAAAAATAGAAATTCCAACCACATGGGGTAATGTGATCGAGAATGACCTTCAAGGTGAAAGTTAAAACTCCAAGCTTGAAGATAACAAATTTTCCCACAAATTACCCATGTACCATATTAGAGAATTGCATGTGCATGCTCAACAGACTTGAACATGCAAGACACATTTCCTTTGCCTAAACCTCTTATTGTTTCAATTTCCCATCCCCTATTTTCCTAGTTCATTTTTGCCCATTTATAGAAATCTAGCTCCAAGGGAATTCCTCTCAAAAAGAAGAAAATGAAAAAAAAATCTAAATTTAAAATAGATAATGGTTTATTTTAGGGGTCTATAAAGTTAAGGTTATTGTTTTTTATTATTATTAAATATTTTTCAAAACCAAAAGTTAAGGTTATTGTTTTTTATTAGATAAGTAGGAAAAAAGGGTCATGGGCCATTTACAAAGCTACCCCACGGGCATAAAAAGCCTCCAAAGAGGCATAAACAACACACTAACAACACTAATAGAAATCAAATACAAAAAAACTAGGCAAACACACAAAGCCAAAGAAACAACTATGGACTATTAGTAGTCCCATATTTGGCTAGTAACTCAATGATTTCCTTATACGTGTTGGGTGAATATTTTGTCGGTCAGCTAACTGGTGACCAAAATAGTTCCTATCACCACAGCATAGGGAGATGGATCGTCCTGGTGTGCAAGTTTACTACATCAACAGGGGACAAATCTCTCCTCTCATCAAGGGGAGGTTCCCTATTAAATATACGGAGGCTATATACTATATATATAAGCAAAAAACAACACATGGGGGCAGAATAAACCATCCATCTCTCTTCTTTCTGAGATGATGCACACAGACAAAGGAGAAAATCTTGGTGTAAACATTGAAGGCACTTCTCTTCTTTCAGAAGTGTTCTCGCAGGAAACTACAGGAGTTCTTTCAGGTAAGATAAGAAACCAGTAACCAAAGGGCGTAGTAACTAGCAATCTAAGGTGTAGCACAAAGTCTCCAACTTGACTACCCAAGAGTGAGGTATGAAGAACAATGAGGGCACAAAGTCATCCCAAGGTCCTTTACACAGAAAAAAAAAACACACACACACACGCACACACTGAAGACAATTGTAGACAGCACAAAGTCTTCCACAACTGAATTCAGGACACCTTCCTGATTATTTCTGCTAGTTCTGCTTGTTAAATCAAATAAACAAGAATGCTTTCAGAAGATAGACATAAGAACAATCTCCTAAAGTAGCACAAGCTATCACAGCAAAAAGTCTGCAAGTGACTTGCTTTCTCTCAATCAAATAAATATGAACTACAATCTGAGCTCAAAGTCTCAGTAATGCCTTTCAATTTGGGCAGAGTTTCACTTTTGTAAGGGGAATATCTCCCTAAAACAATACAAGAGATTATAATATATAGCCACCAAGTAAGGCTTGGCGCTCTCTCCCATGGGACGGTCCATGCTACAGTCAATGCCTTCAATGCACCTTCAGTTCTGCCTGGAGGGACCATGCCTGAAACAGTGTGTCACCTTAACTATGGCATGTCCATTCATCTAATATGTCTTTTTCTGGGTCTGGATCATCTGGTCTGTCCCCTCTGATGTCTACAGAGCTATCCATTTTGTCTTTACTCCAAAGGAGACTAATAGGTCGCGCCTTCGATGTTTGCAAGCTGAAAAATCTACTTTGTAGACTGTTCCATCTACTAGAATAACTTCTTCACAGATATTTTAGGCTTTTCCCTCTTTTTGCTTTTGTCTTTTCCAGCTTTGTCTCTTCCTGCTACAATTTGAGCTATTGGGCTATCTTTTTTGCCAGTCGCTTGGTTCTTTCTTCAAGTTCTGCACTTTATTTGAATTTCCACAAATTTTCCCTTACTTTAAATTTGACGTCTGAGGGGCCGTCAATGGTCGCCAGCTGCTTGAACCATGTTGAACCTTTGAACCAGTGAAGCTATGAAAGTTCATTGATTCATTCTGTCTCTTTTGTTCTCTCGCTTCTTGGTTCAATCACTTCTTCGCTCCTTGGTTCAACCATCCGTTGAACCACTTGTGTGCCACTTCTTTGACTGAGGTCGCCTTTGAACTTTTGAACCATGTTGAACCATTGAATTTTGAACTCTTTTAGTTCAAAGTTTAATTGGTTCATTGGTTTATTCTGCATCTTCAATGAGTGGCAAAATCTGTTGTTATGAAACTCATTATAAACTCACCGAAAATGGGATCCACGACATGTCTTGCCCGAGCAACTTCAAAAGGGGAACATGGATGCAAACACTTGTCACGCTCTGCTGAGTTATAACAGGACACGTGATGTATTCCACTTTGCTTTCTAATGGACACGTGGCAGCTTTCGGGCTTCTTTCTCTCAGTGGGCTTTATCCTTTATGTCCTTCGGATAATTTGTCTGAAGGAAATCTTCCTTGCCTTTGCATCTTTCCCGCTGAGCTTTTGATTTGTCTTTTGGGCGAATTCCTTCGAACAATTTATCTGAAGGATTTCACTTTGTCTTTTGCCTTGTTCACTTTTTCGAAGGAGTTCACTTTGTCTGCTTTTACTCCCTTCCCTTCGCAAGGGCACTTGGCTTGGTTCACAGCCGTCTATAAGGGCACTTGTTCCTTTGGCTTTAGGGCAACCCCTTGAACCTGTCGATTAAACTGACTGATTGAACCAACTTTGGTTCAACGGTTTAATGGTTCAATCTTGCATTTGAAGCCATCTTTTTGTCTAAGTCTTTTGATCTCTTTGAGCTGATTGAACCTATTGAACCCGTTGAACCAATCCTTAAAATGACTAAGCATTGGAAACTTGTTCTTTTGATTAAACTCGCCTATAGAAGCCTTTGAACTTGCTAACTTCAAGCATGTTGAGTCTTTAGAAACATATCTGCAGAGTCCGTAGATTTGAGTCCCTTGAAAGAGTTCATAAAAATGCGCCTGTGGAGTCCATAGATTCAAGCTTGTAGAGTCCGTAGATTTCTGAGAAAGCTTTGAAAGATGAAGAACCTGAATGCTCAGAATAATTTTTGAAAGGAGAAGAGAGGATTTTGGTCTGTAGGACCAAAATAGATCAAATGATGTCACAAAAATGAGTGATATCTTTGGGGGAAAATAGCTGGTTCCAGTTGGGAAACTTCCTTCAGTTGAAAACTTGAAACACAGTTGAGGGGAGTAGAAATCAGAATCTCCAGTGCCTTGAAGTGTGTCATTGGGCTACGAAATCATGCTACCCAAAAAGAAAGGCTCCAAAAATGAAAATGAAAAGAACAAAATAGAACTAAAGACTATACATATGTACATGTGAACTTATCTAATACTTCAAGAATTGAAGTACTTCAGACGCTGCTCCTTATGTGGCAAAAAAAAGGGGATGCCATCCTGATAAACCAGCAGGAAACCATTCTGTTCCCAAAAATGGTGATGGGCGAATGGAGCTCTCCACCAGGAAACCAATTTACTGCGTCTTCCTCTTGGCTCTTTCTTCTTCTTGCCCCATGGTGGGATGTGGTCTTCAAACTGAAAACCATAACTCCTTGCTCTCTTGGTGAAGGGCTTCTTTTGATGATTTTGAAGTACAATAGTATGGTCCACCACCATAGTTGTCTGTTCTACTGGTTCAGTCTAGCACATTTTTTTATTTTTAGCACCAAACTCCTGACAAACCATCAGCTCAACATTTCCTTTGGTTTGAAGGAGTTTGACATCCTCATCCTGAGCAGTCTTCAATCTGAGCAATAGAGATCTGCATCCAGTTATGGAAGAATTACTGCCATCAGATTCTAGGATCCAAGCATCATCAGAAGTTGATCTTCTATCAGACATCTCTTCATGGGAGATGGAAGATCCTTCTTGATTTGTATTGTGCCCCACCAATTTTTTTGATGCCTTATTTAGATCAAATCCTGAATTGCCAGCCACGGGACTTTGATCAACTGAGACATGAGCATCCTCTGTGGGGGAGTAATTACCCCTACCTAAAGGCTCAAACTAAATTTGAGCAGTAGGGGCTGACATTTGGGTGACCACAATCTTTGCCTCAAATAGGTCCACACCTAGCTCTTCATCAATGTTTAACTGCTCAGGATTGGCTTGCAGAGGTTCAAACTCAGTCATTTGAATTTTGGATTTTTTGACATGATCAATCATGTCAAATGATTGAGATGGACTTGGAAGAGAGGATGGGATTTCATCTTTTTGGTTTTTGGGAGGAGGAGGACTGATCTACGAATTTGAAGAAGAAGGTGTAGAGATGTTTGATGTACTTACTTCTTTGGCAATCATTGGGTCCTTTGACTGGAAAGGAAGAGGGGTTCTCTGCTCAACAATTAGAATTGCAGGCTGAGTTCACTCCTCTATTCTTTCTTTATCAGCTTGTTAGGCTGACTGATTCTTGGGTTGGGTGAATACTGCGAATGATCCCTCATCTACTTCACCTTCACTTCTGGGTTCATCCTGGTAATTCAAGAAATTGATGTGGGAGTCGCCAGCTGATTCTTATTGATCCTCCATGAAGAGACCAACATCATTTTCTTTCTCAAACTCAGGGTGGAAATAGGGAACATGTTCTGTTTCCAGATATCCCACTGCTGAGTTGGTTGGAGGTGCTTCAAGGGCAAGGTTCCTCTATGGGGGAGGAAGACGATTTGGTTGCCCTTAACTTCTGGCAGCGTTGCCTTGATATGGCTGATTGGGAAATGTCCTCCTTGATATATCTTTATATAGAGGAGTAGAAGACATACCTTGTGCCACTTTTATTTTGAAGGCTAGCAGTTCATTTGCCAGCTTTTGCACCATTGGGTCAGTGGTGGTTGTGGGTGAGTATTCAGAAGATGAAGAGGGTTTGCCTCTGTTAGGATCTCTCCTTATTTTTTTTGCCAAGATAAGGTCATCTTCTAGCTCAATAGCCAATTCTTGAGCAGCCTCAAGGTCTATGTGTCTAGCCCATCTCAATAAAAGACTCACTTCAGGCAGCTATGAGTTGATGAAGAAACACATGAGATTCTGAGATGTCGACTAGGCGATCATGGGAATCCTGTGCCTCAACTTGTTGAACCTGAAAATAAAATCCCTCATAGGCTCATGAGGTTCCTTATTCATCTGAGTGAGCTGGGCCAACAAAGCATGTGCATCCTCTACAGGCTTGAACCTAGCTTCAAACTAGGCTTTGAGTGTATCTCAGTCAGTCACTGATCTAGCTTGCAGATGGTAGAACCAGTTTGTAGTAGCACCTTGTAGGGTCTCCATAAAAAGCCTGACTACCACTTCTTCAAATTTCACTCCTATCACACCACATGCTATGTTGAAGGCTGTAATGTGTTCATCACGGTGAACTCTCCCATCTCCAAAGAATTTGGGGAAGTTCTTTCTTGCGCTAAGTGGAAGTTCATGTAGAGGTGGAGTCAAGTTGAGTGGGCCAAAAGAGTTACCCTAGGGGCCTCGAACTGCCATGATTTAATTATGACAAATAGGGATAACAAATTTGGGTGGAGTGGCCAGATTGCAGAATAAAAAAATAGAAAAGAATTGGCCCTGCTTCAGCTTGAGCCTTCAAACTGCGCATTCTTTTCTAGCAACTCTGATTTTTTAGACCAGACAGAATAATGGAAGTGAAGGAAGATGGTAAAGCTACAATGATAATGGGTAAGACATGGAACAGAGTCGCCAGAGTCTATATAATGGATAAGGGTTATAATGATTATGGGTAAGACACGGGATTTTTTAATCTGAAACTTGAGGTTCTAAATTACACAAAATAACTGTATCCCTAGCGGAGTCACCAAAAACTGTTGGGTGAATATTTTGTCAGCTAGCTAACTGGTGACCAAAATAATTCCTATCACCATAGCATAGGGAGATGGATCATCCTGGTGTGCAGGTATACTACATCAACAAGGGACAAATCTCTCCTCTCATCAAGGGGAGGTTCCCTATTAAATATACGGAGGCTATATACTATATATATAAGCAAAAAATAACACATGGGGGAAAAATAAACCATCCATCTCTCTTCTTTCAGAGATGATGCACACAGACAAAGGAGAAAATCTTGGTTTAAACACTGAAGGCACTTCTCTTTTTTTAAAAGTGTTCTCGCAGGAAACAACAGGAGTTCTTTCAGGTAATATAAGAAACCAGTAACCAAAGGGCGAAGTAACCAGCAATCTAAGGTGTAGTAGAATGTCTCCACCTTGACTGCCCAAGAGTGAGGTATGAAGAACAATGGGGGCACAAAGTCCTCCGAAGGTCCTTTACACAGAAACATAAAATAAAAACACACACTGAAGACAACTGCAGACAACATAAAGTCTTCCAAAATTGACTTCAATACACCTTCCTGATTACTTCCGCTAGTTCTGATTGTTAAATCAAATAAACAAGAATGCTTTCAGAAGATAGACATAAGAACAATCTCCTAAAGTAGCATAAGCTATCACAGCACAAAGTTTGCAAGTGACTTGCTTTCTCATTCAATCAAAGAAATGTTAGTTTGTGGAGCTAAAAGCTTCACTGATGCAAACAGGAGAGGAGGTTGCTGAGGGTTGCTGAGTTGCAGAGCAATTGGCGTCAGTCTGATCAGTCGACATCGACAGAATTGTGAAGAGAAGCAACCGACGTCGGTCAGGGATCAGCCGGCGTCGGTCACCTCCAGGTAGACAGGGATCGACGTCGGTCACCTGTGTGGTTCAACTGCGAGTTTATTACGGGCAATTGGTTGATGAACCAAGTGTTTGCATGCTTAGTGCTAATTATAGACTGAGAGCTGCGGATCTAATTATTGTAATTAGATGTCTAATTATTGTTTGGATGAGATCTATATAATAGACTCATGGTTGTATTGTAAAGTAGTGCTAGAGAGTAAGAGAGCATAATTATAAGCTCCTTCGGTGTGTGAGGTAGAGCAATGGTGCATTCCTCCTAGTGCCACAGTACCAGTTGTGTTGGTGCTGGATTGGAGAGTCAGCTGGATTCTTCAGGTATGTATGATCTTGGTCATCAGGTGAGCATGGCCCTTATAGGAGATCTACATGGTAAGTAAGATCATTGATCTGCAGGTGTGTGTGTGTGCAAGGTCAAGGTTCACAGGTGTGCAGAACTAGTATTGATCTATAGGTTGGAGATCAGATAGGACATCAACACAATAGGGAGCAGAATTAGGCAGGATCTACTTGGAGTACGGTGTGTACTCATTGGTATGTACGTGGAGTACATGGAGAGCTAAGAGGAAGGCAAGGCAGTTCCTTCCATAAGTATGGTCTGTTGAATTGCAGGTTGTTACTGGTTCATGGGAGATCTACTTGAAGTACTTTGAGTACTTGTGGAGTGCGTGGAGCACTTGTGGAGTGCGTGGAGCACAGGTGTGAGGTGAACACCAACTCTGTATTTGAGTTGGGTGTTGGGACCTAGTAGAGAAAGCTTTGAGGAGAGAATTATTGTTCACTTGAGGTGTGGGAAACCTCTGAAGAGGTGGTGAAGAAGAAGTGGCATCTTCTTTATTGTATTCTTTTCTGTAAGAGTTATTAATACAAGTTGTGTATTGTCTCTCATACTCTGTGTTATTCTGAATTCTAGTTACTTGTTGAATCTGGTTAATTTCCACATATTAAGTTGCTTGGTTTGGTAATCAACTGTGTGCTTCCGATGTTTCGCATCCTGACAAGTGGTATTAGAGCTAAGGTTGCAGGAAGCAGGTTTTGTGTTTGGTTACAGGTCACTCTCAGGGGTTTCTAATTAAGTGGGAGCAGAGTAATGGCAGATGAAATTAAGCTAAGAATGGAGGAGTTGAAAAGCACAGATGGTCACTTAAGGTCCCATGGAAACAAAGAGCAGGTAAAAGAATATTGTTGGTTTGTGGAAGATCAACAAGAAGGAACCGAAGAAGTAGATGTTGCAGGTGATGTTGCACAGGATGCTCTGGGAGGTTTCTTGGATAAAGTTGAATCTTGGATAAAAGATTCAGTTGCCTCTTTCCATGCAGCCCCAGGTAGAGGAGCTGGTAAGCCTTGCCAAAGATTTGGCAAAGGGGAAGTGAAGCTGAAATTGCAGGCGGCCAACACACAGGGGTTGATGAAGGTCATGCAGGTCCCAGGTTTGGAGATATGGCTAATTTTTTCAGAAAGATTGGGTGATGAGAGATGCACAAGAACTCTCATAGCGGATACACTTGAATTAGCTGGTGGTAAGAAAATAGGTACTCTTTATCTACTTGTTTATATTACTGATTCTTCTTCTATTGCAGAGACGTGGCTTCATAGGTTTGGTCACATGAGCAGGAAGGAGATGCATGTTCTTAAGCGGAAGACAGATATATTTGATAGGCTTAAGAACTAGAAAGCCTTGGTGTTCTTGGAGGAGATGGCGGATAGAAATCAGTGGATGGTGCTGGATACTTCTGAGCAGAGCAGTTTGGACATGGGTTTTGATTCAAAGGAGCTCGCGGGTAAAAAGTCATCACTCACAGGTGAACACAGATACCGGCGTCGGTCAGGAGGAATCAGCGTCGAACAGACAGGTGCCGATGTCAGTCATGTGCAGACCAAAGTCGGTGATGTCAGGCAGGGTAAGACCGACGTTGGTCAAGAGGATCGATGTCGGCAGTAGGTAAGACCGACGTCAGTTAAGAGGACCGACGTCGGCAACAGGGACACCAACATTGGTAGGTTGGTAGTCAGGGACAGACGCATGAGAATCGACGTTGGTCGGATGCAGACTGTGGAGTGACTGAGGTCGGTCATTGTAATGGATTTTGGGTGGACATCGTGTTGTCAAGGAGTCTCAAACACCCATACAGAGGACTGAAGACGTAAGTAGGCCCTCAAATTCGTTGTTCCTCTTCTTTATACTTGTTGCTGATTGTAAAGCAGGAAGGATCCAGGAAATAGGTGGGAGCATGGCAGGAACATGATGTAGAACCAAATGAGAGTTTTGGTAGGGTTTCCAGCCGGTGCGAAAGCACATAGACGAATGAATTCCTTAGTTGAAGAATAGAGAGAACGGATACGTGAGATGGAAGACTAGGCATATGGTCTTGAGGAAGCTGCAAGACAGTGGTACAAGTTTTGATAGGTGGAGGACGAAGCATGGCTTCAGTCAATGTCAGGGTAACTACTGTGGTTTGTCTTACCAGGTGGATGATGAGTCATGACATCATTCTATTGCTGTATGTGGATGATATATTTGCTATCAGGGTTTGTACATACAGGGTTTTGCTGAGCTAAGGGTAAGATTAGTTCAGTGGCATGTCAGGAGGAGTTTGGAGCAATGAAATTCTTTGACATGGGAGACATGGAGATCACATGTAGATTTTGTCTCCAGTGGGAGCTGATGTGAATCAAGTGTTGGCAAGGTTCATTACGTAGGATGCAGAGCCGGAGCACACTAAGGGCTGGACAGGTACAGTGTCCGAAATCACATGAGGTCTGATATAGACCTGAGTATTCCCATGCAGTGGGAGCTGTCAGAGAGTTAGGAGCCAATTCGAGGAAGTGGGTTCTCAGGTATTTGAGAGGGACCAGCAGCAGGTATACATGCAGGGTTAGGACTTCACTACATGTGTTTGTAGGTTTGGATGTGGCAGGGTACTTGGATGATAGGTGGTGCACCACGGGATGTGTGGTGGTTAGTCTTCAAGTGGGAGCTTGAAGAGGAATACAAACTAGGAAACAAATTAGATGGAGTATAGGTACAGGTATAATGCAGCTGTTTATCTCCAAGTGGGAGATTGTTAGGTTGTGGAGCTAAAAGCTTCACTGATGCAAACAGGAGAGGAGGTTGATGAGGGTTGCTGAGTTGCAGAGCAACTGGCGTCGATCTGATCAGCCGACGTCGGCAGGATTGTGAAGAGAAGCAACCGATGTCGGTAAGGGATCAGCCGGCGTCGGTCACCTCCAGGTAGACAGGGACTGACGTCGGTCACCTGTGTGGTTCAATTGCGAGTTTATTACAGGCAGTTGGTTGACGAACCAAGTGTTTGCATGCTTAGTGCTAATTATAGACTGAGAGCTGCGGATCTAATTATTGTAATTAGATGTCTAATTATTGTTTGGATGAGATCTATATAATAGACTCATGGTTGTATTGTAAAGTAGTGCTAGGGAGTAAGAGAGCATAATTATAAGCTCCTTCGGTGTGTGAGGTAGAGCAATGGTGCGTTCCTCCTAGTGCCACAGTACCAGTTGTGTTGGTGTTGGATTGGAGAGTCAGCTGGATTCTTCAGGTATGTATGATCTTGGTCATCAGGTGAGCATGGCCCTTATAGGAGATCTACATGGTAAGTAAGATCGTTGATCTGCAAGTGTGTGTGTGTGCAAGGTCAAGGTTCACAGGTGTGCAGAACTAGTATTGATCTATAGGTTGGAGATCAGATAGGACAGCAACACAATAGGGAGCAGAATCAGGCAGGATCTACTTGGAGTATGGTGTGTACTCATTGGTATGTACGTGGAGTACATGGAGAGCTAAGAGGAAGGCAAGGGAGTTCCTTCCAGAAGTATGGTCTGTTGAATTGCAGGTTGTTGCAAGTTCATGGGAGATCTACTTGAAGTACTTTGAGTACTTGTGGAGTGCGTGGAGCACTTGTGGAGTGCGTGGAGCACAGGTGTAAGGTGAACACCAACTCTGTGTTTGAGTTGGGTGTTGGGACCTAGTAGAGAGAGCTTTGAGGAGAGAATTATTGTTCACTTGAGGTGTGGGAAACCTCTGAAGAGGTGGTGGAGAAGAAGTGGCATCTTCTTTATTGTATTCTTTTCTGTAAGAGTTATTAATACAAGTTGTGTATTGTCTCTCATACACTGTGTTATTCTGAATTCTAGTTACTTGTTGAATCTGGTTAATTTCCGCATATTAAGTTGCTTGGTTTGGTAATCAAATGTGTGCTTCTGGTGTTTCACAACCTGACAAGTGGTATTAGAGCTAAGGTTGCAGGAAGCAGGTTTTGTGTTTGGTTATAGGTCACTCTCAGGGGTTTTTGATTGAGTGGGAGCAGAGTAATGGCAGATGAAAGTAAGCTAAGAATGGAGGAGTTGAAAAGCACAGATGGTCACTTAAGGTCCCATGGAAAGAAAGAGCAGGTAAAAGAATATTGTTGGTTTGTGGAAGATCAGCAAGAAGGAACCGAAGAAGTAGATGTTGCAGGTGATGTTGCACAGGATGCTCTGGGAGGTTTCTTGGATAAAGTTGAATCTTGGATAAAAGATTCGGTTGCCTCTTTCCATGCAGCCCCAGGTAGAGGAGCTGGTAAGCCTTGCCAAAGATTTGGCAAAGGGGAAGTGAAGCTGAAATTGCAGGCAGCCAACACACAGGTGTTGATGAAGGTCATGCAAGTCCCAGGTTTGGAGATATGGCTAATTTCTTCAGAAAGATTGGGTGATGAGAGATGCACAAGAACTCTCACAGTGGATACACTTGAATTAGCTGGTGGTAAGAAAATAGGTACTCTTTATCTACTTGTTTATATTACTAATCCTTCTTCTATTGCGGAGACATGGCTTCGTAGGCTTGGTCACATGAGCAGGAAGGAGATGCATGTTCTTAAGTGGAAGATAGATATATTTGATAGGCTTAAGAACTAGAAAGCCTTGGTGTTCTTAGAGGAGATGGCGGACAGAAACCAATGGATGGTGTTGGATACTTCTGAGCAGAGCAATTTGGACATGGGTTTTGATTCAAAGGAGCTCGTGGGTAAAAAGTCATCACTCACAGGCGAACACAGATACCGGCGTCGGTCAGGAGGAACCGACATCGAACAGACAGGTGCCGATGTCGGTCATGTGCAGACCAAAGTTAGTGATGTCGGGTAGGGTAAGACCGACGTCGGTCAGGAGGACCGATGTCGGTAGTAGGTAAGACCGATGTCGGTCAAGAGGACCGACGTCGGCAATAGGGACACCAACATTGGCAGGTTGGTAGTCAGGGACAGATGCATGGGAACCGATGTCGGTCAGATGCAGATTGTGGAGTGACCGAGGTCGGTCATTGTAACAGATTTTGGGTGGACATCATGTTGTCAAGGAGTCTCAAACACCCATACGGAGGACTGAAGACGTAAGTAGGTCCTCAAATTCGTTGTTCCTCTTCTTTATACTTGTTGCTGATTGTAGAGCAGGAAGGATCCAGGAAACAGGTGGGAGCATGGCAGGAACATGATGCAGAACCAAACGAGAGTTTTGGTAGGGTTGCCAGCCAGTGTGAAAGCACAGAGACGAATGGATTTCTTAGTTGAAGAATAGAGAGAACGGATACGTGAGACGGAAGACTAGGCATATGGTCTTGAGGAAGCTGCAAGACAGTGGTATAGGTTTTGACAGGTGGAGGACGAAGCATGGCTTCAGTCAATGTCAGGGTAACTACTGTGGTTTGTCTTACTAAGTGGATGATGAGTCATGACATCATTCTGTTGCTGTATGTGGATGGTATATTTGCTAGCAGGGTTTGTACATATAGGGTTTTGCTAAGCTAAGGGTAAGATTAGTTCAGTGGCATGTCAGGAGGAGTTTGGAACAGCGAAATTCTTTGACATGGGAGACATAGAGATCACAGGTAGATTTTGTCTCCAGTGGGAGTTGATGTGAATCAAGTGTTGGTGAGGTTCATTACGCAGGATGCAGAGCTGGAGCACACTAAGGGCTGGATAGGTACAGTGTCTGAAATCACATGAGGTCTGATATAGACCTGCGTATTCCCATGCAGTGGGAGCTGTCAGAGAGTTAGGAGCCAATTCGGGGAAGTGGGTTCTCAGGTATTTGAGAGGGACTAATAGCAGGTATACATGCAGGGTCAGGACTTCACTACATGTGTTTGTAGGTTCGGATGTGGCAGGGTACTTGGATGACAGGTGGTGCACCATGGGATGTGTGGTGGTTAGTCTTCAAGTGGGAGCTTGAAGAGGAATACAAACCAAGAAATAGATTAAATGGAGTACAGGTACAGGTACAGTGCAGCTATTTATCTCCAAGTGGGAGATTGTTAGGTTGTGGAGCTAAAAGCTTCACTGATGCAAACAGGAGAGGAGGTTGCTGAGGGTTGCTGAGTTGCAGAGCAATCGGCGTCGGTCTGATCAGCCGACGTCAGTAGGATTGTGAAGAGAAGTAACCGACGTTGGTCAGGGATCGACCAGTGTTGGTCACCTCCAGGTAGACAGGGACCGACGTTGGTCACTTGTGTGGTTCAACTGCGAGTTTATTATGGGCAGTTGGTTGACGAACCAAGTGTTTGCATGCTTAGTGCTAATTATAGACTGAGAGCTGCGGATCTAATTATTGTAATTAGATGTCTAATTATTGTTTGGATGAGATCTATATAATAGACTCTTGGTTGTATTGTAAATTAGTGCTAGGGAATAAGAGAGCATAATTATAAGCTCCTTCGGTGTGTGAGGTAGAGCAATGGTGCGTTCCTCCTACTGCCACAGTACCAGTTGTGTTGGTGCTGGATTGGAGAGTCAGCTGGATTCTTCAGGTATGTATGATCTTGGTCATCAGGTGAGCATGGCCCTTATAGGAGATCTACATGGTAAGTAAGATCGTTGATCTGCAGGTGTGTGTGTGTGTGCAAGGTCAAGGTTCACAGGTGTGCAGAACCAGTATTGATCTATAGGTTGGAGATCAGATAGGACAGCAACACAACAGGGAGCAGAATCAGGCAGGATCTACTTGGAGTACGGTGTGTACTCATTGGTATGTACGTGGAGTACATGGAGAGCTAAGAGGAAGGCAAGGCAGTTCCTTCCATAAGTATGGTCTGTTGAATTGCAGGTTCATGGGAGATCTACTTGAAGTACTTTGATGTATTCTGCTCTGCTTTCTAATGGACATGTGGTAGCTTTCGGGCTTCTTTCTCTCAGTGGGCTTTATCCTTTATGTCCTTTAGACAGAATATCTGAAGGAATTCCTTCGGAAAATTTGTCTAAAGGAAATCTTCCTTGCCTTTGCATCTTTCCCGCCGAGCTTTTGCTTTGTCTTTCGAGTGAATTCCTTCAGACAATTTGTTCGAAGGATTTCACTTTGTCTTTTGCCTTATTCACTTTTCTAAAGGAGTTCACTTTTGCTCGTTGCCCTCCGCAAGGGCACTTGGCTTGGCTCACAACCCTCTGTAAGGGCGCTTGTTCCTTTGGCTTTGGGGCAGCCCCTTGAACCTGTTGATTGAACCGACGTATTGAACCAACTTTGGTTCAACGGTTCAATGGTTCAATCTTGCATTTGAAGCCATCGTTTTGTCTAAGTCTTCTGATCTCTTTGAACTGATTGAACCTGTTGAACCGATCCTAAAAATGACTAAGCATTGGAAACTTGTTTTTTTGATTGAAATCGCTTGTAAAAGCCTCTAAACCTATTGAACCTGCTAATTTCAAGCATGTTGAGTCCATAGAAACATATTTGCAGAGTCCGTAGATTTGAGTCCCTTAGAAGACTCCATAGAAATGCACCTACGGAGTCTATAGATTCAAGCCTGCAGAGTCCATAGATTCAAGCCTGCAGAGTCCGTAGATTCAAGCCTGTAGAGTCCATAGATTTCTGAGAAAGCTTTGAAAAATGAAGAACCTGAATGCTCAGAACAATTTTTGAAAGGGGAAGAGAGGATTTTGGTCTGTAGGAGCAAAATAGTTCAAATGTTGTCCCAAAAATGAGTGATATTTTTGGGGGACAATAATACACACCAAGACTATTCACACCCACATCCCTTAATTTGTTGTCAAAATCCTTAACTGCAACAAACACAATAGCTACATGATGAAGAGACTTGGCAGCATATTCAACCATAATTCTCCATTTTTTATGCATTTTATCCATTTTAGCCTTAATTTATGTAACTTCCTCCATCATCTTGACACATAGTGAACAGTTATCTTTATTTTCCTGGCTACGGGCCTCAACAACATCCTCCTCAAACTCATTTGAGTAGGGCTCATTCATTTCAAGAAAATGTCTAGTTCCCTCAACTTCTTGCTCTGACTCAAAAGGGGTCCCATTTTTGCCAACCTCAAAAGTGTCTTGAAAAAAATTAGAGTCATCAAAGATGATAATGCCTTGAGGGTTCAGGGATGGGATCCCAATAATATGATTGGACCTAAGAACACCCACCTACCCGAAACCTCTCTCTCAACTAGGTTAGGACCCAGGTCCACATCTTTCCCTAACTCCCCAACTTCCCTAGTATCCTCCTTTGCAGATTTAACCTTTTTAGATTGAATGTTTCCCACTTCCTCAACAACCTTTTGACCCCTTTTAGAAGACCCTTTCATAGTCCTCTAGCTGGGTGTCCCAATTTTATCACATGGTGACTTAGGGGAATAATCCTTGGAAACAGGGGGGTCCTAATAGTGGTGTTATAGTATTTAATTCTGGGCCCCTCTAACAGAGTTTTAGGGGAGGATTTGGGGGTCCTGATAGATTTTTTACCCTTACCTTTAACAACAGGAGAAGGGTGAGATGGGGAGCCTTCTAACATGTTGACTTTAATTTGCTTCGGGGGACACAAGGCCAAATGAAAGTGGTATAATATCAAGATAAGACCTTGGTGGATGGGAATGAGGGGAAAGTTAGGATTTTTGGCCCATATTTCCTTAGCCAATTTAATGGAATTCTCCAACGAAGATAATAGAAAAAAAATAAAACTAATTTCCATCCTGTTCCTGAAATGGTCGAGTAAAGCAAAGTGATAGTGGTAAAATACCTTGAATTTGCCTTCTAGAGTGAAGAACTTTATTAACATGAGGAAAATTTTCCCCCATGGTACTAGCATATTCTCTCTTTAAAATCCCCCATGGAGCTTTAAATCACCCTCACTTTCCTTGAAGAAAATCCCCATGTTTTTCATGTCTGGCACCCTGCTATGCTGATTAACTTTTTTCCCTTTGATGGGGAGCCCCGTGGATTGCCCAATCACCTCTTCAGAGACTTCAAATCTAAGGCTATTTATAGCCTTTTACCTCTTTTTAATTTGTCAAACCCTACATATTAAACATAGAATTCTTGTATATAATCGCACAATATGCCACACAGTATCTAATATATATTCAATGTGCTGGGTATGTATTGGATCATCAAATTAATTATCTCACTTGTCTATTTATAGATGATTGAATTCTAAATTTGGTGAAATTGGAACATCTAACCCCCTTCTAATAGATGGGAGCTAAAAAATCTAAACGGCCTACACTCAAATTTAAACAGGGTTTGCACAAAGATGCACAAAAGTGGTTATAAGCTTTAGAAATTGCCACAATGATTCAATAATGTCAAATTTAGATCATTCACCCATACATAGACAAATGTGCATAAAACATATAAGATAATGTGAAATAAAGGTCAAGGGACTATTTTTATTATCCACATTTTGTCTCGCTTTAAGATGTGTGATTAGTCACAATGTAGGTGGTGTGAATGCACACATCAAAGTAAAACATATAAAAAGAACATAATTGTTGAAACTAGTTTGGGTATTGAGTCAGTGAGTCTTGGAACTTACAAAACCATACTTATCTTTCTTCCACAAATATAGGTGAGCAAAAAATGTAAACACTAAAGGTTATGTTAGTTGTTATTGAGATGCCTTCTTTGTCCCCAATATGCAATACAAATCCCATGAGTTTGTCATAAGTTTAAAAGAAGGTAGAATATGGAATGGGTTTAGAATATTATATGTTTAAAATTAACCTAAGTCACCAAATTGCTAATTTACTGAGTAAGATGGGAATTGAATTTGGAACCTTCTAATTTTCAAGGGATATGCCTCCAATTGTTTTATACTAAATATGGTGAATCAAATTCCCCTTTGTCCTCAATATGAATTAAAAGTTCCTAAGATCCATGACACCATATAAAAAACATGGCTTTTAAAAATGTAGTAAGACGTACATGTTCCTTTTGATATTTTAAGGGAATATGTGAAACTCACATGTTAAAAGAAATTAAATGTATTTTTGAAACATAAAATGACATATAATTAAATAACATAGTACAAAAAGATATAACATTTGAGATTTACATCCACTAAAAAAAAATCCCATGTTTCCCCAAATAAATAAAGTCACCATAAAATGGAATATAACAATCATAAAAAGTTTATCATTAAATTTATCTAAAGTTTTTAAATTGAAAGTAGGGGTTATATTTTTATAGATTAAAAATATATTACATGTTTGATAAAAAAGGCAAGTGATATGAGATCATACCCCAAGCAAAAAGCAGGACAAATATTATGATGAGACTAACCCCAAGAATAAAACTCACTATGTTAATCTTATTTTATTACATAACTAGCATGGAAAAATGTTAGTGATTGTAAGTCTCATTGAATTTGAAACCTTAAAAGTAGTTCTGACTTTTAGGTAATAAGTTTTGAATTTGATGTATCTTTCAGGGTTTTCAACACAAATTTGTTCATTTTAAGCTAAAAGTGTTCAAAGTAATCTCAAAGTGAAACTTTGAAGGCTATTGTTATAGAGGCAATTTTGAATAATTTTATTCTCTTTCTTGTTTGGGACTACTTAAAATTATTAGTTATGTGGTGCAATTTGAAAAATTTACAAAAAGTTCTAGATGTTATTTTGATTGAATGTTTCCTTTATTATAAAAAATTGTACTTTCTAATAGGTTGAATACTTACCAGTGTCTTCTTTAAAAAATACATGTGCACGTATGTACGAATCTTTGGAGCTCTGGAAAAAGTGTGCATTTTTTTTTATATAACTACGGGGATTGATAATGTCTTTGATGAAGTGGGGCGGAGACTACAATTCGAAATCGGGCTTTCCACTATAGCCCTCAGTTTGCTGTGTAAATGCAAGGGTAACTGGTCCCTTAGGACCTAAGAAGTTTTTAACCTAGGTGGGAGCTATCAAAACACTTAGCAAGAGTTACTTTCATCAAAGACTCTATTTGGACACATTAACATAGATCTAAATGTTGTAATCGTATTTTAAATTATTATGGTTGGCAACACATTAATGTGTTATACAATATTGTTATGCTCAAGCAATGTCTACATGAAACTAATTTTTCTCCTTTAAATTTTTGCCATCCTACTCCAAAGTACTATAACACCTCTATCTTCATATGCATTCCATCTTTATGCCATTGAGAACTATATCTTGTCTCTAACTGACCCTAATATACTTTGTATTTATCTTCTACCATTGATCCATGGATATTGATAATAAATGTCTTGCATCTTATTCAAGCCTCACTTTGATCATTTTCATTCTTTAAACTTAAAGTATTTTTCAATTTAATGCCATCTAAGGAGAATCTATGAAAATCATTCAACTTTATTGAAGGAAATATATAAATAAATAACAAATAATATTGGTACAATACTTTTAATTTCATTAGATTGCCTTTTTCACTCAATGTATAAAAATACATAGTCAAACACTTTAACATAAAATTGTTTGAAAAAAAGTCCATTCTAATAAAGAGTTGTGTCTTAGATAAGCACATAATCATTATATGCATATTAGATAATATATAAATATCAATTTACATTATAGTGTTAAATATCTATCTAGAGGGATTTATACCTTAATGGATGGTATAACAAACCATCATACTCACCAGTTAAATTACAACCCTTTCATTTTTTTTTTAATTTTCAAATTCTCCTTCGATAAGAGTGAGGAGCCAATAGTTGAGTGGGCACCAATAGTTGAGAGGGTAATTTAGGGTATGGGGACCAACTGTAGAACATATTTTTTTATTAAAAGTAGATGATATTTTCATTGATTATAAACATATAAGAACCCAATACTTGAACATTGGTTTTCTACAAAGATTCATAAAAATACTTTAACCTATACATAAGATAATGTTCTTTTATTAGTACACATTGTCTCAGCTACTAATATCTAGATTTAAGATTTGCATAGATAAATGTAAAAATTAGGTTCAGAAATATAAATTTTATATTGCTTCTCATATACAATATGTCCTTTCATTGACTATCAATAATTACAATCCTATCAAGTTATTACAACAGGATGTGCTAACTTCTAAAATAACTTTTCACTTTTATACAATATCTTCTACTCAATTATATGTCCCCTTTGTCTTCTATTTGCTTATCTTTCAAATTTTATTACTGTTGCAATCCAAATCCTTGCATGTTTAAAAAAAAGGTGTAAGGCTCAACAGAAAAAAAATAAAACCATATTCCCAACTGACGAATAATAACACATAATATAAAATTAAATTACATAGTCCAACATGATTGAAAAAAATGTGTAAGGCTTACCAACAAACACCTTTGAACACTAACATATAATATAAAATAATAATATAATATAACATATTTTAGTCTTTTATTTCAATTTCATTTGCAGGTTTTTTAACAATTGCAATCATGCAAATGACATTTCTATAGTATTTTTCATACTTAACCAACTAAAACAAATAACTACAAAACTGAAATAATCAACTAATTACTAAAAAAAATTAGATAATATGGCTTCAAATGTTTGTAAAAAAAATAGTAATTTTGTTTGGTCTTTCTATCAATTAAGACGTGTTAAATCCAATGTAGTTGTTGGTGAATCATTCAAAATGAGTAGTTATGGCTTGCAAAATTTAATGAAAATCTTAACCCTATTTTTTATATTGTTTCGTTGCTAAATGTCTCACCATCTTTCTTGAGGTGGAAGAGCATTTATGTCTCACCATCCTGCATTTATGACCCACCACTTCCCATTCATTTTGCTAAAGTTTTAGTATTTTACCTTGACCTTCTAGCATGTTTATCCACATTCACATCCATTGCATGAGCGAGGAAGAGGAGATAGAGGGTTTATGGGATGATACACTGATAAAAATATTAGTATTAGTATGAGCACTTACACTCACTTGCCATTGTTGCTTACAGGTGAATTAGTCTATTGATGAAAGCGATGGCAATTATCATACACTATTAGAAGCATTTAACGTCACCCCATGGTGGTGGATTTTCTTTATAGACTCTTCTATTGTGGGTGAATTTTTGTGCTTTTTATAGTCAATAAGAAACTATTCACCACTGCATTCACAATCTGACAATTACCAATTCTGAACAATTCACACATATACAACACTAAAAAACCCTTCCTTTTCAACAAAACCTCATTTGTAACTAGTGATGATCAAAATCAAGACTTAAATGTTTTAAATTACATTTCAAGCCATATTCAAAAAAATTAAACCAAAAAGGCTCATAGCATTAGTGAGGCTTAAACTACCTCCCCTACAAGAAGCAATAGGTAAACAAAAATCTCTCTTGAAATGTGTCTTTGCAAGCCAAATACCTACACCTAATAATCCATTTTACATAAATAAAAATAAAAAATAACCTAAAAAACTAAAAAAAACATATTCCTTATTGGCCATGAGGGGTTGACTACTTTTTAAATAAACAGTCTAATCCATGTGATCATTGCTTCATAGGGTTAGTGAGGTTTTAAAAAAATCACATGTAATAGTGATAGCAAGACAAAATCCAAGGTTTATCCATGTTAAAAAATTCCAACACGAATAAAGATGGCTACCATCAATTCACTATCAAGAGCATTCAAAGTCACCCTTTAATAGTGAATATTCTTTACATAATCCTTTATGAAAGGGTGACTTTGAATGCTCTTTCTAGTTAACAATAAAATGTTCTCACTGGTGCATTCAACAAGCCCACAAAAAAATTGCATGCTTGTAATATTAACCCTATTAATCCTCTTTTATGTAGTGCTTTTTCGCTAAATATTTGGCTAATTTTGATGAGCAAGAACAAGAGATGGAGGTTTATATGTAAGGTTTTTTACACCTCATTAAAGCTATGAGACATATGGTTCCTAGGTAAATCTTCCACTAATGACACTCACACCCCACTAAATCTTCAACTCTAGTATGTCTTGGGATTCATGCACACATAAATCTTGTTAATTATCGATGTGATTCACATAATGATGTTGAATGATTCACATAATGATTAGTCTTAATTTGTAGTATGAGTGAACAAAATTTTTAATTATTTTTTATAGATATTCAAAGTTAGTAACATTTTAAAAATGAAATGGCTCATAGCCTTAGCAAGGTGTAAAATACTTACCTCTCAACAGTGATGGCAGGTGAGTGTAAATGCCCACATTGTTGTTGTTACTCTTACCAATATGTCATCTCTGAAACCCTCCATCTCCTCTTCCCTATTCATGAAATAGATGTGAATGGGGATGAACATGTTAGAAGGTCAGGGTGAAAAACCCAAGCATCAACAAAATGAATGGGAGGTGGTGGGTCGTCAACATAGGATGGCAAGACATAAGTGCTCTACCACCTTGAGCCTAGTGTCTACACACTACCAACTGCATGATATTAATGGGAGTTTAAACTCCCCACTTTTAGTGTATCCATTTGATTTTTGGGGAGTATATGCCCCACTATTGACCCCCAATTGATTTTTTTTGCCGTGGCATTCCTAGGGGTCACTTAGACCTCTAAAATGGCCCCATAAGGACCTCTTGCATAGGAATCAAAACATCGGGTCCATATAGACATGTCATGAGCTAAAAATATAGAATCAAGAAGTAGACTCATTAAGCTATCCATTGACATAGATTTTAAGTGTTGAGGTTGCACAATTTAGGCTCAATGCATGTGCAAAGTTAGGGTGCATGACTATTGGCTCCTCTACCTTACTCAACATTTTAGTAAGAAGTATCCCATACCAAGTATCTACAAGGGCAATGAGTAAACCAAAAAGGAAAGAAAAAACACCAACATTAACATTGATTAAGCTTCAATTATATATGTGTACTTGTCTTGCTGTCCTCATGAACCATCCATTTAGAGGAATCTTGTGAAACATCCATAATAGGTTGAAGTTAGACCATAAAATCAATATTTCTTATCCTTTTTGGGAATCTTTCATCACACAATTTTTATAACATGTCTTTTCATGATGGTATTTGAAGTGTATTTTTAATATTAATACATGCTCTTATGGAAAAATATTGTTGAACAAAATGAGAATATTTATGTTAATATATACAAATCATGTTAAACCATTGTTATAATGCAAAAAGTACATATGAACGATGCTTCCCTAAGATCATCATTTTTCACATATTCATTCGAGTATATAAACAAGATAACATTGATTTATGCATAAAAAATTCAATAGTGTAAGAGGTTAGAGGGCGAGAAGCTCAAGTGATAAATTACACTTATCATTCCTTCTCCTACTAATAAATGTTGATGGTTGTTGTGTACAAAAATAAGTCCCATTACCTTATGATTATTACTAAAAATACATAAAGAAAAAATCTCATTTGAATAATGACTACTCATGGACGTCATTTAGGTAAATTACTAAAAACATACATTGGATAAAAATCCTACACAAAGCAATATCTAATTAAAATTGCTCATGGAAGAATTGAACTTAACACATAAAAGTGTTGTAAATAACATAGAGTGGTTTTAGATTCCAAATTTTTAAAATGAATAATTTTTTAAAATATGAAATGGATAAAGTTTTATTTTAAGGGTCGACAAAGATGAGGTTAGCATTAGACCTTCGCTCCTTTTTTATTTGTCAAACTCCACAAATTGAACATATATTGTTGAGCATAAAATCACAAAATATACCACACTTATATCTAATGTGTGCCCAATGTGTTGGGTATGTACTAGATGATCAAGTCCATTATCTTGCTTGTCTATTTATAAGTAATATAATTCAAACTTCAGTAAAATTGGCACACATGACCACCTTCTAACAATTAGGAGCTAAATTTTCTAAAGGGTAAGATGAGTGCACTCAAATTTAAAGCGGACTTGAGCAAGGGTGCCAAGATTAGCACAATATTGATGTGTGGTTTACATGGGGATCCACAAAAGGGATTGTAAGATTCAAAAGTTGCCACAATGATTTAATAATGTCAAATTTAGACTATTCATCCATACATAACCAAATGTGCATACAATGTATAACATAATGTGAAATAAAGGCCAAGGAGCCATTTTTATTGTCCACATTTTAACCCACTTTGAGATGTATGCTTAGTCATAATGTAGGTGGTGTGAATGCACGTGTCAAAGGAAAACATATAAAAAGGACTTAATTATTATAACTAATTTGAGTACTGAGTCACATAGTCTTGGAACCTACAAAACCATATTTATCTTTCTTAGACAAATACATGTGATTAATAAATGTAAATGCTAAATGTTTTGCTAGTTGTCATTAAGATAGCTCCTTTGTCCCCAATATGCAATAGAAATCCTATGAGTTTGTCATATCTTAAAAGGAAGTAAGAAGATGGAATGGATTTGGAATCCTATGTGTTGTCAGGTGATGGGCCTCCATATCCAAAATTATCCTGAGTCATTAAGTCACAATTCACTGAGTGAGATCGTAATTTAAGTTGTAACATTTTAGTTGTCAAGGGATAGGCCTCCAATTCTATTACACTAAATATGGTGGTTTGCATGCCCTTTGTCCCTCATATGGAGTGAAAGTCCCTTTGATCCATCACACCATTGAATAAATCATGGTTTTGAAAAATAGAATAATATGTATATTCCCCCTTTGAGATTTGAGGGGAACGTGTGAAGTTCACATCTCAAAAATATTAGATGTATCATTGAAACATAACATAACATATAATTAAATAACATAGTTTAAAAGGATATAACATTTGAGAAACATGCAAAAAAAAAATCCCATGTTTCTTCCAGATAAGTAAAGTCATCACAACATGGAATATAACAATCATAAAAAGTATGTCATTGAATTTATCATAACATTGAGTAATTAGTCCATGAATATATAGAAATGAAGAGCACGTGAAATAAAAAGAGGTGTGCCCTAGATTTACCCCAATATAAACATGAAATAACATAGTAATATACAAAATCATAAGCAAAAGCATAACGATTACTAACAAGTGTAAAGCATAGCAATTGCAATAGAAATCACATTATATTGTACATTGTATTATGGAAAATATATGGAATAAAAACCATGTTATAAATAAAACTAATGTATCATAACAATCCTATGGCATGAAAATAATGTTAGGAAAAACATCATATTACTATTGAAACATTTCATTAATATGATTATTAATAAAACAATAATTTATAAAAGGTTACACAATAAAGAAGTTGGTTGATATGCACAGATCAAACTCCTCAATGGAAGAAAACATCACTCTAATACATGACAATAAAACAACCAAGATCTAATAAAGCAACACCATAACAATTATAACATGCACATTGAATAATATTCAAGTTTTTATGGAGGTCAGGCAAGTTGCTTGATCACTAGGGAGTGTTTCCTATATGTGATATGTGTCCCCTTGGATTGTCCACCACTGGGCCTACCATCTCTAACGCTGAGTCAATATCATAATCTTAACCAACTCTCCCCTCCCTCTTAATGATGGGATGGAGTTTACCGTCACTATATCCTTCTAGTATTATGGTGCAACCTCTTCTTGGGTGAAAAATACCATATTAAAAATTATATCACAATAAAAATTTTATAACAATCATGTGTCACATAAATCCCACTTCATAGTATAATGTTAGCAATAAAAAATACACTAAATTTGGTAATCGTGCATTATAGATAACCTATGAGTAATAAAATGATTAAAAAATAGTGTATCTAAAGATAGGGGAAGGAGCAACATGCACAAAAATTAAATTTTTACCCCACATTGTTACCTATAAACATGAAATAATAAAACAAAATGGAATAAAGTGAGGTTCATGTATAGAATATCTTTATATGCATGATGATGATTAGATCCTTCAAAGACTTGCCTTCTAAGGAATAAAGGCGATATGTTCTACACACAATTGAATAAGGAGTTGCCCCTACACATTTTGAGCTTAGAACCTTTTGATGAATCTACATTTATCTTTTCGATCAAATACTATATAGAAAAATCACACAAACAAAATAAATCAAGATAAATAAGTAAAATAATATCCTTCATCCACTCTTTCCATGAGAATATTTGATTAGGCTTTATAATAATTATTTGCTCATCATATACAGGTCTTTGTAGATTTCAAAAAAATAAAATCATAAGCTAAAATAGAAGGAAAAATAAAATTTTGAAAGAGAATAAATAAAGTGAAATAAGAATCATAAACAATAAAGATGAAAAACTTAAATAAAATTAGCTTGAAAAAGAGGCAAATCATGCAAAATCACAAAATAAAAAGGGAGACAAGCTATCTGAACAAGAGTTAAATGAGAGAAAATAACAATAAAGTATAGGTCAACAAAAGAAGATTTAAAAATTGACCAGTGAAATGAAATTGAAAAATACAAATCAACCAAGAAAAGACATGGAATTCAACCAAGGAAAGCAAATCCAACTAACTAACTAACTTTGTGTGTGTGTGTGTGTTAGGGGTGGGTTTTGGGGGGTGGTGGGGGGGGGGGGGGGGGGGGGGGGGGTGGTGCAGGGGCAGGTTGTGTGTGTGTGTGTGTATGGTTGTGATATAATTTAACATTGCAAAGAAGACATTAGACCTTTTTATCATATGAGTCATGTTCTTAGAATGATGTGCCATGTTAAATAAGGCTTAGAAATATACTATGTGCATAGGGAGTCAACCTTAGGTAGGTATACCAAACCACCTTATATTGTACCAAATATGTACCTATAAAAGAGGCCTCGAGATGGATAATAGACATAAAACATCTATGTTATTGGTGTTATAGCCATATTGTTTGCTAAAGTAATGAAAAATTTGGTTCCATGTACATTTCAATGTTGTTGGTGTATTATTTTCTTAAAGTACACTTGTATGGAAGATATTACATTGATTTTATCTTTGCTTATAAAATCAATACACAATTATTTGAGTGTTAAGGGTATAAATTAACCTATTGCATGTTTTGGGTGAGAAACACCTTTTAGAGTTGATATATTGATACATATCAGTGTTTTTGTGTTGGCTTAAATTTATTAATTATGCAATGGTAAATTAATATTACATTTTGGTTATGGTTATGGGACCTTCAATGAGCTTTGAGATTGTATAATGTTTTGGATTCCCACACAAGGTGAGATAAAGGTTTAGATAGATATGATGACACTAGAGTTCACCAGACAAGAAGTGCCTATTAGAGTAGTTCCTAAAGTGTGGAGGGATGAATACCTTTATGGTTGTTTATATGAAGTTTTTTTACTCTACTTTTCCTAACCACTTGTTTGAGTGGATCTCTACTTGGTTGAAGAGACAATCTATTATACATATTCATGAAGGAGAATGAACACCAAATAATATTGAGTTATTAAGGAAACTAGAAACTATTTGGGTGCAAGTAGTATATACTTTTATTGAGGGAGTGATGGAGAGATACATCTTGGAGTTTGTAGTGAGTACTTACACTTACATAAACAAGGTGCTACCAAATTTATTCACCTATCCAAAAAAGAAGTTTATGAATAAGCTCAAATTATGGATCAAGATAGCGCTTATTGATAAAAAGGTGTAATTTCTTGGAAGGTATTAATTACCTACCCATGAAATAAGTCTTAGGTAGGATATAATATTGATGAGATAGAAAATTAACCTAGTCCATATATAAGGAATAAATCTAAAATTTGTAATAAAACCCTAGGGATCTAATACATACAAAGCACATAAATAGGTATAATCTAAACATGCACAAACTTAGGTTCACTGAAAGATAAAATCTTAGGAGATGTAAGACAATAGGACTCTGAAAAAAGACAAAATCTTAAGAATCATACACAAATCAAGGTCACCAAATGTATGCATTAAATATACATACCTAAAATTCAACATTATAAAAAAGTTAAATTCAGTAATAATTAGACATAGAAGGAGATATGGTACTCTTAGATAATTTAGATATTGTTGTTACATATGTTGTTGCAATCTAGACCAATATGTGCATAACTAAAAATCTTTGATTTATCACGAATAAATTTGAATATAAAAAGGGGACAATGCTAATACTATATGAATGAACCTAGTTGATTATCAAGATTATTTGAATGGTTTCGATCAACATTTATGGTTTTGGTTAGGACCTAGGATATGCAATCTAAAAATATATGTATGAGTTTGTCTGATTTCAAAATGATGATTTTTTTATTATCCTTTGAAATCAGTTAATCTTGTAGAACAAAATTTTGGGGAGGGATTAGTTTGGGAGTTTGTGTAGATATGGTTAGTGATATCCCTTCTTATTTATCAAATCCTTCAAATTGAACCAATAATTTTTGAGTGTAGATTAACATAATATGTCATGTATGTGCCCAATGTGTTCAATGTGTGAATAAATGTGTTGGATGATCAAACAAGCTTAATCATTTATCTATTTATACATGATTATTTTCAAATTTTTGTGAAATTGGCCCACATGACCAATATCCAATGAATAGAAACTAAATTATCTTTTTTTAGGATTATGGAATGTAACCCTAAGGTTGATAAAGGGCTAAGTAATAAATCAAGGAATATTAAAACTATTATCAAAAACCACTTATTTGCATAATAATTGATTTATTTGTATATTTTATAAATAAAAATGAATTATAAAAGGTGCACTTAGCTAGAAAATTTAGCTAAGATAGACAAGTGACAAGTAGAGAAGTATTGCAGAAGCAGGGTAGAGTGTCGTCAGCAGAGAACATGTGTTGGAACCCTTTTAGATTATAACACAACCCTCTTTTCCAAAAACACACTGTGATATTGACCTCATATGATGTGTTAATGACCCTATGTAGGTGAAGTAGTGAAATTTTAGACAGACCTTCACTCTGCTTCAGGAATCCTCTACTTGTATGACCAAGACCTAGATCACCATTTGTTATGTGTTTTGACTGATTTCACTATGAAACCTTAAGCCTCCATGCTTTCTAGGGTTTTAATGAACATAAGTGAAAGAATATTGGAATTAGTATGGTGGGTTGAGAGCTGCCTATATATTGATACCTTGAAAGGGGATCAATCCTGGTGTAGTTCTCCCAATCTAAGTTTAGTGCAAGTGAGAGTGATGCTAGTATGCCTGAGTATGAGTGCCAATTTAAATTCTTTGAGTGTGAATTAAGACTTGAAACCTAAGTAAAACTTAGCTCTGGGCTACTGTATATGGATTTATGCAGAAATAGGGGTAAATAGGGATCAATAAACTTAATTTGCACAATTATTTTTGAGCTTGTTCATGAAAATTACCATCCAAGGGATAAATGAATGAGAGTGGTCTTTATATAGTGTTATGATGCTTATCAAGACATAAAATGACTTTCAGTTGACCTTAATATGCTTTGGGAAGTGAAAAGATATTTGTTGGGTGTAAAGGAAGCTAAGGGTCAATAACATTGCCCCCTTTCCCAATAACGCACTATGCTATAGATTAATTGGGTCGTGTTATTGTCCAAGTGGCTAGAACATGTGAAAAAGGTTCAAAGATACCTAAGTGATGGCTAAATATATCTCTTGGTATATTTGGGCATGGGCTAGACGCACTTAGAAGTTGGAAAAGGATAAAAAAAGGCCCTAAGATAGGTCTAGGGCTAATCTAAGGATAGGGTGTCTCAAGTGAAACTCATTACATTAAATGACATGTATGACTACATTTACCCCCCACCACCCCCCCTATATTATAGAAATGCAGTAAAGTGAAATGGCTAGGATAAAGGAAAGAGAAATATACCTAGACTTACCTGTAAGGTGAAGCCTATGAATTTGGGTTCAAGTCTGTAAAATGTGCTCCATTACGTGTCCTACAAATGAAACATGTATGAATCAGTCCTTAATAAATATAAAAATCAAAGACAAAACTGAGAAAATAGATGTGAGATAGAGGAAGAGAATGAATACACCTCACTGGGTATGCAAACCAATGCAAAAACCTAGTGAAATCATGTGTGTGTAGATGGTGATCAAATGGTGAATAGCGTGGATTGGGATGATGGCTTGTCCAATCCCCCTGTATGGGTGGATCAAAAACTTAAGCTAGCCTTGACTCCATCATTTCCCACCCCTGTACAATGGGTCATAATCTATGAATAACTTGGAATTGATTGATGATTTGTCCAACCCTCTTATGTGGGTGGCTCAATAACTCAAGTAGGATATGACTCCATCATTGCCTACCCATGTGTAGTAGAAGAAGTTAAAACTAAAATTGTGTGGTGTCATGAAGCTATAAAATATGGATATATTCCACTCAAGAATTTTGAAATTTAAAATAGCTCAGGGGCTACTTGGGAACTTGAGAATGTAAAATAGCTATGGGCCACTCAGGAATGCTAACCATTGTAGACAAAATGAGGCATCAATATGGTGTAATCCTAGTGTAAAATTGGTGCAAATAGTTTCTAGAGTATATAACATGGATAATGACATGGGGTTGTCATTCCATCTAAGAGAACTAGTGCAAAACTGAGCATATGGAAATGATGTGCCACACACATGCCCCTAATTCTGATATCTATGCATATGCATTATGGAATGAGTCATAGTAATTTGTTTCTATGCATATCTAAAATTAAAATGGGAGAGATCATGTCGTGCATGATACCCCTAATCTGATCAAGCCTGTATAATTTTGTGTAAAAATTAATTATATATTGAGCATATCTGATAATTTGTGATTGAGACTGTGCAAATATGTATTATACCTACTCTACCTTTTTAACAATTTTGATTTTTTTGTTTTTGAGGATATTGGACAAGAGTGTAGTGGCTGGATTATAACACACTGTGATCCTAGAAGTGTACTATGTTATTTATCAAAAGTCTTATTTTTGGGAAAAAATTGAGATTGATTTGTATATGACTATATTTCACTATATTTTTCTGAGTCTAGGCTCTATAATCTATGTCTGCATGTTGAAAATTATGATTTGAGTGCACTAGGATGGATTGATCTCTATGACAAACCCATGTGAATGCCCCTTCTTTTGATAGGAGTTATGGAACCTTTGTAAAAACTATCCTCAAAATAAAATGTATAAATCCTTGGGGTTACCTAATGGTTTCTATATAGCATTTAGGATCTAGCTCACTTGCACTAAGCACTCTAGATCATGGAGATATAGAAGGCAAATAACTTGATACATTCATGGAATATTAGCATATGTATGTGAATATGAAATAGATCAAGTATAATCTATATTGATCATAATAAAATAGGTTAAATCATAAGAGAAAGGTAAGAAACTACCCAAAGAGAGAAAGAGAGAAAACTCCACCATGAATCCTCCGAGCATATTTTAAGAAATGAACCAAATGAACATGAACTCTATTGTATAAGCTCTACCCTTTCACCCTTAACAAGAGGGTGAGAGAGTGTACAATATATAGATGAGAGCATGGGTCCATGATTCATGTGAATACAAGGATAACCATTGATCAAGAGAGTTGATCAATGTTGGAGAGTGAATCTATAAATATAAATTTGTATCCATGCCAAACTAATGTGAGCCATTGATATTAAAGAATATCAATGATCATAATATAAAATGATGTTAAGTGAATAAAGTAACACAATAATAGACCAAGGAAACAAGCTAATACACTAAAGTGTGATAATACATGACTAAAGTGTGCTAACCACATGAATATGAAGACTCTCAACCATGGTTTGAGAGTGTACAAGGCATAAGAAATTTATATTCCATCACCCCGCCCACCCCCAAATGGGAGCATGGATGAAGAAGTGAAGGAATGGTCACATTTGACTCATGAACATGGTACTCTAGAATCTTTGGTATCTTGAAACTCTAGAATATGATGAAGGACCAAAAAATGAGACAATGTGAGTGATCCTTTAGGATCACATCGAATGACAACTCACATTGAATGATAAGATGCTACATCCAAATAAGTCACCCAATAGATGCAATAGTTTTAATGTTAAGAGACCAAGGTGACGTACATTTCCTTAGCATTGAATATACTACTTTCAAGGGCATCACTCCTCTAGAAGAGAGAGTTTAAAAACTCTAAAGAGTTAAGAAACTCTATTTGTGTCAACACCATGGGCCTCAAAATTACTTATGATGGATTTAATGTGCTCAACTAACAAATTTGTTTATCTTCATAAGCATGTACTCCAAGGATGGTTCTAATCCTTGTGAATGTGGATTCACACAAAGGCTTATTGAATATATCTATAACCAATTCTGAGCTTGGACAATATTTCAATTTGATTTTATTTTCAACAACCCATTCTCTAATTTTATGAAAGTGAATTTAAATATGTGTTGACCTACCATAAAACTTTGGATTTTTAGCCATCTCTATGGCACTCTAGTTATCTATGTGAGTCATTGAAGAAGGAAGATTTATGTGCAAGTGATCTAAGAGATTAGTGATCCACATAGCTTCCTTAGAAACCTCTAGTAATGCCATGTACTCAGCGTCAGAAGATGAACAAGCAATGCATCTTTGTTTGAAAATTCTCCAAAAAAAACATGCAAAACCAAGAAAGCATATCCACAAGTAGATATCCTCTCATCAATATCATGGGCCCAACTATTGTCAAAAAACCATTAAAAATCATAAAAAAACCTACATCATAGCTCTATCCAAAGGTATGAGTGCCTTTCACGTATCTCAAAATGTGTCTAGCTATATCCAAATGTGCTTCTTATGAATTGTGCTTGAATATATAAACAAATCTAACAACAAATGAAATATTAGGCCTTGTATGTGTCAAATAGTTTAGCCTTCCACAAAGGGACTTATAGTGAGTAGGATTAACAGATGGGGAAGAGGTCTTTATGGAAGTGTTGTATTTTATTTCTATGAGAGTTTTAATGGGCTTACAATCTTCGATGTCAAAGTCTCTAAGTGTTTCTAAGTCATATCTGGCTTGGGAGATAAATATCCTAGTGGGTTATTGCCAAGCATGTAGGCCTACGAAGTGATGCATAAGTCCAAGGTCAATAATTTCAAAATGTGTATGAAGTTCACTTTTAAAGTTGTCAATCAAATCATCAGAAGATCTAGTCATAACAATATCATCCATATATAAAGAAACAAACAAATATGCATCATTTTAGAAGTAAACATATAAATCACGATCACATTCACATCATTTAAAACCAAGTTCTACAAAAAATGGTTTATCTTGTTGTACTAAGTCGTAAGGGCTTGTTTGAGTCCATATAAAAAAAATTGTAATTGATAAAAAAGTTTTGAATCTTGGAAAGTTCTAGGTGGTTATCTCATGTAAACTTATTCTTCTAGATCCTCATGAAGGCATGCACTTTTAACATCCATTTGATAGATATACCAATTGTGACTAGCAGTAATGGATATCAAAAGCGTAATAGTGGTGAGTCTTGTCACAAGTTCTAATGTTTCATCATAATATTCTCCCTCAATTTGAGAACACCTGAAGGAAAAAAGTCTAGCCTTGGTGTATCTAGGGTTCCATCACTTCTAAATTTTGTTTTGAAGATCCATTTGGAACTAAGAACATTTTTATCACGAGGTTTTGGGATAAAGTTTCCAAGTGTTATTTTTTTCAAGTTGTGTCAATTCATGTTTCATGGATTCTCTACAATGAGAGCATTTATTTTATTATTTATAAGATGTGGAGTCAACATGATCATCAATGTGGCTAGAAATGTAAAATAAGTGCACTTGGATATTGTGCAAGAAGCAAGTGGTAGATGCATTTCTAATAAAACTATCTTATGATCAAGTCCAAAATTGATTTTATTTCAAAAATTTGAAGATGGTTTATCTAATTTTTATTCCAAGTTATGATTCAGGTTAGATATTTCTTTAAAAAAATTCAAACTATCATTTTGATCCACCAAAACTTTATTAGATTCAAATGCATTGAGATCATCATGATTTGTGTCCAAAGTTTGATCATTCTCCAAAGAAGCAATCTCTATGTTATTGTCTAAGGATGGTTTATCCAAGAGTTGATTTTGATTATCTCCTAAATTTAAATTGATCATTTGTTTCTAAAGTGTCATTATCTTGTGTGGGTTCTAAAGGAAGTGAATCTAAAGAGCTAGATGAGTTAACTTAGGGAACACTATGTGATGAGTCTGTTATTTCAAAAGATGAATTCTTAAAATGAGAAATAGATGTGGGAGAAGAGATTTGAAAGGGTATGTTATTTCAAAGAGATAAGAATGTTTGCATGAAATTTTGCATTTGGGTTTGTTGGCTTTGTATAAACAATTGCATTTGATATTGGAACAATCCAATCAATTTTGTGACATCCAAGAACTGGGATGTGGGTGGATTAGAGGAATCCATCCTAAACTCACATGGGCTTTTGTTTATGTTTTGGTTTTTCATAAGAACACTAAAAGTGTTTTTACCTAAATTAAATAGACTTAAGGTAAATTTTGTTTTATAAGTTTATGCGAAGTCAAAGCTTTTTTTGTTTCAAACAATCAAACCAAAATTTTCATTTAAAAAAATATTTTTTGAAAATTTCGCTCAAATAAAAGTTTCATCAATTTCCCCAAAGTTTTCAACCAAGCATAAAAAAACATGGAATAGGAAATCCATTGTGAAAATTTTGACCATTCAAAGGAAACATTAATCATTTAAAAAATCAAGAGAGCATTACAAAATTCACAATAAAGTAAAAAAAAAAAACTTGAAACATCAATTTTTTAGAATTAGAAGCAGACATAAAACATCATATTTCTCACAAATGAACCATTAGATTGATATCAAATTTGAATAGTTGTTTATACACCAAAAACATCTCATATGAATGGATGGATTAAAAATATTGTCTATATTTTTTGAATAAATCGGTCAGAATGTGAATTCAGGTCAGATTTTGGCTAGGGTTATGACAACAGATACAAAAAATATAATATCTCTTAATCAAAATATTGGATTGAGTTAAAATTTTGATCATATGTTCTTAACTTCCTAATAGTAATTCTCACCATATAGATCTATGTTTTAATTCCTAAAAGATAGAAAAATACAAAATTTATTCTCATTTTGTTTTTAATTATAGTTTTCCAAATTTATAATAAAAAGAACCTAATGCAAATGAGACATCTAGTTATGATACCATGTAGAAATCCTTGGAAGGGGTTACCTAAGGTTTTCTACATAAAAGTTAGGATCTAGCTCACTTACATTAATTATTCTATATTATGGAGATATGGAAGGCAAAGAACTTGATACATTCATGAAAGATTAACATGTGTATGTGAATATGAAATAGATCAAGTATAATCTATACTAAGCACAATGAAATAAGTGAAAGGACAAGAGAAAGGTAAGAGACTACCTAATGAGAGAGAGAAAAATCTCCACCATGAATCCTCGAAGCATATTTTAATCAATGGACTAAATGAACATGAACTCTAAAGCATAAGTTTTGTCCTTGCACCCTTATCAATAAGGTGAGAGAGTGTACAATATATAGATGAGAGCATGGGTCCGTGATCCATGTGAATACAAGGATAACCATTCATCATGAGAGTTGATCAATGGTGGAGAGTGAATATATAAATATAGAGTTATATCCATGCCAAAATAATGTGAGTCATTGACAAAAAACAAGATCAATTATCACAATATAAAATGATACTAAGCGAATACAATAACACAATAATAGACCAAGGAAATAAGTTGATACACTAAAGTGTGCTAATACATGACTAAAGTGTGCTAACCACATGAATATGAAGACTCTCAACCATGGTTTGAGAGTGTATAAGGAATAAAAAATTTATTCCATCAGAAAAACTATGTATCATGTGTGGTAGGATAAAGATATATGATACATGCATGATAAACCAATACAATATGTATACATGACATCAGAATGTAAAAAAGATTGAGCATAAGTTGGAAATGTACGATGAATGTTAGATATAACATTGACAAGGTTATCAAGATAGATACAATAATGTAATCATATATATGAAAAAAAAAATATAAGTAAAGTACTTAGGGGGATGGGGCATGATATCCATCAAGGCACCCAAGGAGGAAGGGGAGATGCATGAGATCCATCATGGCATGGCAAACTGGATGTGAAAGTAACAAGTAAG
Source organism: Torreya grandis (assembly GCA_037957365.1). Taxonomy (NCBI): domain Eukaryota; kingdom Viridiplantae; phylum Streptophyta; class Pinopsida; order Cupressales; family Taxaceae; genus Torreya; species Torreya grandis. The sequence continues at coordinate 2,275,514 of JARHVA010000606.1, read as the reverse complement.
AGACAAATTTCATGGTAATGACGCATACATGAAAGTATACATACAAACACATTAGGCACATAAACTAGGCTAAGGGGCCATAATACAAGGGATATGGGCACATGTCACCAAATCTGAAAAAAGGCACACATATAAGGACACGTTTAAATGTCGATATATGTACACGAGCACATAAGTTTAGCTTAGAGACACATGGAAAGACATGTTAAAATGTCCACATAAATAATAAATAAGCATATAGAAGGACATGGACACATGCCCAAGCATGAAAGTAATGAAAAGAGAATGGCATATTTAAATGCCCTTGAGTAGATGTAGAAGTAAAAAGACACAATCAAATATAAACTAGTAAAGCCATAAATGAAAGTATGCAATAATCATGTGGTATGAATCCGTATAAGATTAAATATGTACATAATATGAGTCTATAATAGTAATAGTCAACCAAAAAATAGTGTAGTATAGGATGATCAATATCAATATATAATCAATGCTAAATCTATGATATGGAGTATATAAAAATATAACTTGGAAAATCAAAATAGTTGATTAAGGTGAAGGGTCTGACCCACCTGACCTATTGGAAAATCATTTAGATGTTCCTATAGACTATGGTGCTTGCACTATTCATGATATTGGTCCTAATGTACACCACCCATACTCCAAACCTCTTCAAAATATCCAATACAATATCAACACAGAGAAAGAACCAAAGATAGCTACTGTGGGTAACTGTTGGTCTAATATGGAGGTTTCAAAGATATTCAAGTTGTTAAAAGAATACCCAAATGTCTTTCCAAGGATTTATAATGAGATGAAAGGTGCTCATCCATCATTAGGCAAAATGCATATCAAACTAGTTGACGATGCTCGATCAATCAGGAAATGGTCATATAAGATAAATCCAAATTTATATACATGGGTGAAAGAAGAAATTGATAGTATGTTACACACTAGATTGATAACCCCAATTTAAGAGTCTGAGTGGGTTAGCCTCGTGGTTATAAGTATAAATAAATATGGGTGCATTAGGATTTATGTTGACTATTGTGTGCTTAACACATATCTTATTATTGATCTTTTCCAAATGCCATTTATAGAAGAAATATTTGAAGGCATTGTTAGGTGTGAAATTTACACTTTCAAAGATAGATTCTTTGGGTACCATCAGGTCTAGATTGTTGAGATAGATTGACTTAAGACTTCATTTTCTATTGAATGGGGATATTTTGCATATACTATCATGCCATTTAGGTTAAAAAATGCACCTATTGTATTCTCCCATATAGCCATTGAGGCCTTTAAAGACTTCATCCATAAATTTATTCAAGTTTATTTGGATGATTGGATAGTCTATGGCTTAGTGAAGGATAATTTTTCTAATCTACAACTCATACTTGAGCATTGTCAAGTGTTTCAAATATCACTAAATCTCAAGAAGTGTCTTTTTGCTACACCATTCGGTGTTATTCTTGGTCATATCATTTGCAAAGATGGACTTTAGGTATACCTTGCTAAGGCAGTTATCATTCTTCATCTACTAGTGCCAACATATTAGCGCGTAGTTCACACCTTTCTAAGACATACTGAGTATTATCATAAATTCATCCAAGGTTATGCAAATATTATTTTTCTCTTGAAGGAACTTTTGAAATATAATGAACACTTTATTTGGACCTGATCTTGCCCAAAAGCCTTTAAGGCCTTAAAGGACAAACTTGTCACTACCTCGATTCCCCAGTTCCCTGATTAGGTAAAACCATTCCATGTCCATGTTGATTCTTCTAGAGTGGCCATTGGTATGATCCTTGAAAAGACCTAGTGAAAGTCACCTTGATCACCCCATCTATTTTTCTAAAGCAAAACTTACTCTGGCGGAGATGAATTACACAACCATAGAGTGTGAAGCAATTTCCATGGTTTATGTTTTACAAATGTTTTGATAGTACCTATTGAAAACTCCTTTTGTATTCTATATAGACCACAAAACTTTAAAATATCTGGTAAATAACCCTGTGTTACATGGTCACATCTGCTACTAGATTGTATTATTTCAAGAATTTCAATTCTCTGTCATGGTCAAACTAGGAAAGACTAGTTGTGATCCTAACCATCTCTCCCAAATTTATTCTAGAGAACCACCACGTGTCATTAAGGATGACCTACCTAATATACAATTGTTTCATGTTTCACATGTTCTTGAGGAGTTAGAAGATATCATAGCTTTCCTAACTACTAGCATAGTGCTAGATTATCTGAGTTCATATGCTAAGAAGTAACTAACCATCCATGCCACACCATTCCAGCTCATTGGAGGGGACCTATATAAGCTTGGATGAGATGAAATACTTTGACGTTGTGTCATGAAACATGAGTGCCTTGAAGTAATCCATAAAGTTCATGAAGGTATTGCTAGTAGACACTATGTTGGTGAGGCTACTATATGTAAAGTACTATTAGCTAGGCTATGGTGGCCTACCCTTTTTTAAGATGCCAAACTATATGTTAAGCACTGTGATATTTACCAGTACATAGGGAAACTAAATTACCAAGATGTAATTCCCTTGCATCCTATTTCATCACAAAAACCATTTGAGAAATGGGCTATTGATTTTGTTGGCCCCATCAACCCAATATGACAATGTATAGGTTCCCATTGTATCATAATAGTAACTGATTATCTCACTGAGGCCATGCTAAGAAGGATTATACTGCTGTAACTTCTATGCACTTCATATGAGAATATATAATAACCTATTTTGGCTGCCCATTAAGTTTTACTAGTGACCACGATACACATTTCCTCAATGAGACTATCCACATCTTACTCGCTAAGTTCATGATTTCCCACCACAAAACAACACCATATCATCCCCAAAATAATGTCACTACTAAGGCATTCAACAAAATTTTAGGCACAACACTTACAAATATTTGTAATACTATTCATACTGATTGGGATGATTGGGTATCTGTAGTACTTTAGGCTTACTAAATAACTTATAAATGCCTTAAAAAGATTATAACTTTCAATCTGGTGTTCAGAACAAAATTAGTTCTTTCAATTGAATAATTGGTACCATATCTTTGCATTGTGTACATTGGACAATTAGATGAGGAGTCATCATTAAAAATATTTTTGGATGCTTTATTATGGTTGGATGAAGCTCATTTTCTTACTCATTGGAGTCAAGATGTAGATAAATGCCAACGAAAGGCATGGTATGATCACCATATTAAGCACAAGACATTTACCCTTAGAGTGAAAGTCTTACTCTATGACTCCAAGTTCATGTGCAATTCTGGGAAACTTCATGTTCACTAGGATGGTCCTTTTGTTATTCATATGATTCGCCCTAAAGGTGACTATCATTTACAAAGATTGGATGGCCAATTTCTTCTAGGACACTACAATGGTAGTTGACTAAGGTCGTATTTCTCTGCTTAAAGTTTAATTTCATTTGTAATAATAAGGCATATGCCATTAGTTTAGGATTTCCTATTTCCAATAAAATCATTGCCTTAGTTATGCACAACTATCATTTCTTTTACATTCTTTTTATCATTTTTGTCCTTATAATTTCATGGAGGACATGACACACATTTAGTATGGGGTAAAAGGTGTTACATGTATTAATAAAGGGTCCATATGTTGGGTAATATAAGGATGTGCACACAAGTTAAAAAATACTAGGATAAAGATTACCACCAATGGTATGAATATTCAAAAGGGTTTAATAACTGTCATGCATTCTAAAGAAAAGTGTGGGATAAGACATGCTATTAATATAAAGGGATAAGTGGTTGTGATAAGAGTTTCAACGTTGTGTCATGATGATACCATTAAATTCATTTATGATGAGAAGCAATAGTAAAAAAAAGGAGGTCATTAAAATGCATTCATTACAAGAAGTGATGGTCGAATAGAGGGGGGATAGTAAATACAAGTTACCCCCTCGAGCCTATAAAAGGGATTCAAGGGCTCATTTTAAAATTTACCTTTGCTTTAGTTTGATTTTTTATAGAGTTGAAGAATGAACTGAGTCCATATGATTTTAGAATAAGTGTAGAGCATCAAATTCCCATTCGTTGGCTAGTATAAAGGATCTTGACTGAGTAATCAAGTAAAAATTAGCTAGCCTTGAAGCATGAAGAATAAAACTAGCAGTTACAAGTTGTAGAGGTAGATTTCACTACCACCATAAACATGTATTCCTTTAAGAATGTTGGATGACTATGCCTCAACCTTTGGGCTCCATAGAGGGTGATATGGCCTAAGAAGAAGGCCCGAAGAAGTGATCCATTACTAACCATTATAGAGGAGGAAGAACCACATGTTTGGGGAGAAACAATATTGATTAGAGAAGAAACACTAGAGGAACATAGGCAACACATAGAAGGAAAAGAATCTAGAATGGAATGCCAGATAAAGAAGGCACAAATACTTCCACCCTCATCATTGATGATAGAAGAGATGAAGTACCCATAATGGTGTTGTGTGCAAAAAATTGGGTATCAAAAGTACCCCTCTATACTATCTTTGACTATAACTACCGCCAATAAGGAAATGAGGTTGAACTATAGAATGACTGCTGGGTTGAGTGTTAAAGCACCAAGAATCAATTGGTGTATGACCTAAAACTATTCAATGCCTTGGACTTTGCATGACTATTCTAGTTATTTAACCTTCCATATTTTGAAAAACTAGTAGAAGCAGTAAAATTATTGTTTTGATGCATTCATGAGGACTATATCTATTTTGTTAGGCATCGTATAAAGATTACACCTAAAATAATAAATAAGGTGTCAAGATTTTAATGCTTTAGTGCAGATGTAGAATTTGATTTTGAGGACTTAGAGGAAATAGAGAAGACAACAATGGTGCTTTAATACTAGAAGTAGGGCCATGCCATGCAAATTAATAACTTGTAAGACCCTGCCCTCTGAGTAGAAGTTTACATCATCATGACCAAGATCGATTACACTGATTATTGGAAAGAGGTAGACATGGCTCACTTGTACATCTCTCATCAGGTAACCAAAGGGTTAAAGTATAATAGGTAATGTATTTTGCTAACAAAATCATACTAGATGCCAAGAGGACACATCAGATACCAGGCCATAGTTTCCCATGGGGGGTATTTCTTTTATTGATCATGTTTGATGAAATTGGTGTATCAGATTATAACTATAATGAGCTAAATTAGGTGTACTCACCAGAGCATAAGTCCCCACATAACACTATAAAGCGTTCACATGCCCCAATCATATCACCCCAATATTCAAAATCAAGATGAAGTCATGGTATGATGGCATGAAGGAGGCCTTTGGAAATGAATAGTGCATTCCTAAGGACTTGCCCGTTTATGTTGGCAAGGAAGCTAATTTATCATAAAATAACATTTTTCTCTAGCCCATATTAAAATGACTCCCTCTCGAGAACTTTCAGCTTGGTTAAAGCTACCTTATGCCTTCATAATGTAGTACTTCATTGATTTGATGAACCACATATATGACGCATAACCCTTCATCCTAGAAGCTTATTGGATTGATTTGGATATTCACACTCCTCAAAAGTTGTATGGTTACCCTGGCAAGAAGCCATATAGAGAAAACATGAGAATGATAAAATTGACATCAAGGTTAAGCAGACCATGGTCGAATAAACTATTCACAATTTATTTTATATGTTGTAACCCAAACATAAATATTTAGGAGGCATGGAGCATGCAATATAAAATCTTCCACCTGTACCACCTCTTGACAAAAAGAAGTAGGTTGATCATGATGACAACATAATTTCATGGTTGGAACCACCAAAATGGTAAAGGATTGCCCAAGCACTACCACTAAGGGTTTCACCACCTAGGGCTTCCATGCCAAGGGCTTCACCACTAAGGGCCTCCCCACCAAGGGCTTCTCCACCAAGGGCATCACCACCGAGGGATTCTAAACATAATACACTAGAGAGACAACCTGAGGGTTAAATGCCATTACTTCCAACCAATCCATTAGAAGAAGAGCTTATAGGTCACATCAAAGAGTTGGAGTTTGACTCAAAAAAGACACCCTCCCTAACAGAAGAGCAGGAGACCACCATTGATGAGGCACAATTTAAAATTAAATATTCACTTAACAAAGAGGGGGATGGTTTTGATATAGAATAAATGAGTAGCATGGACATTGGCAGCACTTCTTTGGCTCTTGATGTGGATGTTGAAATCCTTGAGTGGGATCCCCTCAAGGGGAAGGACTTGACTGATTCCAAAGTTTAACCACTTTGGTTGGTCCAACAACTAACTTGTGCACTCAGTACTAAATAGGCATTCTAGATAATATGCTCTATTTAAGGTCCCATTTCCATCCTCAAGATACAACTATTGATACAAAGCATTAGGTGTCCTTTCTCTTGGACATGTACAATGAAGAATGCCATTTTGAAATTCCTATAGATAGTCTGATTTTAGATTCTCAAACAATAGCATTGCCCACTCCATTTTGGGTTGATCCTCAAAAGACCTCTCCCCTATAATCTAGCACCACATTTTTAAAAATGGCCTTTGAAATCATGCAACAAAATATACTTTCAGATTCTGATGCACACAAAGCTGAGAAGAAACATGGCTAGGTGGTGGCATTGTACAACAAGGAAGTTGTCACTTGAAAGATGCTTGAAGAGGAAGTGGCCATGATGAAGCAATAAATTGAAGAAGCCACATCGGCCAAAGTGAAAACTTTAAATTTATGTTTGATGAAATATTTTCTTTGTATTGAAGTAAACCAAACTAATGATGAAATTTCATTTATCAAGGCAAGTGTGCTAGTGATGTTTTTAACATTATTAGGATGTTGAAATTAAAACCAACATCTACACCTATTGTATCATGTTTGAAATAGAGAATGAGGATAACATAAAAAATATTGATCTGACATTGTATGAAAGACTCATTTGAAGTTTGATGTAGTTAATGATAACAAGGCTTGACAAAAACTATTTTGGGCCAATAACTGACATTAGAAAATGAGGTCCCTTTGGAGGGATAATCTATTGATAAGTTGGAAACCCTGGTAAATCTTTTGTTAAAGTAGTGTAAGGAATAACCTGTACTTAGGAACAAAGCATTATGGGTGGTTGAGCAGTTTATAAAAGCAATAGAAGTCTATAGACGTACCCTCAAAAGAGTTGGTGAAGTGATCCACATCTTGGATGGGATTTTTGAAAAATTAGTGTGGCCAAATAAAATTTTGGAAGCTCAGCTCAAGGCAGAGGAGTCTCAACGATAGTAATTGGTAGATGTTGCCCTTTTAATAAAAGACTACACCAGGTGTGCTAAGGCATTTATAGATGTCGAGACTATGGAAGAAATAATAAATGTACATCGATAATAACTAAATTCTAATTTTACAACTCTCTGAGGACATGTTGTCATTGAAGTCATTACGATTGAAGAGTTCCATAAGGATGCTAATACATCCCTTGACTAATTAGTTAATAAGGTAAGTGAGTGTCCCAATCAACCCAAGGAGATGAAAAATTTGAAGGCAACGATCGAAGAAATAACATCCAAGATGCTTAACACCTTGTCACATTGGGACAGTGCCAAAAATTAGATCGAACAAATTAAGCCTAAATTTTTGGTTGACGTTAAGATCAAGACTTAATCTGGTATAGACTAAGAATGTAGTGTGGGGTGATGTTGGACCCCAAATTTTGACTAAGTATTTTGGATTTTGGCATGAAACCAACATGGTGTAGAAATACCATGGTGTGGAACTAGCAAGGCACAAGAATACCGTGGCACAAAACCAACATGAAAGAGGACAATGACATAGAAGATAATAACATGAGAAGACCTAGTCTAAGATGAAACATAACTACGAAGAATCTGAGAACATAGGACTTGGTATAATAATGAAAGACTTGGGAAGTGCAAGGTAAGTAAGAGACAGTTGAGGAGTGAGTCTCAAAGATAAACTAGAATTTAATCATTATACAAGTTTTATACCAGCCCACATAAAGGAGGATATTTGGCAACAAGGATCTAGCATCGAATAATACTATAGAGGGTGCGAAGGTTTAGGTCCTTAAGAGAAAAAAAGTAAATGACTACCATGACTCTCAGTCTACTAGAGATCATTGGCCAGCCACCCAATTATCATTAATAATGTAACTACTTGGTCAGGGAAAAATAAGTATAAATACCCATTTGTAAAGATGTGTAAGGTGACTGAATATTGGTGTTATGTAATGAATCTTTATGGCAATACAAAATTATAAAAGTTACAATCAATTTTGGTGTTATGATTTAGTTAATTAATATTTAACACATTAATAATGGGTTCACATGGAGTAATATGTGGCTTATAATTCATTGTGAGATTTATATAATATGCATTGTATGAGTTTGTGCAATCAACACGTTGAACTTCATGGAATTTATCTTTATGTTCTTGGTTGTTATGATTGACAAGACAAGGTCCATAGTCATATATTTCCTTTTATATGTAATCTCTAATTAGATATATGAATAAATTTAAGTTTATGACAAGTGTTACTGCACAACATAACCCATGAGAACTGATTTCTTCTTGTGTGCTTTGGGTGAACATGCAAGAGCTAAGTCTTGCATGAAAATTTAGCACATAAGCTTGTTGGGACTAGACACTTCAATGCCTTAAGGAAAATGTAGAACTACCCAACAACAACTTTCAAAACACTCAGGGGAACAATTGATACATTTTATAGTGATCAGTTAACAATTAACATAGCATCATAATGAATAAAATAATAGATAATATTCTGCCACTTCACGTTAATTCATTCACTATTAATATTGAATGGTGTATTAGGATAGTGATGTCATGTTAAACGTAGTGCCCATGTATCAACTATTATGTCATTGAATTCTAAAATAACCATGAACACATCAATGTTAGATATATTAACTAGTAGTTACCCCAAAGCTGGGATAGATAATATTCATTCTTAGCTGCCTAATCCCGGATCTTTAAGAAGATAAATCCAATATTAATTTTGTTTTTTATTTTCTAATTATTATATATTTAGGTATATAATATTTATAAAACATATTATTACTAATAATATATATTTTAATTATATATATAGATATATATTGTATAATTATTTAACTATAATATTATATAATATAATAGTAATATAGTATACATGATTATAATATTATATGGGCTCAATGGTCATACCAATTTGCATTCCCTTACTTTAAAAAGCTTCACTTTATGAAAATAAAATATTGCATCCATTCTACTAATTTAATTATGCCACAATGCCACATCTGATATGCAACTTGAATTATATCCATGAGACGAATAACATCAGTGTAGAATGATACATGTCGTTTATATCAAAGTAAAGTGGTGACATATTTGATTCAACTATTTTATATTATTAAGGGTGGATGAGGACATCATGAGAGTCAATTTGATTATGGTAGGGGTCCACATCTCATGTGCAACTCAAGCAATTACATCATGCTCTAAAACATATGGAAACACCATATTCAAACCCCTAGAAGAAAGGGCAGTGCCATAAAAACATGTAAATAATGAAATATTTCAAGGTGAGATGAGTGACAATGGTGAGGGGTAATGATAAGGTATTTTCAATGATATCATACATCAAGGGGCACATATTAAACACCAAACCTAGATTCACAATAACTTTTGGATTTATATGACCATTGCCCATTACAAAGGGGTTTGTAGATTGCAAAGTGGTTGTAATGAAATTACTTAGATGTTCGCATAAAATGATTATATATTGCACATAATAAGTAAATATGAGAGATCACATAGTAATAATTGAGAGTAGAGCAGAATACTGGATAATATAACAAAGCCACTTCAAGGGGGCAACCTCTATAATAATGCAATAAGAGCAGAATAAATAATATGATCATCAAAGACTAGACACTACCTCCTATATATAATCTACTTGGCCATGGTTATTTCATAGGCCGACCTAAATAAGAACATATATAAATGTAATAAGAATATAAAACAGGTATGTAAGCCACAAGTCAGCCACACATATCCCTATGCATGCCAAAAGGTTAAGGGCATAATATGCCCCTCCCCTTCAAAATAACATTGTCCTCAACGTTGAGTCAAATCTAGATGTTATTACATAAAGGATTCATCCTCCCAAGTGGCATCTTCATAAGGTAGATTCTTCCATTTGATCAGGTACTCCTTAATCATCCTAGACCATAGTTACTTAGTATGCATTTGAAGGATTGCCTCGGGATCAAGAATAACTCTTCCTCATCCAATTTTGGTAACTCAGTTTAAGTATCAACTATGTGTCTAATGACTTTCTTCAAGTAGGATACATGAAATACTGGATGTATGTGAGTGAAGGAAGGAAACTCTAACTTGTAGGCCACACTACCAATTTTTTTCAAGATCTGATAAGGCCCATAATACTTAGGGGATAACTTTTTATCTTTTTTATATTGCTTCAGGGACATCTATTTATATGGCTGCAAGAAAACAATTACCTAATCACCAATGTCAAAATTCCTCTCACTTGTATTTTGATTTGCATGTTGCTTCATGCGATTCTGGGCCATAGGTAAATTTTCATGCAAACTTACAAGGACCTCCTGTTGATGGTTAACATGTTCTTCAATTGCACAAACCTTAGGATGGACCTTTGAAGTTGAAGTGATGGATGGAGGGTGGTATCCATATAGTGCCACAAAAGGAGACATTTTGGAATAACTATGAACACAAGTATTATACCACCATTTAATAAGTGGTAACCAATGAACCCATTTATCCTATTTATCAAAAATAAAACAATGGACATATCCTTCCAAACATTTGTTGACTACATCAGATTATCCATCTAATTGAGGATGAGAGGATGAACTATGAGCCAACTAGGTGCCCAAACAAGCAAATAACTCAGTCCAAAAATTGCTAGTGAAAATGGGATCTCTATCACTGACAATGATCTTAGGGGTACCATGCAATTTTTGAACTATATTGAGAAATATAGAAGCTACTATACTAACAACAAATGGCCATGATGAAGAACAAAAATGAGCATACTTATTGAGATGATCCACCACAACCATGATAACATTTTGACCCTTAGATCTCGGTAACCCTATAATGAAATCCATATACACCTCTTTGCAACATTGGCTAGGAATGGATAAAGGCTACAAAACACCTGGGGTTTTGATGGTTTTTCCTTTATTTTGTTGATAGATCATACATTCAATTACATATTTTTGGACATCCCCCTCGAGTCCTTCCCCAAAAAATCATGCTTGATTTTATGTTAGGTTTTTAAAAGTCTTAAATGACCCCCAATTGGAGTTGCATGAAGTTCCTAAAGGATTTTGTGTTTAAGAGAATTATTACATAGGTATAATTTGTCTTTATACCATAATACATCACCCTTCTATATGAATTTGTCAAATCCACCCAAACATTGCTGAAGATTTTGAATCAAATCATGGGTAACACTATCATTTTTCAATTTTGATCATGCTTCCTCTAACCAATTTACCTGCAGAATGGTCATAGCACAAAGCAATGCCTCAACTGATTCATCCTTCTTGGATAGTGCATCTATCACTACATTGTCCTTGCCTTTCTTGTAAACTATTTCAAAATCATAGCCTAACATCTTAGTTACCCATTTCTGTTGTTCTTTAGATGATAACCGTTATTCAAAAAAATATTTGAGACCATCATGATCAGTCTTTACCTAAAAGTGATGACCCATCAAATAAGGTCTCCATTGTTTGACTGCATGTAAAATGGCCATCATTTCCTTCTCATAGATGGGCTCGTGCTAATTTTTACCCTTTAGTTGATGACTTTCAAATGCAAATAGTCTACCTTCTTGTATGATTACAACACCCATACTATACCCAGATGCATCAAATTAAACAACAAAAGTCTTGGAAAAATTAGGTGTGGCCAACAGTAGAGTGGTGCACATAGCCAATTTCAATTATTCAAATGCCCTTGGAGCTATATCAATCCACTGAAGGAGTCTTTATTCAACAAATAGGTGAGTGGGGCTGCAATGCTATCATAATATTTGATAAACTTATGATAGTAACCAGTTAGCTCCATAAATCCCTTTAGTTACTTGAGTGTCTTAGGAATCGACTAGTCCACCATTGCTTGGATTATTTTAGGATCTTCTTTCACTCCATGTGAAACTAGATGACCCAAATACTCAACCTCACAAGCTCCAAAAGTACATTTGGAAGGTTTGGCATGTTCCAGAATTGAGAGTACCTATTTCACATGGTGCAAATGGTCTTCCCAATTTTTACTGTAAATAAGGATATCATCAAAAAATACTAGAATAAATTTCCTAAAAATGGCCTAAAAATAGAATTTATCAAATTTTGAAAGGTGGATGGTGCATTTGTTAGACCAAAAGGCATAATCAAAACTCATAATGGCCCTCATGAGTCCTGAAAGCTATTTTGAGTATGTCTTCATCACGGATCTAGATTTGATGATACCTAGAACACAGATCTAACTTGGTAAAATAAAGAGCACCATTTAATTCATCGATCATATCATCAATGATAGGAATAAGAAACTTATCTTTGATAGTGTACTTGTTGAGTTTTCTATAGTTAGGGCATATCCTCTAAGTGTTATCTTTTTTTCTTACCATGATAACTGACAAAGAATATTTGCTTTGGCTATGGCGAATGATTCCTACATCCAACACTCTTGTACCGTCTTTTCAATTTCAATTTTCTAGGCATAAGGATACCTGTATGGCCTGATGTTGGGTAGTGTGCTGTTAGCAATAAGTTTGATAACATGATCATGTGTGCAGCTAGGTGGAAGTCCTTTCGACATGTCACCAAAAACCACCAAATGGGCATCAATCACTTGTTGCAAATCAAGAGGTGTAGATGGCCAAGTTGGTTGAACTTCCATGGAAAATAAGTGAGCTATAAATCCTTCATCACCCTTACGAAGAATATTTATCATTTAATGGGAGCTAACAAGTTGTGGAGATTTAACCCTTAATCCTCTTAGCTCAAATGTCTTTCCCTCAGAATGAAAGCACATAAATAATTCTTAGAAATTCAACTCAATAGTGCCTAAAGTGGTGAGCCACTATACTCCCAGAATAATATCAGCTCCCCCCATGGGAATAACAAACATAAGAAAATCCAACAAGTAGTCTCCCATGTCTAGCTTAATACTATGGCATTATCTTGAGCAGTTGATAATACCACCATCTACAATCATGACCTAAAATTTTGGAGTGGGATAAATGAAATAGTTCAAATGAGAAACCAACTTACTGTTGATGAAGTTGTGTGTGCTCCCAGAATCAATCAATATAGTGACCTTCTAATTTTTTAGGAAACCCACCACCTTAAGAGTTTAGGGAGTACTAATACGTGAAAGGGCATGAGAGGAATTAGTAGGCTGAGGGTCTTCAAATTCCTCTTTAGGATCTTCGTCATCCTTGCCTATTACCTCCTCCTCGTCATCATCCTCATTGGCACCTTTGATGTAAAATAACTTCTTTTTAACACAATGATGATCTTTGCTCCATTTATTGTCGCAACCATAACACAACCATTTGGCTCACTTCTCTTCAATTTGTCGAGGTGTCAATCTAGTGGGTTGAGGAAATGATGGTGTTGGAAAGGTACAAGCATGACTAGTAGTGAAAGTTTTTCATTTGACCATCTCTTTTTCTTCTACCATGTGTGCCCGTGAGATAGCTTCTAATACAAATGTTGGGTTAAACATCCAAACCTCCAATTAGATGTTATCTTTGAGGCCACCCAAAAAAAGATTAGTCAAATTTTCCTCAGTGATGTCTTCCACCCATAATGATAGATTCTAAAATTGATGAATATAATCCTTCATAGTTCTTGTTTATTGCAGTTTGGCTACCTAACTAAAGTAGTTCTCAGAGACATTATTGCAATAATGAGCCAACAACTCATCAGTGAAAATAGACCATGTAACAAGAGCACCATTCTTTTTTTTTTGAGCACACAACCAACGATACCAAATGAATTGCTTAGGTTCCAAATACAAAGATGCCACTATCACCTTCTGAGAACTAGGAGTTTGATGCAAATCAAATAAATTATTAATTTGGGTAATCTAAGTGAGAGGATCCTTACCATCAAACTTTTGCATTTCCACTTTTAGCAACATTAGTTTCACACCAGAATTGGAGTTGTTAGTGTTGAGAGGAGGAGGACTTGAATGATGAAGTGGAGGGTTGTTTGGCTATAACTGAGAAGAAAGAGTAGCCAATTGCATAGTGATCTCATGAAATTGAGTGTGAACCCCATTAATCTCTTTGTGCATCCCTAAAACATCAGTTTGAACTGCAACAAAGTCATCATGTTGCACCAAGCCTTTTATGTCAGCCCAAAGTTGAGAAATCAATGGATCTAAAGTTTTAAATTCCATGTCACTGATAGAAGGAGTCTTAGGAGTTTCTTGCCCCCCTTTTCTTCTCCAAATAGGACCTACCATATACAAACCCTAGGAGGGTTTTTGCCCCAAAAAAGTGTACTAAGAGATGGTACTATTGCGATCACCTCACCAAGATGAATCCAATGAGTACCTTTATGCACTAGGTAAAAAGATTTGGCACTAAAAAAGTGTACCAATAAAATATACTATTGTGATCATCTCATTGAGACAAATCCAATGACTGCAAATGTGCAAGGAGAAAAAAAATCAGATTTTTTTTCAATTTTTTTAAAGCATTTTAAATAATATTGAGTTGACAGAAAAAATTAATTCTTCTCAGATTGCAAGCTATGTTTTTTCACTCCTTCCGCTTGTAGAAGTCGCGCCTCACTAGATCTAAAACAAAATGCTACAAGAAACTTGCCCAAATTGAAGCTCTGATACCACTTGTAATGAAATTACTTAGATGTTTGCAAAAAATGATGATATATCACACATAATAAGCAAATATGAGAGATCACATAATAATAATTAAGAGTAAAGCATAATATTGGATAATATAACAAAGCCACTTCGAGGTGACAACCTCCACAACAATGTGATAATAGCAGAATACTTAATATGATCATCAAAGAGTAATCACTACCTCCTAAATATAGTCTACTTAGCCATGGTTATTCCACAGGTTGACCTAACTAAGAACATAGAGAAATGTAATAAGAATACAAAAGAGGTATGCAAGCCACAAGTTGGCCACACATATCCCTTGACATGCAAAAGGTTAAGGTCATAGCAGTGGTGGCATCTTTGAATGGCCATTTTTTACTGTCAAGTGTGGATAAGGATGTCACGAGAGTTGATTTGATGGTGATAGGGCTCCACATTTGATGTGTAATTTGAATCAATGATGTAATGTCATTGATATGAGGACAAGACATTGAGGTCTTAGAGCCTATGTTGTAATTTTCATTTATCCATTCTACAAATTCATTGACAGATGTGACATGTGATTGAAATATGAATGTGTATCTTCCTAGGGTTCATTGAGTTCATCACTTGAAATACCTTATCATTGAACCTCACCATAACCACCCAATTCACCTTGAAATCTATCACCAGTTCTATGTTCTGTATAGCCTTACCCATACCCACCATTTCACCATTTCACCAATGCTCAAGCTCACTATAAAAAAATATGTTTCCTCTTTCCACAACATATTACCATACTATATAAAGGAACACACAACATGAGTGGCTTGAATCCACATTACATTTATGTGGGGACAAGACTTTGGGGTACTAGAGTCTATCTTGTAGCTTATGTTTATCTCTGCTGCTAATCTATTAACATCTCGAGCAATTAAATATTGTTTAAGAACATAAATAAACACAAAACTGAGTTCCCTGGAAGAAAGGGCAAGGCGATAAAGAATATGCAAGTGGTGAAATATTTCAACATGCACTGGGCAATAATGGTGAGTGGTAATGATAAGGTACTTCAGGTGATACCGTATACCAAGGGGCTCATATTATACACCAAACCTAGATTTCACGTAGTGGTTGGATTTACATGTTAATAGACTAAGTTCTAGGTGCCATAAACATTCTTTGTCATAGCCTTGGTACTTATGCAAAACATTAGGGTTGTTCTAAATTGTGAATGACAACACCACCACATCATTATTGCATTATAAGTTTATTTTTCAAAATGGCTATATTAAATAATAGTAAATTTAATAATATTATACATTAATATTATATTATAGTATTAATATAATATATAATATAGAAGATGTAATTTTATATTTTGGTAAAGCATGGTTTTTTAAAGTGTAAGAGTAAATAAGTAGTCGTACTTCACTAACCCATGAGGCTTAACCCCATATCACCTTTTGTGCACACAATAGTTAGCAATAATAATCATATATTTTTCATGCAAGGGATTGTACAAAATGAGATTATGTGTTCATACGATGTGGTAATAAGTTGTGTAGGGAGGAGATGTTTTGTTCTCTGAAGAGCTTGATTAATGGTGAAGTGGTGGGGAAGGGCTAGACAATATAAAACATGCAAGTGGTGAAATATTTCAAGGTGAGTTGGGTGGTGATTATGAGGGGCAATGACAAGGTATTTCATATGATATCAGACATCATAGAGCCCACATCATACAACAAACTTAGATTTAGGGCATTTATTGGATATACATGACTTGCACACATTGTAAAGGGGTATGTAGCTTGCAAGGTGGATCCATCTTTGATTGGCCATTTTCTATTATAAAGGGTGGACAAGGACATCATGAGCACTGATTTAATTACAATAGGGCTCCACACCCGATGAGTGACTCAAATGTAGATTATAATATTATTTGTGTGGACAAGACATTGAAGTACTAGAGTATAACTTGTAGCATGTGTTCGTCCATGCTACAAATATATTAACATTTGGAGCAATTAAATCATGGTTAACAACATATAGAAACACCAAACTCAAACTCATAGAAGAAAGGGCGAGGTGATAAAGAAAATGCAAGTGGTGAAAGATTTTAACATGCACTAGGTGATGATAGTGAGTGGCAATGAAAGGGTATTTTAGGTGATACCATATGCCAGGGAAACCATATTGTACACCAAATCGGGATTTAGGGTAGTGGTTGGATTTACATGGCTTGCATTAACCATTGTAAAGGGGTCCATAGCTTGCAGGGTGGTGATATATTTGATTTATCATTTTCTATTGTTGAGGGTAGACGAGGATGTCATACAAGTTGATTTGATTGCAACAGGTCTCCACGTCTGATGTGTGACTTCAATCAATGATCCAATATCACTAATGTGGGGACAAGATATTGAGATCCCAGAGTCTATCTTGTTGCTTGGAGAAAGTATGCATAGACTGGCGGGGATTTAAACTCAAATCCATTAGACTACCCAAAATTCATAGCATTTGTGGTCTTAGTGATAATTTTATCTTTCCTCCATTCATTAAATAAAGAGAAAAGATCGCTATTATAACGAATACAATATTTATTATTGATGTTATGAGTAAAAGATAAAAATGCATCCTTTTCAATATTAATTGCAGTATCGAGATAATTGTCCCAATACAAATATTTATAATAATGAATTAAAATAAATATAAAATAAAAATTAAAGTTACATAAAAATATGTGAAAATAATTTTAAACTTTAAAAATCACTCTAATAATTTAATAATACTAATTTAAAACCATTCACCCACACATAAACAAATATACATAACACATAATATTAAATAATAAAAAATAAATACTAAAGAAGAGTTTTTTAATTATATACCATCATCTCCTTATCCTTGGTCCTCACAAATATTTGGTTATGAGTATCATAAATAAAAAAATAACAAACCATTTAAGATGTTTGTCTACTTTGTAGATACCTTACCATGTCATTATTCACCAATATTTTTATTAAAAAATGTTAGCAATAAAAAAAAACAATTCTTGGTTGATAATCTAAATATTAATAAAAAGTCTTATAATAATAAATAACTATAATTAAACCAAATCAAGTTTAAATGAAGATTGGGAAATAATGAGTTTTACAAGCGGATGACGTTGGAAGTATCACACATTAAATGAGTTGCCACTCAAACCTGACCCCACTTAACTCAGGGAAACAAATAATAAAAATATGGAAAGGGAAGTGCACTGTTCGCCAATCAATCTCAACTTGAGATGATGGATGGATGGATGGATGGATCATCTCCACCACTTTGTAGTTGAAACAACAAATAACACCTCCCCCACCACCAACTTCCAACCTCCCTCCAATTATTGGTACACAGGATACAAAACTTCATTTTAAAAAAAAAAAACAAAACACCCTACGGAAAAAATAGATTTAAAAGCAACATTATCTACACGAATGAATGAATGAATGAATGAATGCTTGATATCTGTGAATAACAATTTTTGCGAGTCTGTCCACAAACGTGCACCATTCCTTTTGATTTTTCCAATGTGACGTAATCAATGTTTGAAGAAGAAGAAAGCCTTTATTCCGTACTAGGTGGGTAGTGTGGGAGAAACTATTGATAGTGGAGGGTTTTGATCTAAATAATGATGATAACGCTAGATACTTTATGCAAAAGACACACGTATAGAGGTTGGACCGGTTAGGGGAAAAGAAACAGCAACACAAGAATTACCATTGTGAAAAAATTGAAGGTGGATCTGGAAAGTTTAAACACATACCGTCCGTCGAAAGCAAGAAGACAAAACCGATTAGGCGGGGTTTGGCCACGAAAACAATGCACACTCACAGTGGTGTCAATTTGAACCTCTGTAAATCTCTGTGTCTGCCTGCCATTGTCGCGTTAGAACTTACAACTTAGCAATGGAAGCCTAATTTTTATGCTTTAATATTCAGGGATTGTGAGCACAATCGAGCAGCTCTCAAACACTAGGTGACAACATTGCACGGGTAGGTCTTGTTGGGATTTAGTACCCCTTCAAAGTAAAAGATGTGGGTGTTTGGAAAAACGAGTCTCTGGATTTGGTCAGCCGTTTTGGTAATATTCGTGAAGGCTTGTGATGGACAGAGTGTACTTTATCCTCCTCCTGTGGTTGTCACAGTGGGGGTTGTTGTCAATGGGAGTGCCAAGGTTGCTGAGACTGATGAGAACTTCATTTGCGCTACTATGGATTGGTGGCCTCCTGAAAAGTGTGACTATGGCAGATGCAGTTGGAATCAGTCTTCCATTCTCAATTTGGTAACTATTGCCTTTCTTCATTGCTTTCTCAGATTAATGGATACTCTTCCTTAATACCCATAACATTTAAACTTCATGTTGCTAAGGAACAACTCGAATCACCGTGCCTGTTTTCATCACAACTTCCATGGAAACAATGGCTTTTGGGTCTGTTTCAGATCTTGTCACTAATCATGCCTAGCAATGGAAATGACAATTTCTGGTTTTTTTTTGAGCTTTATACTTGTCAGATACATTATTGCCAAACAAGATTGAGAAAACTGATTCGCAGCTACATATTTGCACTGTGCGTGTTTTTGTTTTCAGGATCTTGAAAATCCAACTTTTGAAAAAGCCATACAAGGTACGCTCTCGCACCTCCCTTCATTTTGTGGTCTCAATAGTTGCAGATCTATGCATTGTTATATATTTTTTTTAATGAAGTTTTTGTGGCTGTGGGAGTTTGCATAAATAGTACATCACAGAAAAATGATGCATTTTTTAAGACAGATTAATGGTGGGGAGAGGGATTTCATTTCTTTTATCCCTTTTGCCTTCAATTAGGTAGACACTAGCCATATATTGTTTACAAAGATGTACGAGCCATTATCAAACTATGGTGCTTGAATGCAGCTTTTTCACCTCTTAAAGTAAGGCTGGGTGGAACTTTGCAAGACAAGCTATTATATGATGTCGGTCCCCTGCCACAACCTTGCCATCCTTTTATTCATAATACTTCTCTCATGTTTGGATTCTCAAAGGGTTGTCTTACCATGTCCAGATGGGATGAAGTCAACAAATTTCTCGCAAAAACAGGGTAAAATTCTAGCATTGTATTTAACAATATATGTATGTTACTACACCCCTCGATGTCTCCCCTGCATCAGACAAGATAACAATGTATAACTGTCATGCAGGGCCATGGTGATGTTTGGCTTAAATGCATTGTATGGGCGGTATCAGATATCCAAGCGTCTGTGGGGAGGTGCTTGGAATTCAAGCAATGCACGCAATTTGATTCAGTATACAGTTGATCATGGTTATAAGATACATGCCTGGGAGTTTGGTAAGCTCATTTTAACCCAATTTTAACAAAGTTTTACTCAGCTTTGCAGATCTTGTTTATTTACAACACATTGTGACAGCTAGTATTTACTTTTGGAGACAGGAAATGAGCTCAGTGGAACTGGTATTGGAGCAAGAGTTAATGCTAAGCTGTATGCTGCTGATGTTATTGAGCTTGATAAAATTTTGAAAGAAATCTACAAGAATTCTCGCGAGAAACCATTGTTGGTAGCACCCGATGGATTCTTTGATGCACCTTGGTTTCAAGCTCTTCTTCAAGAGACGGGGCCTAATGTTCTCAATGCTGTTACACGACATATATACAATCTTGGAGCAGGTAGATATGACAGATGACAATCTTTCATATTTGCTTCTGTTCTCTTGTATGTTCGGGTAAAGTAATAATATTTATCTGCTGGTCAGGTGTGGATAAGAATTTGACAGGGAAGATATTGAATCCATCATACCTTGACCAAGAAGCCACAAAATTTAGAAGAATGCAAGCAATTGTGCGCAAATATGGTCCTTGGTCAAATTCTTGGGTTGGTGAAGCAGGTGGAGCTTTTAACAGTGGAAAGCATCTTGTTTCAGATGCTTTTATAAATAGTTTTTGGTAAGACACCTGTTTTTACAAAAATCTAGATTTGAAAGAGAGTTCTCCTTTTTTTTGATCTCTTTCTGTGCTCTATTTGGGTTTAATTTTTGAGTTTTGTTACTTTCTTTGATGGCACTCTTACATTTTTTTCCTCTTCTTTGGGAAGATTATAAATAGTAATCTTAGGGAATTTGAGAATGATTGATGAGCCTTATTGCCTGTGGTTTGAACAGGTATTTAGATCAGCTTGGCATGTCTTCCACATTCGATACTAAAGTCTATTGCAGGCAAAGCCTGATAGGTGGTAACTATGCGCTTCTTAATGTTGCAACTTTCGAACCAAATCCTGATTATTACAGGTTAGCAGTGGCAATTATAGTGTCTTTTATATTTTCTAGATTGTGGTTTCATTCTAATTTATGCTCAAGCAATTCTAAAAAACTTGGATCAGATTTGAAAACCTTGTTTGTGCTGTTGAAAAAATTAAAATAGTATTTAGATGAGCACAACAAATGCTTCAAGCTATTTTTTCTTGTTTATGATCCAGTGCTCTTCTTTGGCATCGGTTGATGGGAAGATCCGTCCTTTCCACCAATTTTACGGGGCCAAAATTTTTGCGTTCATATGCTCATTGTGCTAAGAGTGATGTAAGTATAACCCAAAATTCATTTTCTAGGTTAGATTTATCCTTGGAATGCACGACCTTCCTTTTTCCCTTTTGGACATCCTGGCACTTTTAAAAGAACGATGAAAGAATGAATGGTCATTATAATTGAATAGCAAATACCTATTTAATTCCCTCTGGCATTTGGAAGGAAAACATATAATTTCCAAGACTAGGGACAGTAGTATGAATTCAAATTTGTAGAAATAGAAGTTTTAAGGCTAGGAACAATTCAGCAACCATCATCTGTGTTTCTGATTAAAATAATGTGAAGAGTAAACTATACATTGATGACTTGTGTTGCTCCTGTATCTCACTAACTGCATTTCATTCTCCAGACGGGAATAACTTTGCTGTTGATCAACCTCAGCAACGACACGAATATTGATGTTCTTGTTTCTTCTTATCCAAATGTTACCCTAAACAAGAAAGGCCAGAGTTCAAAAGAGTCTTTTGTACATGCACTCAAGAGATTTTTTTCCTGGGCTGGAAGCAAAACATCAGATGTTAGAGACTATAAAATGGAGTACCACTTAACAGCAAAAGATGGTGACCTCCATGGTCAAGCAATGCTTCTAAATGGTGAAATTTTGAAGGTAACTGAAAAAGGGGATATTCCTTCCTTAGATCCTGTCCTGGTTGATGTCAGGCTTCCTGTTTCAGTAGCTCCTTTGTCTATTGTTTTTGTTTCCTTACCTGGTATTGTTATTCCGGCTTGTTCGCATTAGTAAAGGATTGGGTATTTGTTTTAAATTTAGTTAATGGTCCATTAAATTGGGCTCCATAACAAAGTGTATATTACAATTTACAAACAAATACGAGAGCATTTGTTACTGCTACATGGGACATCATTATCTGTCTCAAGGTGTCAATTGTATAAAATTGTTCACTTGCAATAAAAGAAACATAGCCTTTGAACTTCTTTTCCTTTTTTCTTGTGTTAGATTGTGTCTGTAATGTACCAATTTTCGTATGAGACATTTTCTCCTTTTTTCCCGTCTGTAGTTATGTCATTGTTGTTGGGACTTTTATATAATTATTCATGGACCCTCTTGGAACGTTCAGTTCCACATATTGCTTTTATAAAAGGGATTTACAAAGATCCAACAATATTCATGGACCCTCTAGGAACTTTCAGTTCCATGTATTGCCCTTTATAAAAGTTATTTATCAAGATCCAACAATATTCATGGCTTGATGTCTCACTTCTCTTAAGGATCAAAACATCTCTTGTATACCAACTTCTTTCATATTTTTGTTCACTTTGTTGTGTGGCCTTGTTGAAATGGTTTATAAGCACCAGCAACTTTGTCGGACATATTAGTTTTGCTTAGCGTAAGGTAGTTTGTTCCACAGTATGAAAGAATCGACAAACCAGTAAACAGTATGATTTTAATCGATGCAACATTGATAAACTGGCATGTAAAATATTAAATGTAGAATCAGTATGCATGTAATTGTTGTTATAATTTGTTAATGAACTCTTTAGGATGAAAGTCCAGAGATTCAAAAAGACTAAGCTAGCTGATGTCTGAAGGCAAAGAAAGAAGACTGTGTGAGTGATTCAAAACTAAATGCATAATGATTCCTTGCTGGTCCCAGATGACCTCTAAAACAGATTCAACAAAGCTAATGGCTGCTAGAACAGATTCAACAAATCTAATGGTCGCTAGAACAGATTCAGCAAAAAACAAAGAGCCTAGATAGACTAGGTCATAGGAAAGTTTGAAGCATAAACATGGTGGAATGCATTGCCCTCCTAACTGGTATTGCAAAGCCTAATGAGGCATCCAAAGTACACGTTTCTGCAGGAATTCTAGCATGTAGAATGTGATCAGAGAACCATTGAAGTGTAATCCCTGATAATTGTCTAAGAAAAAGGATTAAGAAAAACAAAAGAAATACATGGAAAGACTGAGAAATTTGAAAGGAACCATGCAAAAGGTGAACAAGTATTCCTCAATGCATAATTGAAGTTTTATCAACAAAATATAGAGCTTAAGAAAGGAGGTGTGCATGATACTCATTTTGCTCTAAAGGTTTAAGAACATTGATATTATGAATCAAAGAGATCCAGTTAAGCATTTCAGCTTTAAAGCCCTTCAAAAATCTCGTTACTGATATTCAAACCTAACAAAATACAGAAACTTAGATCCACCGCAGAATGAAATTTTTATTTTCTATAATGTCTCATCCAAAGCACAGTCATTCTAATTAAAGTTTTTCTAGGGCATTTCAATAAAAGCGCACCCAGGTTAATTATTTAGCTTCTGTTTCAAGATATATTGATAAATTTGTGATGCACTCCTGCCTGTTTAACGGGAATGGCAATTGTTTTTGAATCTGCTGGGCTCCTCAGAGACCTTTGTTGTAATCCAGTTTTTAGATTTTATTTAACCCTCGGGATTTGCTTTAAAATAATGTACTGAAAGCTACGGGTGCTTCAAGAGGCCTTGATTTGACCATTTAAAACAACATTAAAATTTTCAAGGTAAGGGGCTTGCATTTAATTGTCCCCAATCAAATTAACTATTTTTATATTTCAGATACCAATCGAACTAGAATCATTACTTAAGCTAAAAATCTTTTTATAACTTGTTGCAAACAAAACATCACATCTCAAGAACAATCTACTGCATTTATCTGTTTTATTTCAAGCAAATCGTCTTCCAAATCATTAAGTACACTAGGGTTTCAAATATTAGCAGACCAAAGTAAACATCCAAATCATTAAGCACACTAGGGTTTCAAATATTAGCAGACCAAAGTAAACACGCACTAGACTTCATCTGAACAATTATTGATAGACAAGCAAAAAGTAGATTGTTGCCTTATCTGGAGAACAAGATCTATTATTCATGGCATAGGATACTAATCAGGATGCTTATTTTTCATCAAAAGATAATAAAAGTCACTTAAACATGAATCATTTCAAGAACATTTATGAATCTGAAGTTTATCAGAGATTTTAGGTCATTTTGATGCCCCTGATATAAGTAATAGCTTTATTTCCTCTATATATTTTCTGCAAAACTGTCCTTCCTAATCTTTGTCAAATTTTGGAAGTTTCCTTTTTGTATCGGGTTCTGATAGCCTAATATTTGGTTGGACAACCAATGTTTCCGGATGCAGCAGGAATAATAATCTGTGTTGAAACCCTGATACTAGGATAATCTGAGGAATATTTTTATGCTTTCTTATTTTCTTAAGTTAATGGATACTCAGCAACTTTTTGGTACCGTACTCATGCAAAATAATTTATGATTGATAATTTCATTGGAAAGGTTGGATAGGTTGCTTCTTTTCCCATCAAAATTAAATTATAATTTTAGTTTTTAAGAGTTTGATGGAATAGAAATTAACAAACTTACTTTAAAAACACCATGATTCCAATCCTATGAACTTGTTTAATTTTAATTATTGTAAATTTTATAGTTATATAAATATTTAAGTGACATTTATAATTATTGAAATATAATAATTTTTTTTAATAATTTTGTTCTATATAGTAATAATGCTAATTTTCATAGTTCACATTTAAATTATACATAATTTTAGATGTACAATTTTCTTTTATGTTTGATGTAGTTATTTAATATAATATCATTCCACTCATATTTGTGGAGTTCTATGTATTTATTTTTTATTTTTATCTTTTGATTGGTTAATTTAAAAATAAAGTTTTCTTTTTTACGAGTTTATGTGATCATTTTTTAATTCTAAAACAAGCTTATAATTATATTTTTATTGAAAATATGTATTACATTTTTATAAATTAAAAAATATTACACAATCAATCAAAAAGATAAGTAATACGAGAATATACTTGGAATAAAAAATATTATAACAAAATTAATTTTAAAAATAAAATAGAGTTATAGTCTTCACACAATATCATCAATACAAATTATATAATAGGTGACATCACCAATAATCATAAATAGTAAGAAATAAGATATTAAGTTGTCAATGCAATTAGCTCTAATGGATGTTATAACCATTGATAATATAGACATTTACCTTTGATCATTCTAATTAGAAGAAACAAAACTGAAAAGCCCATAACAACTATAAGGTGAAGGCCACCCTTCAATAACTTATCAATATTACACTCATAAAAAATAATATATAAAAAATAATTTAATTGAAAACGTTAGATAAAAGTCTTCTTTTTTCATCCAAAATTAAATTATAATTTTAAACTTTAAAAATTGATGGAGTGTAAATTAGAAAACTTACTTAAGCGAGAACATCCTTCCAATTCTATAAGCTTTCAATCATTATAAATTTCTTGGTTATAGAAATAATTAGGTGACTCCAAAAGATCCCACTATTTTATATAGTTACTAGAACATATCAAAAAAATTCAATATTTTTAAAAATATATTAATATGTTAATTCTAAAGGCTCACATTTAAATTGGACATGTTTTTTGATGCACAATTTTATTTTCAGTTACATGTTTGATATAAACATTTAATATAATATCATTTTACTCATATTTACGCAATTTCATATATTTATTTTATGAAATGATTATTTAATTCTAAAAAAAAATTATAATTATATTTTATTGTTTATTATTTGATTGGAAGTATGCATTGTATTTCTATAAATTAAAAATATATTATATGATCGATTAAAAAGGTAGGTGGTATGAGATCATACCCTAAACAAAAAATACAACAAATAATACAAGATTAACTCCAGGTATAAAATAGAGTTATGGCCCTAGGCCCACAATACAATCAATACAAAATTACATGATAGGTGGCATATTGTGGTTATTGGCGGAGCTAGATAACTAAGTAAAAGCAAATCTTAAGTAAAAGCAAACCTAAGTAACTAGCATTGTAGTAGGAGGAGGAGGAGGATGAGGCAACATATTGTCTGGTTTATTTACCTAATTACCCTCATGGGGGTGCGCAATTCGTTGACACTCAATTTTGGCCACTTTTGTGCATAGATTAGAATTCAGTTCAATTTCTAGCAAACGACACAATTTAAGTCTATAAATCACCTAAATGCCCAAATTCGTTCGCATAAGGGATTTAATTGCTCAAAAATGTGGTGAGGCTTATTTATTTGAAGTATTACCCTGTTTGCACCAATAACCTAGTTCGGTTTTAACCTTAATCAAATTACAACCTAGTAATTTGACATGCTTGGCATGTCAAGTTATTAATTCAAAACATTTAAAACAATTGCCAAAAGCCAAAAAACACTAAACAAGATTAACTAAAATGCAAATCTCAATTAATTTGCCTAAGTAAAAAATTTAAAGTTGAATTAGTGAATTTCATTTATCAAAAAAGGACTTTTGAGCCAAATATGAAGTGAAAGGTCAAAGAGATAATAAATGATTTATTGATCCATAAACTTTAGCAATAATACGCTTACATATTTAATTTTTGCTTAACAATAATAATTTACAAAAATAATTAACTTTTAATTTCAAAACAATAATTTTGCAAGAGACATCAAAAAAATCAACACACGGAATTGATTACGGAGTTCGTTAACATTTTTGGTTATCATCCTCATCCATTATTCCACATGGATGGGATATGACATGGCTTTGCCAATTTAATCCACACGGACTTCGTAGTAAATAATGCCTAAGCTTACGTATTTGTCATATGACTCGGCCCTCCAACAGTCTTCGTGGCATTTGGCATATAGTTTGGGCTTGATGTGTTGGCTTCGTTGTGCTATCCTTGGATGATGTGTTCCATATAGCAATTATCTCGGTTGTGGCATATTAATTGGCATGGTGAATTATGGTCAATAAGTGACTATTAATAAAATTCGACCATGGAATAATATAGTGGTGGAATAATTCTTAAATATTCCAAAAAGGTCACGGTGCTTTGACTCAACCAAGGTTATTTTAGACTCAACCAAAGTTAGAATTTAACCTAACCTTCCTAGAGTTAGAGTTAATTCTTAGAGATATAAATATAGTTACCCACACCATATGCTAACAAGCTTT
This sequence comes from Torreya grandis, assembly GCA_037957365.1. Taxonomy (NCBI): domain Eukaryota; kingdom Viridiplantae; phylum Streptophyta; class Pinopsida; order Cupressales; family Taxaceae; genus Torreya; species Torreya grandis. The sequence continues at coordinate 2,247,986 of JARHVA010000606.1, read as the reverse complement.
GGTGTGTAAGGTTATTATGCAAGAATGCCTTCAAGAAGCCATTGAAAGTAGTGTTATAATATCCATTTTATGCCAAGCTTCACACCAAGCTAAGCCAATAACAAAGCAAAGTCACAAGTGACCATTGGAGAAGTGCTACAACCATGGAAAAACATTGACAAGAGTCTCTAATGTCATAGACCGAACACGAACATCCTTATACCAATAAGTGGACATCAATTTTGACAAAGGAGGTAAAAATCTTGTGTTATTTTTATCTTTATTGTGATCTTGTTCATTATATTATGCTCCCCTTAGTTCTTAGGCTCTAGTGTTTAGTTCTAGTGTACTGTTATGCATGATTTTTTATTATCTTTACTAATAAGGAACTAATCAACATTTGTGTGCTCTTCGAACTTCTAAGATATATAACGACACACCCGGTGGGACCATACACCCTGTATGGCCAAGAAGAATGATGTGCAACCTTTAGTTTTTCTAACAAAAGCATTTAATTCTTCAAGTTTAGAGTTTTGTGCTTGAAAATACCATCATTCTATTTTTCTTGTAATCAATGGCTCTGCCCTGTGTAATGACAACTTCGCCATTTCCATGCTCTATTTATGATCTTTATTTATGCAGAAACAACAACTTCAAAATGACAACTTTGACCTGCTAATCGATGACTTCGCTAGATCTAATCAACATCTTCACCCTATTTAATGGTGACTTAGTCAAAATATAGTCTTTGTCTGTTTGTGCTCACAGAAAAACAATGACTTTGCTTGAAACGATGGTTTCAGTTCATGTTTTTAGAAATCCGAGAGCTCAAAATGGAATGTTGTTTGTTGATTTGTTTTTTGGCCGAAAGACAAGAGACCCCCCCTAACATTTTTACAGGAACCAAGGTCGAGAGGGAAAGGCGCAAACATTTCTAAATCTCACATACACTTTCATTTTAGTACTTAAAATTAACCTAATCAAACTTGTATTTTAGCATTTCAAAGTTTTTACAAGTGCAAACAAGGCCAAGGGGTCAAAATTTCATTCACATTTGAGTATGTGCTATTAAAAAAATGTACACTTTAGTTAGAGCTCTTAAGATATTTTTCATTTGTTCTTTATCTATTAGCTAGTTTCAAAGTTCATAGATTGAATTCTTTGTTTGTGGCAAACCAAAAACTTAGTGCATATGCTCTCCCCTCATCCCTTATAGGGAACTCAGATGACAAAAAATGCTTAGTTTTTTATTTTATTTGTTTAGTCTTGTCATGAAGAATGTCATGTCTGCTCTCTCCAAGCTCCGAGTGACCCATAAATGACCTTTAAAGTCTTTCCAATTTTTATTTATTTATTATTACATTTAGCTTGTGGGTAGAAGTTCATCGCCTCTTCATAGGTTCTTTAAAGGTGCATTGACCTGGGGTTTCATCTCCTAGCATCATACCAAACCCACTCCATGATGGGATATATATATTGGGCATGTGATATTGGGATAGCCTAGGGGAGAAGTGGTTAGCCTCTCCAATCCTAACAAAAATGTAGGTCAGTTCACGCGAAACATTGGACTTCACTAAGCAATACACGATTGAAGTCGTTATGTAAAGGAATAGACATTTGCATGGTAAATTAATGAGTTTAAACCCAAATGATGTGATGCACCCTTGTGTTAGCCACATTTAGAACCATTTAGTGCATTTTGAAACTTATAGATTTTAGTCAACCCCATTTTCTGCGAAATGTCTCACCAAATGCCGAGTGCTCCTCACTCTAAGTTTGTGCCATGTACCAATACTTAAGAGACAAGGGGGCCCCTAGAAACTCTACCTTTACCTATTCTTTAAATGTTTGGATTTACACTTAATTCTTTTTGAGCATTGGTATATCAGTGGAAACTTTAATAGAAGCTATGCACACCTATGTCAATTTTAGGGATAGGATGAGCCATTAGTGCTATTTCTATTTTCTTTGATTTACATGTGTGTTTTTAGACTAAAATTATTTATTTGTATTGTCAAGTCGAAACAAGGCCAAAACTGTCACATTGTTTTCACACCACTTTAATCTAAGAGGTGTTACTCTGCCCATTTTATTTCACTTTTGCCTTAGACTTTTATTCCAAAACTGTTTGTATGTCATTTGTTTAAACGGGTTGTCTTTATGCTGCCCATTTCATCTCAAATATTTTCTTAAATTTTTAGTCCAAAACCATTGTCATACCATTTGTTTGAAAGAGTGTGGTTACGTTGCCTAAAGTGTTCCAAATACTTATCTCATTTGAAACCAAGTTTTGAAACCATTATTATACCTTTTATTTCAAATGCGCAGTTACGCTGCCGATTTTGGTCTAACCCATTTGCCTTAGAAATTTTGAATCTTTTGTCTTAAATTTGAAACTCAATATTTTGAATTACAAATCCTAAACTAATCAGGTTTACACCAAAGCCTCATCTAATTTGGACTTAGGTAGTATACCTTTTGTGTTTGGATTATGTTAGTTGGATTGATTTCTTATTTGACATAAATACCCCTTCCTTAGATGTAGTGGTTGTTTGTTGTCTTGTGCCTTATTTGAGGGTCTTTTTGAGCTGAGTTGTTGTCATGTGCCTTGTTTGAAGTTTATTGCATTGAGTTCTAAGTGTCCTAGTTTTATTATCAAAATAGTTTCTTGTGAACCAAAATCGAGTTTCAGTGAGCCAATTACTGAGTGTCACCCAAACCAATTGCCTTAGTCTAGATTGTTTAGAGCTCTTGTGTTAGATCATTTTTTTGTTTCTGAGTTTAGCCTTATTTTTCATGTTAAACGATTATAATTGCTTTTGGGCAAATCGTTGTTATCTTTTTGACATAGTTCATGATTGTTCTACCTTGTTTAGATACTTTTGTCATTGATTATAAATACCTTAGGGAAAATAAGTACCTTAGCCATAGATGCCTTTTGAATTTTTGTGTTATTTTTGCCATTGATTACAACTATTTTAGGCAAATCAAGTACCTTTGTTAAACCAGTTTTGAGTTTGTTTTGTCTTTGCCTTTGCATAGTTTAGTTGTTTTACCCTTTGGGCCTCTTTTAAAGATCCAAAATTTATTTATTTCAGACCTCATTTGTTTCCATTTTAGACAATTATTTTCCACGAGACCTAGTCATAGATCCAAATATGCCTCATTATACATATAACAAGACTATTTACAATTTGGACTATGAGAACTTTGTAACTAGTGACCCTTTTGTTTAAGAGCTGTATGGCGATGACATAGCTTATGAGATGAATCCCTATCAATATATAATATTCCATGCATTGAACAAAGGTTGGACCCACTGACAAAGTATTTGGTGATTGCACCTTCCTATCCAGGCCAAGAACAAAAGCAAACAACACAATACCTTGCTCAAGTGATGCCTTTTATAGAACAAAGCCAACAATAAGAGCCCTACTATGTTATGAAACTAATGTAGATAATTTACGATCCATACTTATTTGATCACCATTTGCTAGAGAATAAAGATTAAATTCTCGTTAGTGTCGTCGAAGTAAGAGCCAAATTACCACCAAAATTCCCACATGCAAGTTTAACTTAGTTGATTAGCATCCCTAGTAATGTGCCTCAAAACCAATAGTTCGAACATGCATCGACTATTTATAATCAAGCTTTAGTTCAAATGCCACAACATAGCCAAAATGTTCTTGTGAAGGCAAAGGGTCCTATAGACAATCAATTGGAATAGGTACACCAAGTGTACCAAAATTATCTTAACCTAGCTTTCAATTTTAATGCAATGGTTGTTTCAAACATGCCACTAATAAAGCTATCTCTATTAATAGGGCCACAAACCGATGTTTTGAACTATGCAAACCAAAAAATATACTCATTTAGCCAAAGCACACTGGTTGGTGACAGGTTTAATGTACCCATAATGATAGAAAAAGTGTTGCTTAAATAAAAGACCTGACTCAAAAAGTTATGGTTAACACGCAAGTGCATTCTAATTCGAACCAAAGTGGGTTTTATTTACCACTGAGTAACACATAATAGATTACTCCAACCAATACCATGAGTAGATTGCAACAATAAGGGATAGGTACACCTATTTTCCAAACACAATAAGCAACCTCCACTCCTCAGCCAACTACTTCCTTGAGTGTGCAACAGGGGGCAACAAGCCAACAACAGACCAACTTATCACGTTAACAAGGGTAGAACACTATGCCACCTCAATAAGGAGCAATTAATGTTCTACCACAATAAGCACGAATCAATATACCTCAAAAATCACAAACGTTACCTAATCCACATATTTTTAATGGTAAAAAAGTGCTAGTTGGTCAACAACAACAAATACCAAAGCCCCAACAAGTGCCTATCCAACAACAGGTGTTCAACCAACAACAAGGTCCCAAAATACAACAGATACTAGATGTTAGGCAATAGTTTCCTTTCACCTAATGGGTATTGCATGTACAACAAGAATTTAACTTTCAATACCTTCAACAATAGGGTTTTAATCAACAACATGTTCCCTTTATATAACAAGGTTTGATGAGTAGACAATAAGTTCCCTCCCAAACCCAACAATACCAACACATCCCACAGACCCAAATATCGTTATTATAATTACAATTCTCCAACCAAGGCTATGTAGCCAATCTAAATTGAAATATTTTACAACAACATATTTCATATCAATAGTACAATCCCAATGTATACTTGATCATCTAGTCAATCAAACAAACATTCCACAGTATTTCATTATAACCTACCCCAGTCAAGGTAATCCACCTTTGACTGCATAACCCCAATAATAACATACCACTTCATTTGACTTCCTTGCTCAAGAGTTGCAAGAAATAAATGATGAAATTCAAGCCATTCATACCGAAAATCAAATAAAGAAATTTAAACTGGATGAAATATGCTTGTATCCATTTAACATGGATTATCTGTAAATACTATTTTCATTGGGTTATGAGCTACCCAACTTTGACAAATACAAAGGCAAAGAGGACCCAAAGATCATTTGAAAGATTTTTTTGTTTCTTTCCAGCTAGTGGCATACAGTGACATATATTTGCTTCTACTCTTTTCAATAAGTCTAGTAGGACAAGCCTTGGAATGGATTTTGAAATTGTCAAAGAATTCTATACCTGAATTTGATGATCATTTTGAAAATTTTTTACAACTTTTTTCAAATAATTGTAGACACCAAAATTGTGTCGACTCCCCTTGGTCCCTTACACACTTATTAATTTAAAATAAACTATTTATTTTAAATTAATGACATCACCTAATACACCTCACCTTGGACACCTCGCCCTAAGACCATTTCCTACCCCATGAGTCACCTAAGACTAGGTCATCTACATCTTAACTACCTAAGACCTATTCTCACTCCATTCCAACTGCCTAACTAACTCTCGTGCCTAATAAACCCGTCCTTCGACCATTCTCCAACAACAAATGCACATGGCGGATGGAGAAACAGGCAAAGGGCTAAAAATAGCCCTTTTACCCATTCTCTGGCCACTAACGTCGGTCAACTGTCGGTCGACGCCGACGGGATCGCCGACATCGATTTCTTAAACCGAGTTCTAACCTTCAGCTAGGATCTGGATCCTGAATCTAATTTCTCTCACTCTCTTCTCGAATCTTGAATTCTTCCTTTCAGACTCTTGAACGTGGACATGCACACTCTGAGACCAAACATCAAACTTTGACTAACAATCACCTAGCTACAGAAACTTTGCACAAGTGACTCCAGATTGGATTGGAACATTGCACGAGGGCTTCGACATCAGTGACAATAGGAATACGCATTCTAACACCCTTGGTTATTTTAATAGAGCTAAGTATTCATCTATTTCATTTCAGTAATTTAGAATACATTAGTAATTAGTTTCTATTTACTATTTCTAAATACTATCAACCAGACCCGACTTCCTATGTAGAAAGGCTGAAAAGCCTTCCTTCTATTCTTATCCCCTTTTACACCTATCCCCGACCTTTGCCCCCTCTCAGACCCTATTCACTGTTGTGCAACCCTACACAAACCCTTAAACTCTCAAAAGTTTTTGTTGACTACAAAAACACCCTGAAACCCGTCTAAGGCCCATTTTCCCTACCGACATCGGTAACATAACCGACGTCGGCATATTGACAAATCGATGCCGACAGGACTACCAACGTCGACATCTGTGACAGACTGATTATAGAGAATAGGTACGCATTGTCTACTTTCTCTTTCTTAGTCTTTCACCATTTCTTTTTATACAACACTCTTTTTTCATAAAAAGTGGACTGTCATCCCTTAAGGAAGTTTTTATGCTTCCAGGACCAAGCGTGTTGCTTGGCAGTCCACCATATTTATCTCTAACATTTTATTTGGTTTAAGTCTTATTATTATCTACATGTGTCTTCCTCCACAGCCAAATAGGAGCTCCTACAATATCTGGATACGGTGCGCAACTTAATCCGGGTAACGTACAAACCCCTGACCATTAACCTTAGTTTCTTCTTCTTCTGAATATAAAAAGCAAAAACGTAGAGAAACATTCTAGCACGCCTGGTGGGACCTGGAGTTTTGTTTGGGTTCATTCTTATAAAAAGAAAACTTTCATATAGGTGCATTAGGAAAAAAATCTCTTCTTGCATCCTTCTTCTATCTCTTTATTTCGAAAAGAAATCATAAGCGCAAGTTAAAAAGAACATCTTTCTTTTTTCTTGTCACTTTTTCCCTGCATCTTAGGGTAGTGAAAATTCATGCTCTTAACCTTTTCCCCACTTGTTTGCATCTGAACAACACATTTCAATTTGGGCTAAAAAAAAACTATTGCATTTCATTCCTACTTGAATGCATATTTAGCCCTCTCACTTAGTAATTAAAACACATTATGAATAAATCATAGTGCACATATGTTACACAACCTGATTACAAGCACATCAAATTAAACATTTTAACATACTTGAGACAAGGCTCGTCTAGGATTTCATCACCTAGCAGATACCTTACCCTTCCTGGCGATCTTACTTGGATTTCACCACCAAGAGGAGGACCCACTCTGTTCTCTGGCAGAGTATAAACTATAGGTGAAGTATATATTGGCTAAGCGGCCTAGCTCAGCTCTGGGTTCGTGAAGTGAAGGGATCAAGCCCCCAGCACCAGGCCACGTACGAAACTTAACACAAATTTTTGAGCACCAAAACATAACTCAAAACCAACCATAGACTTCCTCTTTAGGACCTGTTCTAAAAGCCCAATTCCCAAACATATTCTTCTAAGGCATAAGCCACCACGAATCTAAAATTTATTCTTAGGAATTTAACGTTTAGAGGTTACTTATTGTCATCTATTTTGCTGTTCTTATCTAGTTTTTTGAGCTGGTAAGGTTGCATCATTCTAAGGTCTAAAAACACCTCAGAATTTCTCCTCTATTCCAAAAACTTTCATTTTTTTGAGTTTTTGGAAATACACAGACACCGACATCAGTTTTTTCATCGACGTCGGCAACTTATTTCACTGACATCGGTTTTTCCATCGACGTCGGCAACATATCTTCACCGACATCAGTTTTTCCACCGACGTCGATCACTGTCAACAAATTTTCTGTCAAAACAACAAGCTTAAAACTCAATTTTTTTGCTGTTAAACACACATTCTAGAATTCTGAGACTGAAATACACAGTTTTTAGAACCTGAACACATTTTGTCTTAGATAGTTTTGATACGTAGTCAAGCTAAATCTCTTGTTGACCATGCAAGGCAACAACCACTTCCACCTTTGCCCTTCATAACAAGTCCTCTAATGGAGTATACTTCAGACACTGAGAGTACTCCTATCCAACCTACCCCAAATCAACCTCCAATTGTTCTCAAAGGGGATCAAAATTTTGAGAGATTCTTTGACCACAACGTGAAGGCTCTCCAACACTATCTCACAAAAATTCAAATGTGAGATCCTTCAAGTAACCCAATTTATGGGATGCCAACTTCTCTTACTGAAGCGACAATGATATTGACAGCATCCGTTACTCAACCTATGGTCACTCAGGCCATAGCCTTGACTAGTAACCCAACCCTGGCCAATGTTCAAGATTTGGCCTCCCCTTCTATTTCTAAACCTACCTCCATCGGGGTTTCTATACCCCCAACCACAAACAATTCAAACAAGCTCAACACCTTTTCAAAACTTGCTTGTTTCTATCCCACCCGCTCTTGCACCCATAAATACAAGAGTGACTACCTATCCTTTAACTAGTATCGCCACCATTCAACCACCTTTGGCGGCATCTAGTCAATTTGTGCCCTCTAACTTCGTGACACAAGCCCCCTTGACCTCAACATCAGTCCCTATGTCGAACTACCAATATGTTTCACCTACACAAATGCAACCAAGTACGTCATACGTCCCTCCCAACGTCTTTCAAGTACCTTACAACCTAGGGGGTGCTCCACCTGCCAATCCATCAGCTGATCTAATCAAGATGCTGATGGATAAGATGTCCAACCTTGAGACATCCATTTTCGATTCAAGCAATGTTCTTTCATATGAACAAATATGCAACGAATCCATCCACCATTCGGTTCCTATTCGACCATATCCTAGTCAGTGGGAACTCCCAAAATTTACTCGCTTTTTGTTGGGGATCAACCAACAATAGATTACACTTGTGAAAGCAATAAACGCAGAATTAAATTAGATAGACAAGTAACTAGAATGATAATAGCAAGAACAAGAGATACAAGAAACCACCCTGAAAACTTGTATTAACAAACTCTTTACAAAAGGAATACAATTAAAGAAACTTCTTTCTTCCACACCTATCCTAGATGTATAGATCTCTCAATAGATCTCTATTCCTTAAGAGCTCTCTCTCTCAAGAACAATGAACTCCAACAAGCCTGGATTGATTCAATTCTGTACTGTTCTTCACACACAATGAATTACTACAATAATCCACAATAACTACTACAATAAGCTAGGAAGATCTAATTCTACATATAGAATTAGGAGACTTGAGCATGCACTTCCAACAAACAATTAAGCCACTTGAACAAGGGCTCTAAAAAAATAATATTGCTAATAATAGAGATGCGAGCTTGAGACTACAACTCAAACTCATCATGCAAACACTCACTTCTGTCCTCGAAAATAGCTTTCTAGACGCACAGATAACCGACGTCAGTTCCTGCTACTTGTCTGTGACCGCCGTCGACCGATCCTCTGCCGACGTCGGCATCTCTGCAACTGTTCCTGACCGACGTCGGTCGCTCCTGACTGACGCCGGTGTCTGTGTAGACCCAAAACTGATAATGTATGCTTCTTGGTGAAGCTTTTAGCTCCACACCCTAACAATCTCCCACTTGGAGATCAACAGCTGCACCAGTACCTGTACAACAACATCTTCTAGCTCCTCCATCTTCAACTCAATCATGAAGACCAACAGAAGTTGAATGAAAATTCAACTTCTCCTTTGTAACCGGCTTGGTTAACATATCAGCAGGATTCCTATCTGTATGGATCTTCTCCAGCTTCAACTCACCATCTTCCAATACCTGTCGTATGAAATGGTACCTTAGCTATATGTGCTTTGTTCTTGAATGAAAGGCTAAATTCTTAGCCAAATGGATTGTACTTTGACTGTCACTATACAATCTACAACTTTCATGCTCCCTACCAAGCTCATCCATGAACCGTGTCATCCATATCATCTCTTTGCTAGCCTCTGTGGCTGCAATATACTCTGCTTCTGTAGTTGACAAGGCAACAACCTTCTTCAACTTAGATATCCAGCTAACTGTCGTTCCACCTACAGTGAAAATATAACCTGTAGTGCTCCTTCTGCCATCCAAATCACCTGCCATATCTGAATCTACATAACCATGTAGAGAAGTATCTGAACCTCCATAGCACAAGTGCCTACTGCTGGTTCCTCTCAGATATCTAAGGATCCACTGAACTGCTTTCCAATATTCCTTACCTGGATTGGCCATATATTTACTTACCACTCCCATTGCTTGGGCAATATCCGGTCGAGTACACACCATTGCATACATCAAACTCCCTACTGCGGAAGAATATGGAACCTTACTCATGTACTCTACCTTATCATATGAATTAGGACATTGTTCTTTACTCAACTTAAAATGTCCAGCCAAAGGTGTGCTTACCGGTTTAGCACCTGCATATTGAACCATTTCAACACCTTGTCCACATAATCTTCTTGAGACAATATCAACCTGTGATTTTTCTTGTCTCTCTTAATGCTCATGCCAAAGATTTTCTTTGCTGCTCCCAAATCCTTCATAGCAAATGTTTGAGCTAATTTCACCTTAAGCTCAGAGATATCCTGCATGTGAGATCCTACAACCAGCATATCATCTACATACAACAATAGAATAATATATCTACTATTATCAAATCTCTTGAAATACACACAATGGTCTAATTGACACCTACTGTAGCCATTCTCAGTCATAAACCTGTCAAATTTTAAGTACCATTGCCTAGGAGCTTGCTTGAGACCATACAAGCTTTTCTTCAATCTGCACACAAACTTCTCCTTACCCTTGACCTCAAATCCTTCTGGCTGTTCCATATATATTTTTTCATCCAAATCTCCATGAAGAAACACTGTCTTAACATCTAACTGCTCAAGATGCAAATCCTTAAAAGCAACAAAAGACAATACAACCCTTATAGAAGTCATTTTAACAACAGGAGAAAAAATCTCACCAAAGTCGATACCTGAATTTTGTGCAAATCCTTTTACTACCAATCTGGCCTTATATCTCATCTGTCCATTCTCACCTTCTTTCAACCTGTAGGTCCATCTGTTCTTGAGTGTTCTCTTACCTGTTGGCAATTCAACCAAATCCCATGTTTGGTTCTCTCTTAAGGACTCCAACTCCTCAACCATGCCACGCTCCCACTGACTCTTGGACTCCACCTGTATTGCTTCTTCAAAACTCTCTGGTTCTCCACCATCAGTTAGCAATAGATAAAATAAAGAAGGAGAATATCTAATTGGAGGCTTACTCACCCTTTCTGACCTCCTGATGGGTGTCTGAGATTCGTTTACAACACGCTGTCCACCCAAATTCTCTGACAGTGACCGACCTTGGTCACCTCCAGACCTATTACTGGCTGACGTCGGTTCTGCCTGACCGACCTTGGTGCCTGTCCTACCGACGTCGGTCTCTGTACAACCGACGCCGATTTCTGTACTATCGACACCAGTTCTTAACCTGTCGACGTCGGTCTCTGTGTTTTCCTGCAAGTGATCATTTCTTTTATCTGCGAGCTCATCTTGGACTTTCACCTCGTCCAATTCACCATTGCTCTGCTCAGATTGATTCATCTTCCTTAGCTGATCACAATACATCACTCTTTCATTGAAAACAATATCACAGCTCTTGATTACCTTGTTAGTTTCTAGATTCCACAATCTGTAACCAAAATCATCTGAGCCATAGCCAATAAACGTGCATCTCATAGACTTAGCATCAAGCTTCTTTCTATTTTCTTTATCTATGTGCACAAAGGCTTCACAACCAAAAACTTTGAGATATGAGAGATCAACCTTTTTACCTATCCATGCCTCTTCTGGAATACCACCATCTAGAGTTGTAGAGGGTGCTCTGTTAATCAGGTGTACTGCAGTGTCAACAGCGTGTGCCCAAAACTGTAAGGGCAAACCAGCATGCAATCTCATACATCTTGCACGCTCTATTATTGTCCTGTTCATCCTTTCAGCAATTCCAATTTGCTGAGGTGTCCTTGGAACCGTCCTTTGCCTGCGAATTCCATGCATATAACAATAATCTCTGAACTTATGACTGCAAAACTCACCGCCATTGTCTTATCTCAGGCACTTCAATCTTTTACCTGTTTCATTCTCAACCATAGCTTTCCAAATCTTAAAAGTCTCAAATATATCAGATTTTCTTTTAATACAATAGATCCATACCTTCCTTGTAGCATCATCTATGAAAGATACATAGTACTGTGATCTTCCAATGGAAGCAACCTGAGCCGGTCCCCACACATCTGTGTGAACAAGCTGCAACTTATGCCTCTTCTTAGTAGACCCAGTCTTGAGAACACTAACCCTTTTCTATTTTCCAAATACACAGTGCTCACAAAAGTCTAGATCTATGCCTTTTAAATTTGAAAGCATACCTTTGGACTTAAGAATTGACATCCCCTTCTCACTCATGTGGCCAAGCCTTGAGTGCCACAATTTAGCATCCACATCTGAAGTAGATAATACAGAAGGAGATTTGTTAGTAACACAATTACACAAATAGAGAGTACCTTCTCTCTTACCTCTGGCCATAACAAGTGCACCCTTGGTCACCTTCCAAGATTCTGCTGTGAGAGTTACTGTACAACCCTCCCCTAACTTTCTTGCAGAAATCAAATTTTTCTTCAAGCTAGGAACATGCATCACATCTCTCAACACCCATGTGTTGCTATTCTGCATCTTCAGCTGCACTTTACCTTTGCCAATTATTTTATAGGGCTCATCATCCCCTAGATACACTATTCCAAAATCTCTATGGATATAGTCATGAAAATATTCCCTGTTAGGGGTAGCATGAAAAGATGCACCAGAATCTAACACCCAAGATTCTATATTATTATGCAGAGAGAAAATTAGAGCATCTTGTGCAATACCTGCAACCTTGGCTTCTTCCTTTTCTTCGTGCTGATTGTCCTCCTTAGGTTTTGACCAACAATCTCTGCTTATGTGCCCCATCTTTCCATAATTCCAGCATTGTGGCCTTCTACCATTTTTGGATTTAGATCTGCCTTTCCCCTTAGACTTGGATCTTGATCTGCCTTTCTTGCTCTTCTCTTTCTACCTTCCCCTACTCTCAAAACTTAAAGCATTCCCAGATGCCTCTTCTGTGCTTTTCCTGTGAATTTCCTCATTCAAGATAACATTAACAACATCCTCTACTTTCAAAATATTTGATGCAGATGTAGTATTACTTACTGCCATTACTAAGCCATGCCAGCTTTCAGGCAAAGAACATAATATCAAAAGAGCTTTTATTTCATCATCAAACACTATATTCACTGAACTTAATTGATTCACAATTCCATTGAAATCATTCAGATGAGTAGAAACATATACACCTTCATTCATATGCAAATTAAATAACTGCTTCATAAGATATACCTTATTAGAAGCTGAGGGTTTTTCATAAAAATTTGCTAACGTAGTCATCAACTCTACTGTAGACTTTGCCTGTGATAAATTAGATATCACAGTGGATGTTAGACTCAGTCTTATAGACCCCAGAGCCTTTCTGTCAAAAACTTCCCATTCTTCATCCTCCATGTCTTTGGGCTTTTTTGCAACCCCACCTAAAAGTAAGTAGAGATCTTTCTGATACAGATAATCCTCTATCTGCATTCTCCAATGTTGGTAATTTTTGCCATTGAACTTTTCCATTCTCAGTTTACTTTCATCTACCATTGCTTCTCCCACTCAAACAAAAATCCTTGCAAAAACCCCTGTGAGAACCTGTAATCAATACACACTACACAGATCTAAACCACCTGTTAGTGCACCTGAGCTCTGATACCACTTGGGATATCAAGCTCTGAAGGTGCAACTAAGGCTCTGATACCACTTGTTGGGGATCAACCAACAATAGATTACACTTGTGAAAGCAATAAACGTAAAATTAAATCAGATAGACAAGTAACTAGAATGACAATAGCAAGAACAAGAGATACAAAAAACCACCCTAAAAACTTGTATTAACAAACTCTTTACAAAAGAAATACAATTGAAGAAACTTCTTTCTTCCACACCTATCCTAGATGTATAGATCTCTCAATAGATCTCTATTCCTTAAGAGCTCTCTCTCTCAAGAACAATCAACTCCAACAAGCCTAGATTGATTCAATTCTGGACTGTTCTTCACACACAATGAATTACTACAATAATTCACAATAACTACTACAATAAGCTAGGAAGATCTAATTCTACATATAGAATTAGGAGACTTGAGCATGCACTTCCAACAAACAGTTAAGCCACTTGAACAAGGGCTCTAAAAAAAATAATATTGCTAATAATAGAGACGTGAGCTTGAGACTACAACTCAAACTCATCATGCAAACACTCGCTTCTGTCCTCGAAAATAGCTTTCTGGACGCACAGGTAACTGACATTGGTTCCTGCTGCTTGTCTGTGACCACCGTCAGCCGATCCTCTGCCGACGTCGGCATCTCTACAACTGTTCCTGACCGACGTCGGTCGCTCCTGACCGATGCCGGTGTCTGTGTAGACCCGAAACTGATAATGTATGCTCCTTGGTGAAGCTTTTAGCTCCACACCCTAACACTTTTAGAGTAAAGAGGACCCACAACAACATCTACGAGCGTTTAGACACGCTTTCTACCTTATAACACACAATGATGCGTTATTACTTTGCACATTTCTCATGTCACTTTTTGGTGCTGCCCTTGATTGGTATAGTTCTATTACCAGTCATTCTCTTTTTTCCTTCACTCAACTAGCTCAGCTATTCCTCGACCACTTTTTAATCAACATCACTAAAAAGGTCTCCATCATAGACCTTTATTCTATCAGACAATTTGACGATGAGTCAATAGCTGACTTCATTGCCCGTTGGAGAGGTTTGATCAACCAACTCTCTTTTTCATTACCTCAATCTGAGCTCATTGAGCTCTTTTCAAAAGCATGTGCCAAACACATCTCATCCACTTTGCGGGTTCAAACTTTCTGCACTTTTGATGAAGCTTTCACCATGGCCCAAAAGCTTGAACTCTGTGCTGTCGAAGAGGATAAAGTCAAATTGCGTAGTAAAAATACCAATGCAAAAGCCAATGACCCTTCATCTTCCAAATCTTTTTCCTCCCATTCCAAGTCCAAGGGGTCAGCAAATGTTATGGTCGTTAGATCATCATCTACCACAACGAACCAATCTGAGCCCTCCACATCACAAAGCATCACAAAACAATTTCAACAATGGTATATACAGCGTCAATACACTCTAATAGGAGAATCATACGCTTTCGTGTTGGATAAACTAGTAAAGCAGGGGGTCCTCAATCTCCCTCAAATTCGACCACCTCAATTTGACCCCTCAAAAGGCATCCCTGCATGGTACAGGGAAAATGACTTTTGTAATTATCATTGTGTCAAGGGTCATGACACCAAAATTGCAATACCTTCAAAAACATTGTCCAAGACATGCTAGACAAGGGGGATCTTGTTTTGGATAACCCAAATGCGGCGACTAACCAAAACATAGACATCTTTAGGCAACCATTCCCTAATCATCTCCTAGTCAAAACAACGTTCAGACCATGGCCGATGACCTCTAAGAGCGTAATATACGCAGGGTTGACATGGTTTCTCCTTTCATCCCTGACCAACCTCTCCCACAGTCTAAAGAGGTTAGTCAACCTATCTCTCCACCATGGGTAGAAGATGCCATTATCCCTCTACTTTGACCTTTAGAGGAGTCTTCCTCTCTTATTTGTCCTCCACCAATGAGGGATGATCCTCCATCCAGCCCCCTTTCACACATAGGAGAGTCTACCTTGACCTCTCCCATATTGGAGGACGCCTTGATGATACCAACGCCACTAGCCCCGCCCTCATCCTTCCTATTACCAATGGAGGATCATACTTTTCCCTCTCCTCGACCACACGTGGAAGCCATGATCATCCTTGCGCTCTATCCAACTGAAGAGCCACATCCTCCAATCCCTTCTCTGTCGAGAGAGGAACTTGCCACCTCACCCACTTCAGTTGAAAAAGATCTAGTGACAGTTTTCTCTCACCTTTGGCTCGAGATCGCTGCGTCTAACACTTTTTCGCTCTCACAATCGCCCAAATCTTCCAAAAGACTGACTATAAAGCTTCACGTGACATCGCCTAAACCCTTCTCTCGATTGGCAGAAAACTTAGGATTTCTCCATTCGAGGAACTTAAAACATGAGGCACTATGGGAGCGACTTAAGGCTCCTTATCTTACGTGTCCCGCTTCAACTTATACTACCAACTTTTACGATAATTCACCCCATAGTCTCTAACAAGGATCGGGCTTCTACTTCCAAAACGTCAAAAGCTCAACCTTCCACGTCTGAACCTAAACGCTCACAAGTGTCCATCCTACTGAAACAAATTAAATCTCTCGATATGCACCCCATATCAAACTTCACTCACCCACAAGTGAAGGTAGACTTGAACCTCGCCTCACATAGTAGTGGTCCTCACACCACACTAAAGAAGGCTACTAAACCACGATGGAGAACTCCTCCCCCACTTTCACCATTACTCTCTATCTTGGGTCCACACCCATCTACCTTAATAGGAGTGCTCCTTACTCCCACACCTAACAAAAACAAACTACCTCTATTACTCCCTTTACCTGGCAAAAACATACTTCCTCCAAAAAATCCAACACCTCTCACCAAGATAGTGCCATCTGCACGAGTGGCCACACCGCCAAACATAAATATGGTACGACAAACTCCTCCTACAACTCTTAAAAAAAAGTTGTCAACCCCTACTGGAACAAATGCACAGACCCATTAGCAGGTTCCTATGCTTTGCTATTACGCCAATTGTTGCAGTCTTCTAGCATCAATCTCCCACCTCTTAAACCATTCCAACCTCTCAGACCAAAACCATCCTGGTTTGATGACACTCAAATTTGTGCGTATCATCGCACACCTAGACATGACACTAAGCGTTGCTGCACTCTTAAGGTTGTCATTCATCAACACTTGAAAAAAGATACCCTTCTTACCAAGGATCCTCTTGACCACCCTTTCAACAAACCACTGACACCATCCCATGCTTCCCAAACATCCTCACCTAAATCGGGATCTCATCATCAGACTATGGTCCCTCTACCACCTTCTCCCCCTTTATTCAAAATCAACACCATTAATATGGCCACCAGGTCACAAACCATGAAGGATAAAGGGAAAGAGAAGGTTTCTATCCCTTGAACATATCCATTCCTCAAGCCTTCTCAACCACCAAAACCCAAGATTTCAATCTTGGGCACATCCCAACCAACATCTTCAGAGACAATTCGTGACTCCGTGGTGAAACAACTTCACCAAACCCCTATGAAGGTGTCTTTGTATGACCTAATACAAAACTCTCCACAACATTTCCAAGCCTTAATCAAAGCTTTACAGGTAGTGGAGGTCCAACTTGAAGACCCCCAACCACTAGCTGCTTTAGTCAAAACATTACCAACCGTTGCCTCCATCACCTTCAATGATTATGAGATTCCAAACTACAACTTGGAAGATCAGGATCCCGCCCTTTCAATCTAAGCCTGCTAGACAAAAGCTTCATAGGATGTATCCTTGCATCACACTCCTTGTCAAAGAGGAGCTTCATCGTCTTCTCTATGTCTCATTTATCCAACCCATTGATTATCCGCAATGGGTGTCAAACATTGTCCCTGTCACAAAAGCAACTGGGAGAATTCGACTTTATACTAAGTATCACAACCTCAACCAAGCATCGACCAAACATCAACCAACTTCTTAATCATCTTTAACACGTGACCAATATGGAAAGAAGCAAGCGAGGTAAGTTTGCTCCTAATTAGCTCAGACCTTACATAATAATGCACAAGCATGGATCAGGGACTTATCGTCTGCCGGCCAGAACCTGAGCCCCTTAATGCCTTGCATCTATGACCATTCTACTATTAATCAAGTAATCATTCACTTGATGTTTAACTTGAGCTCATCCCTTGAGTAACCCCCATCATTCTCATTCCTATTCCTTTCAACCCTTTTTCCTATAAACATTAGTCAACCCTTTTTTTTGTCAAGCATGAATGCTTTGTACTAATAAAAGGGAAACTCTTAAACCTCTATAGTCTTGTCCATGACTAAAAGTTCAGTCAACAAAACATAAAACTGGGATGCCTATTCAAAGGTCATAAATTATAAATGTAGACTGCTCCCTCGAAGGATAGCTGCATCATTGCTGTAATTACTAGACTGCTCCCTTGAAGGACAACTATTCAAAGACATTCAGCCATACAAGGCAAAATATAGACCACTCTCTCTCAGGATGGCTATGACTAAATTTTGCTACATACACAACACCTTTTTAGAAGCTTTTCACATTGATTAGCTTCAATATGACCAAAAAACAAAACAACATTCCCAAGTGGACTTCCCGCATTGATCAGTCTACCAAAAAAAAAAAAAAATTGACTGACAAACTATTAAGTCATGGACTTGTCTATAGTCATTCTCAGGGTCACCACTAAAAGGGGCAAAGTAATCCCTGCTAAAAAGGGTTACGCTATCCTCACATATCACATAATCACACCTATTACCCCAACATACCCAAGGGATTTTGAGCTCACTTAATGTCAAGTGATTCGAGTACTTCTCTAACACAAATCAATGGTCAATGACGTAATGCATGAACAGGGCTTTTGTTTGCAAAAACCTTTATCTATGCTATCATTATGGTCTTCGTCAATGAAAGAGCAACGCGCCTTTCACTTCTTGCTTGACTTCATCACATGCCCATAACATGACAACCAAAACATTTTTCAAACCTCTAAAATAACATCATAATTTATTTAATGCAAATACCGATTTGTGTTATATAAATTATCATATCCCATTCACATTAGTTTCTATGGAAAACAATACACATAGAAACTAACAACCAAACACAATTTATGTCAAGCACATACCATCAACAATATGGAAACCTGCTAAAGCATAACTAATTTCATTTCATTTTTAGCATACACCATCACCAATATGGAAAATTGCTAGGGATGAAAAACCACCTAACCAATGTTATAGAATACACCATCACACAATATGGAAAATGCTATAACATCATCATTCATTTCATTTTTAACATACACCATCACTAATATGGAAAATTGATAGGGATGAAAAACCATATAACCAATGTTACATAATACACCATCACATAATATGGAAAAGGCTGTAACATCATCATGCATTCATCATTTCAAGCATGTACCATCATACATATGAGAAATGCTAACATGACCAATACCAACTAACAACCTCTTTGACTCTTCTTCCCTTTTGGGGAGAACTACATTGGCTTGAGGCCCTTAAAAAAGGGGCTATGTAGGTAGCACTCGGTTGACACAAAGTCTTCTAGAGTTAGCTTGGCCATTCGCTCGATCGTCTCCCTGATGACGTCGGCCATTTGTTTGTTCATCTACTTGATGGACCAACCATTTAACCTTTAACCATGACTTAACCTAGTCAAACCCAATCCATAACCAACCCTCTTCTTCCCTTTTGGGGAGAACTACATTGGCCTGAGGCCCTTCAAATAGGGGCTATGTAGACAACACTCAGTTGACACGAAGTCTTCTGAGGTTAGCTCAGCTATTCGACCGTTCGTCTCCCTAAGGATGTCGGCCATTCATTCGTTCATCTATCTAATGGATGAACTATCTATACTAACTCAAAATCATGACCAAATAATCAGCTCTGACACTATAGAAGTCACCTTAGACTTCTCATGGGGCACATTGGAGATCACATACATCTCCCTGACCACAAAAAACAAACACTTGAGATCACTTATATCTCAATCCAACCCGACCAATGACCTTGGAGATTGCAACTATCTCCTCAAGCCACAACCACTTTTAAGACAACTCTGTCTTGGTTGTTTTGATTGCATATGTGCTACCTCACGAATAGTTAGCAAATTGTACGCACCCCACATTACGACCCTCACACGTATTATCAGATCGTGACCAAGTTGATCCCCAATATTTGTGACATTTTTGTGTTTTCTAAGAGCACTTCCTTGCCAAGATACTTGGAACACAATGACCATTAGAGATACCGCTTTGATCGATCTACCCCAATCAGTGACGACTAATAAGCTGGGGCCTGATTAGTTTGATTTTAGTCCTCCTCAACCATTAGAGCAACAGCTTTGATCGTTTAACCCAATTAGTTACCACTAATAAGCTGGAGACTAGTTACTTTGATTTTAGTGCTCCTCGACCTTGTCTGCAATGATTTGACCTACCTATCACATGAAGTGGTATACGCGGAATCTCAACTATTGCAGCGTTCACACTCAAACTTCACTATACCCATCCACTATCTATCAAATTGGCAACCGAATTCGGATCGCCCTCTCTCGATTCTTGCTTTGAGGGGGAATACCTCATTATCATACTTGGGGCAACCTACACTTCATTCCATACTTGGGGCAACCTACTCCTATTTTTGTCTTGTAGTTCGTCAAGAACAACCAACAAGATAAAAAGAGGCAAATGTAGAAACTAAAATTGTGTCGACTCCCCTTGGTCCCTTACACACTTATTAATTTAAAATAAACTATTTATTTTAAATTAATGACATCACCTAAGACACTTCACCTTGGACACCTCGCCCTAAGACCATTTCTTACCCCATGAGTCACCTAAGACTAGGTCATTTACATCCTAACTACCTAAGACCTATTCTCACTCCATTCCAACTGCCTAACTAACTCTCATGCCTAATAAACCCATCCTTTGACTATTCTCCAAAGGCAAATGCACATGGCGGATGGAAAAATGGGCAAAGGGCTAAAAATAACCCTTTTACCCATTCTCTGCCTGCCTACGTCGGTCAACTATCGGCTGACGCCGACGGGATCACCGACGTCAGTTTCTTAAACCGAGTTCTAACCTTCAGCTAGGATCCAGATCCCAAATCTAATTTCTCTCACTCTCTTCCTGAATCTTGAATTCTTCCTTTTAGAATCTTGAATGTGGACGCGCACACTCTGAGACTAAACATCAGACTTTGACTAACGCTCACCTAGCTATAGAAACTCTGCACAAGTGACTCCAGATTGGATTGGAACATTACATGAGGGCTTCGACATCATTGACAACAAGAATACTCATTATAACACCCTTGGTTATTCTAACAGAGCTAAGTATTCATCTATTTCATTTTAGTAATTTAGAATACATTAGTAATTAGTTTCTATTTACTATTTCTAAATACTATCAACCAGACCTGACTTTCTATGTAGAAAAGTTGAAAAGCCTTCCTTCTATTCTTATCCCCTTTTACACCTATCCCCGACCTTTGCCCCCTCTCAGACCCTATTCACTATTGTGCAACCCTACACAAACCCTTAAACTCCCAGACTCTTTTGTTGACTACAAAAACACCCTGAAACCCGTCTAAGGCCCATTTTCCTTACCGACATCGGTAACATAACCGACATCGACATATTGACAAATCGATGCCGACAGGACTACCGACATCGGCATCTGTGATAGACTGATTATAGAGAATAGGTACGCATTGTCTACTTTCTCTTTCTTAGTCTTTCACCATTTCTTTTTATACAACACTCTTTTTTCATAAAAAGTGGACTGTCATCCCTTAAGGAAGTTTTTACGCTTTCGAGACCGAGCGTGTTGCTTGGCAGTCCACCATATTTGTCTCTAACATTTTCTTTGGTTTAAGTCTTATTCTTATCTACATGTGTCTTCTTCCACAACCAAAGAGGAGCTCCTACAACATCTGGATATGGTGCGCAACTTAATCCAGGTAACGTACAAACCCCTGACCATTAACCTTAGTTTCTTCTTTTTCTAAATATAAAAAGCAAAAATGTAGAGAAACAATAATCTCAAACACAAGATTATAGTTATGGACTTGGGCCAATCAAAATAGAAGAAAGGTGAAAGCTTCAATGCATACTTACAATGTTGGAGAGAATTGGCGAACTGATTCACTCATAATTTATCAGATAAGCTATTGGCTGTAATATTTACCAGGAGCTTACCCAATGAGATATCTTACCATCTCAAGTTGCAATGTTCTCATACATTTGAAGAGGTTATTGAAAAAGGAATACATATTGAGAAATCCCTTATTAACAAATGGTTCATTAAGCTATCCTCTTGTAACTAGAGCCAAAACCAACATCAAGGCTAGTAAAACCAAAACCAAAGCCATGGCCAAAATTAGAACCCTATTCAAATACTAGTTTCCATGCCACTTCAGGCCAACAAAAGTAAGAGACCAAAGGCCTACAACTGCAACAAGAATGCTGTTGGAAATGGGATTACTAATTCATGCCATGTATAAACACTGCAAACACTAGTTATCCATTTACCTTAGCCCATTCAGTAACCACCACCTCCATACATTCAACCAAGGCCTCCATAAAACCAACAACCATAAAATCAAGCCCAATTGCAAGCCCCTCCTCCAAGGAGAATACCACCCATTGCCAAACAATTCAATGACCTTGGTGAGCCTATTGAGTTTGTGTTCCAAAAATTGGTTTAGGAAAATATGGTTAGTTTGACAGTATTGAAGCTATTTCCTAAAGGAATTCCTTTTCTAGATTGGTATAAAGAACATAAAATTTGTGAGTAATATCATGTTAAAGAACATTCTATACATCAATGTATTCAATCAAGGCATTTGATTTAAAATATGTTTGAAAATGGAGATTACAATGAGATACCCATGCTCCTACGATCAATCGTAACTTGGGCATCTATCATAATCCATTTCCCTAACATAAAAATAACAATAACTAGTAGCAATACCAATATCAAGAACAACAATAGCATATAACTTCATCACAAAATCAATAACAACAATGTTAGCCATAATATCAGTACCTTGTTTAGATATTTTGTCATTGATTATAACTACCTTTAGGAAAATAAGTACCTTAGTCATAGATGAGTTTTAAAATTTTATGTTATTTTTGCCACTGATTATAACTATCTTTGGGCAAATCAGTACCTTTTTAAAACCAATTTTGAGTTTGTTTTGTCTTTGCCTTTGCATAGTTTAGTTGTTTTATCCTTTGGGCCTCTTTTAAAGATCCAAAAGTTATTTGTTTTAGACCTCAGTTGTTGCCATTTTAGATATTTGTTTTCCATGAGACCTAGCCATAGATCCAAATATGCCTCATTATACATATAGTAGGACTATGTACAATTTGGACTATGAGAACTTTGTGACTAGTGACCCTTTTGTTTAAGAGCTGTATGGTGATGACATACCTTATGAGACAAATCTCTATCCATATTATAAGATTCTTTACATTAAACAAAGGTTGGACCCATTGACATAGTATTTGGTGACTGCACCTTCTTATCCAGGCCAAGAATAAAAGCAAACAACACAATATCTTACTCAATTGATGCCCTTTGTAAAATAAAGCCAAAAACAAGAGCCCTACTACGTTATGACACTAATGTAGACAAGTTATGATCCATACTTATTTGATCACCATTTGTTAGAGAATAAAGATGAAACTCTCGTTAGTGCCATTGAAATAAGAGCCAAATTCTCACCAGACTTCCCACATGCAAGTCTGACTTGTTTGATTAGAATTCCTAGTAATGTGCCTCAAAACCAATAGTTGAAACATGTATCAACTATTTATAATCAAGATTTAGTTCAAATGCCACAACAGAGCCAAAATGTGCTTGTGAAAGGAAAGGGTCCTATGGACAATTAATTGGAATAGGTACAACAAGTGTACCAAAATTATGTTAACCTATCTTGTAATTTTAATGCAATAGTTGCTTCAAACATGCCACTAATAGATCTAGATCTATCAATAGGGCCACAAACAGATGTTTCAGACTATGCAAAACAAAACATATACTTATTTAGCCAAACCATGCTGGTTGGTGACATGTTTAGTGTCCTCATAATGATAGAAAAAATGCCACTTAAATAAGGGACCTCACTCAAAAAGTTGTGGATAACACACAAGTGTATTCTAATTTGAACCAAAGTGGGTCTAATTTACCGTCAAGTAACACACAATAGATTCTTCCAACCAATACCATGAGTAGATTACAACAACAAGGGATAGGTACACCTATTTTTCAAACACAATAAATAACCTCCACTCCTCAACCAGCTACATCCTTGAGTCTGCAATAGGGGGTAATGAGCCAACAACATACCAACTTATCACTTTAACAAGGGCATAACACTATGCCACCTCAACAAGGGGAAACTAATGTTCTACTATAATAAGCAAAAATCAATATACCTCAACAATCACAAATGTTACCTAATCCATGTATTTTTATTGGTAAAAAAGTGCCAGTTGGTCAACAACAACAAATACCAAATCCCCAACAAGTGCCTATCCAACAATAGGTGTTCAACCAACAAGGTTCCAATGTACAATAGATACCAAATGTTAGGCAATAGTTACCTTTTACCTAATGGGTATCACACATACAACAAGGATCTAACTTTAAATACCTTAAATAATAGGGTTTTAGTCAACAACATGTTCCTTTTATACAATAGGGTTCAACAAGTAGACAAGAAGTTTTCTCCCAAACCCAACAATAACAACACATCCCACATACCCAAATACCGTTATTATAATTACAATTATCCAACCAAGGATATGTAACCGATCTAAATTGGAATGTTTTACAACAACATATTCCATATCAACAGTACAATCCTAATGCATGAATATGTATCTTGGATCATCTAGCCAATCAGACAAACATTCCACAGTATGTCATTCTAACCTACCCTAGTCAAGGGAATCCACCTTTGACTACATAACCCCAAAAACAATATACCACTTCATTCGACTTCCTTGCTCAAGAGTTTCAAGAAATGAAGGATGTAATTCAATCCATTTAGACCAAAAAGTAAATAAATAAATTCAATCTGGATGAAATATGCTTGTATCCATTTAACATGGATTATTTGCAAATACCATTTCTATCAGGTTTTGAGTTACCCAAATTTGATAAATACAAAGGCAAAGAGGACCCAAAGAGCATTTGATTTTTTTTTAAATTTCTTTCCAGCTAGTGGCATACAATGACATATATTTGCTTCTACTCCTTCCAAGAAGTCTAGTAGGATAAGCCTTGGAATGGATTTTAAATTTTCCAAAGTATTCTATACCTGAATTCGATGATCTTTCTAAAAAGTTTTTACAACATTTTTCATATAATCTCAAACACAAGATTATAGTTGTAGAATTGGGCCAATCAAAATAGAAGAAAGATGAAAGCTTCATTGTATACTTATAATGTTGGAGAGAATTGGCAAACTAGTTCACTCATAATTTACTAGATAAGCTATTGTCTGTAATATTTACTAGGAGCCTACCCAACAAGATATCTTACCATCTTGAGCTGCAATGTTCTCATACATTTTAAGAGGTTATTGAAAAAGGAATACACATTGAGAAATATCTTATTAACAAAGGGATCATCAAGCTATCCTCTTCTAACTAGAGCCAAAACCAACATTAAGGATAGTAGAACCAAAACGAAAGCCATGGATAAAATTAAAACCCTCTTCAAACACTAGCTTCCATGCCACCTCAGGCCAAAAAAAAAAAGAGACCAAAGGCCTACAACTGTAACAAGAATGTTTTTGGAAATCAGATCATTGAATTGTGCCATGTATAAACAATGCAAACACTGGTTATCCATTTACCTTAGCCCATTCAGTAACCACCACCTCCATACATTCAACCAAGGCTTCCATAAAACCAACAACCATAAAATCAAGCCCAATTGCAAACCCTCCTCCAAGGAGAAGACCGCCCATTGCCAGACAATTTAGTGACCTTGGTGAGCCTATTAAGTTTGTGTTCCAAAAATTGGTTTAGGCAAATATGGTCAATTTGACAATATCAAAGCTATTTCCTAAAGGAATTTTTTTAGATTGGTATAAAGAACATCAATTTTGTGAGTACTATCATGTTGAAGGATATTTTTATACATTGGTCGATTCAATTAAGGCATCTGATTGAAATATGCTAAAAAATGGAGAGATACAATGAGATACTCATGCTCCTATGACCAATCATAACTTGGGAATTTATCAAAATCCATTTCCCCAACATAACAATAATAATAACCATTAGCAATACCAATATCAGTAAAAATAATGACAAATAACTCCATCATAAAATCAATAACAATAATGTCATCCACAACAATAACATAATGGTCAAAATCAAGGGCAAAATGACCAAACCAATCAAGGATGTCATCATGCAGATACGTCTCAAGTGGTCATGTTTTCACTATTACCATTAACCCCCAACCAAGTACCAACAACCAAAAACTTCACCCAATAATGCTTATCAACCAAGCAATGCCTACCAACCTCCTTATGTCGGTAATCTTTCTTTGGACCGTGTTAGCATCTAGGCTCAACACCAACCAAAAATTACCATTCTAGGACCTATTACATCCCCATCCAACTACCAAAGCCAAATACTAGATTGAGTTGTGAAATCATGACTCGATGTGCTAAAATCACTATTAAAAGACCACAACCAAATACCATACATGAGCCCATTCAGACCTTCATGCCTATTAAAAATGAGCCAACTACCAAAATCAAAGGGAAGACCTATGATATTATGGAGTAGCTAAAGAAGACCTTGACACAAATATCCATCAAAGATTTGTTGCAGACATCTAACATCAACAAAGACATTCAAATGAGTACCTAAGCTAATACCTCGTGCTATATGTCGTCACTCCAAATAAATTCCAAGCCATGGTAGGACATTTAGCCCCTAGCCAATGTCTTAACTTTGACCAAAGTGACATGTCATCCTTGGGCTCTTTGCATAATAACCCATTGTACATTAAGGTCAATCTAACAAACCATAAAGTTAAATGCATCCTTGTAGATAATGGTTTGGGCCTCAACATTGTGTCTTTGAAGTTGATCAAACATCTTGGATGTACAATAACTGAATTACATCTAGATACCATTTTTATCAAGGCATATGATAATGAAGAATATGAATCAAAAGGTACTATCGTCTTGCCAATGGTCATCGGGCCTTGACTCATGACACTCTATGCCATGGTTTGGACCTATAATTATCATAAAATCTATTATTAAGTTGACCTAAATCCATGAAATTAGGACCATACCTTCCACATTGTATCAGTGTAGAAAATTTTCCCATTTAGGGATGAAAGTGACTATACCATCTGATCTCCAACCCTATCAATATTATAAGCATCTTGAGGTTGAGTATAAGAGCTATAACTATCATTTTGGCTTAAAACATATGCCCAAATTTGATGGAGGAAGAGCCAAAAAATCCCAAGCCATTAAAATAGGACCATAAGTAAATTACATTGACCCAAATAGCCTAGATTCTACCTCATATATGCTGCTACCAAATATTGCCAATCACTTTTATATATTTAACAAATGTATTGGAGAATACAATACCCATGATTCATTCCATATTGCCAAGTTGCCACAAAATCCAAAATCTTATAGGAGACCTAAGGCCAAGACTACTTACATGGAGTGGTAGACCAAGGGAAAATATTAACTAAACAAACCCATTGTTTTCAAATTGGCCTCTATCCTAAAACATGACCCCTTAGCCAAAGATGATTCATGGATTTATACTAATGAGTTAGCTGATTTTTACCAAAGCACAAAGTATCATATTCCTAACTGGATTATGCATCACTTAGATTATGAAGGCAAAGGCCTGAGTACATCAACAAGGGATGATTGAGCCCATTTCAATGACCAAGTATAAGGGAACCCATGGTATCAGATTTAAACTATCTAAAGGTGACCTCACATACCTTATTCATATTCCAACACCATCGACTAGTAAAGATAATGTCGACAGTGACATAAGGTCTGATTATAACATCTTTGATGACCTTGATAATATGAATTTGTTTAACCCCCATGTCATTTATACCATTAACCCTATTTATCGCCCTTCACCTCATACCCTTTACCACCCATAATTGATATATTGGGACCAACAAGAATCAACAATGTCATGAGATGAGTTTGAAAATGAAAAGGCCATTTGTGACTAGAGGAATCACATTCCTCTTGGAGATAACAAGCAAGGATTTTCTATTAGATTGGATCTGGTGCCTATTTCAAAGAATGGATGAATTTCTTTGGCCAAAAATTAAAAGAAAATCAAACATTGAGGTCTAAAAGTGAAAACCTCTTTGTGGTGCTTTTTGACTAGGGTAAAAGAAAATAAAAAGGCAAGTTTCTCCGTGAATACTTATTTTAGGTGCCATTAGATGGGGATGTTCACCCCTATTCGCATAAAGCATAGAAGACCACTAGTCCAAGGCTTATTTATGGGTTCAAAATCAGTAATGAAGAGTGGAAAGATTTTACATAGATTATTCAAGAGTGCCTTGAGGTATTTTTTACATGGCCTTTACTAGCATTAGAATATTCTAATTCCTCTTACTTGTAAGAATTAGATGAGCTAGTCTGACCAGAGGACTTTCCCATTACCAACTAGTTTACCTCCTTGCCAACTATTTTAGAAGATGGTTTTACACTTCTTGTGGAGGACACTTCAAAGGTTAATATTGGGACTCTAGAGCATCCAAAGTGGATCGAATTAGGTGCATCCCTCATTGAGGAGGCATGTGAAGTCTTTACAATGCTTCTTATGGATTTTGTTGACATATTTACATGAGCCTATTCAGACATGCTTTGGACCCCACTTTAGTTGTATACCAATTTTACATCCTAATCCCAAACTCATTAAGTATAAGCTATGAAAAATGCATCCTCATATTATTGTGCTAGTAAAGAAAGAGTTGGAGAAACTCTTATACATGAGATGCATCAGGTTGATCGACTATTCAGAGTGAATTTCTAACATTATTCCAGTGAGGAAAAAACTAGAAGGTATCCAAATCTATATTGATTTTAGGGATATTGACAAATTTTACCCTAAAGATGAATTTATTTTACCAAACATTGACATGATTGTCAATTCAATAATTAATTATGAAATGATTTCTCTTATGGATGGATTTTCAGAATATAACCAAATCAGAATTACACTAGATGACCAACACAAGATAGTGTTTACCACTCCACAAGGAATATTTTGTTATCAGGTGATTATGTTTGAACTAAAAAAATATAGGATCAACTTACCAATAATCCATGATGATGATTTTCCATGATATGATGCATGACATTGTTGAGGACTATGCTGATGACACCTAGGTAAATCAAAGACCTATGTCGACCATCCAACAATAGTATGAAGAATCTTTGAAAGACTTTACAAGTATAATGTCAAGATTAATCTAAAGAAATATTGATTTTAGGGATATTGACAAAGCCTACCCTAAATATGAATTTATTTTACCAAATATTGACATGATTGTCGATTCAATAAATTAATTATGAAATGATTTGTCTTATGGATGGATTTTCAGAATATAACCAAATCAGAATTACACTAGATGACCAGCACAAGATAGTGTTTACCACTCCACAAGGAATATTTTGTTATCAAGTGATTATGTTTGAACACAAAAAATATAGGATCAACTTACCAATACTCCATGATGATGATTTTCCATGATATGAAGCATGACATTGTTGAGGACTATGCCGATGACACCTAGGTAAATCAAAGACCTATGTCGACCATCCAACAATATTATGAAGAATATTTGAGAGACTTTACAAGTATAATGTCAAGATTAATCTAAAGAAGTGTGTATTTGGCATAAATTTTATCAAATTATTAAGCTTCATTGTCTCTCATAGGGGCACTAAAGTTGATCCAGCTAAAGTTTGAGCCATTACTAAAATGCCACTACCATCTACTTTGAAGTAACTCCACAGTTTGTATGGCAAGATCCAATCAATATGATGCTTCATATCATAGTTGGCTAATAAATGCCATCTATTTATATACTTACTGAAGAAAGGAATTATGTTTTCTTAGAATGAAGAGTGCTAGAAAGCATTTGAGCATCTTAAGGAATAACTAGCCAATCCACCTATTTAATTACCACCCATGCTGAACAAACGATTATTACTTTACCTTTCAAAGATTGAAAATGCCTTGGGGACACTTTTAACACAACATGATGAATAGGGTAAAGAGCATGCCATGTATTATTTGAGCCAAACATTAGTCATGTATGAGCATAATTTTATGCCGATTGAAAAATCCTATTTAGTTATGGTTTTCACAGCCTAAAAGTTGCATCATTACATGCTAAATAATAAGACCATTATTATTGCCAAAATATATCCACTCAAGTATCTATTTTATAAAATAGCTTTATAGGTTTGGATGGCAAAATAGATCATGATTTTAAGTGAGTTTAAAATTTAATATACCAATTAGAAGGCCATTAAGGGGTAAGTACTCGTAGATTAGCTTGCAAAAGGTCCTATTCACAATACTCAACCTCTCACATTTAGATTTTGATATGAAAACATTATGATAATAGAATCAAAATCATCTCCTGAAGTAGAACAATGGAAGATGTAATTTGAGGTTCATTCATAATTCATGGGTTAGGTGATGGAATATTATTTATCATGTCATAAGGGGATTTCATTCCTAAGTCTTTTTGCATTGGTTTTAATTATACCAAAAATATGGATGAATATGAAACACTCATTATAGAGATTTGAAACACTCATTATAGGGAATCACCAAGCAGTATAGTGGAACATCTAACATTTACTGGTTGATAGTGATTCTTAGCTATTCATCAATCAGGTCACAAACTAGTCTCAAACCAAGGATGAGAAGTTGGTACCATATGAATATATGGTAAATACTCTTAAGAAACAAATTATCGACATATAATTTGAAATAATACCACAATCCAATAATAGAATAATTAATGCCATGGCCACTTTTGGCTCCATGTTTTAGATCATAGATAGATCAAGGGATTATCAATTTTTTGTTGAACATCTTCTAGCACTGACACATGAATAATCAGCAATTGAGATGGTTTGTAACATTGTTGGTCCCATGTTTCAATTGTATTTTGACATATATGCCTACATACAAGACTAAATTATTCCACCTGACCTATCACATAAGAAACAAAAAGTCTTCATCTACAAATCCTCTCATTATACTTTACTTGGACCAAATCTATATTGTAGAAGCTATGATGGAACTTTGATTCATTGTTTACCTTTGGTAGAATATAGCTTAAAATTGAGGGAATTTCATGGAGTGTATGGATCCCACACCGACGGAGCTATCCTACCTAATATATTACTACGTACTGGTTATTATTGATCGACTATAAAAGTAGATGCAGTTGTATATATGAAGTGTCATAAACATTTTAATTTGATTCTTGATCCAACAAAGACATTCAAACCATTGATGACACCATGGCCATTCTCAACATGAGAGATAAAAATCATAGGTAAGATTAATCCTATGTTCTTAGATGGCCATAAACATGTCCTGACTACTACCAAATATTTCACTAAGTAGGTGGAAACTATTCCTCTTACTTATGTCACTGGTAAGTAGATATCCAAATTCATATTTAACCATCTCATCTACCATTATGGTATCCCCTCCAACATTATATTTGATAATTTAGAGGATCTTTTAAAAACAAATATGTGAAAACACTTTGTATCTAATACTGCATCAAATAATATTTCTCTATTGCCTACTACCCACAAGGCAACAACCAAGCCGAGGCTTCTAATAAAACCATTGTCAATATTCTAAATAAGATTATCAATGATGTTGGTCATAATTGGCACTTGTAATTATTTAATTCTATTTAGGCATATTTCACCATATTCTTTACTCCAATAAGAGTTACCCCATACTTATTTATGACATTGAGGCCATTCTTCCTGTCGAGGTTGAGTTTCCTTCTATCCAAATTTCACTACACAACATCATTAATGATGAGGAATATAGAGTAGATCACTTATAAGAGATATACATTCTTGATGGAAAGCTCTTGGCTACTTTGAATAAAATTTAGGTATATCAAAATAAATTACATAGCTAATACAATAGGCATGTTAAGCATCAAGAATTTGAGTTTGGTGACCTTGTGTTAAAAGAGAATCATAAGAATGTTAATGCTAAGACAAATAATAAAGGAAAGTTCTAACCTAACTGGTTAGGTCCTTATATATTTATTACTAACTATGGTTCTAAAACATACAGACTCACCACACCAAAAAGAGACAAACTTGATGAATCGATGGACATAATGCACCTCAAATATTTTTATGCTTGAGGTATTCATATTATTTTCTATAAAGATCATTTAAGTTATGCCACATTATACCTATTTTTTTGTACCAAACCTTTTTGCCATTTCACCATGCCATTATCCCCTTATTAGCAAGTTATTTTTACTTAGCCCCACCTATCACCATTTGGCCTTGGTTCTGATTCATTGGTATTTTAGGCATGTTTAGAGGTTGATGACACATTCAGTTTTAGTAGTTGCTTCACAATCAACCATTTGAGTGGCAATATTTGAAAGAAATATGACAATGGTACTAGCAATTGCATATTTTATTTGTTGTTATGTTCTAGCTCATGCTACTAATTATAACTGTCTATAAGAATTAGTATCATTGACCTTTGTTGTTGTTATTTAATTATAACTGCCTTTGGGTAAATTAGGAATAACTTTTTTACCATGCATTACTGCATGACCTTGTCATCACTATTACCATACCTTGCTATTTAATTGTATATGAACTTGCTGATACTTAGTTAGACACCTTTTATGTAGGTAGAACTATAGTGACTTGAGATCCTATAGGACTATGTAAAAAATTCTCAATTTACATTGAGGTCAGCTCAATAATACCTTAGCCAATGCTCTCACCATTTTAGGATCAACCTTAGCCAACACTCTTACCATTTTATGATCAATCTAAGCCATACTCTCACCATTTTGTTAGCAACCCTTTTTAATGCTCTCACCATTTTATGAGCACCCTTAGCCCATGATTCTATCATTTTATGAGCTCATTCTCATTTCAAGCTATAGATATAGTAAACACTAACAATTATCAATTTAGTTGATTAGTAGACACTCATCTCTTATCTTGTAGTGTGGTTTTAGCCTAAACCATGCTCTCATGCTTGCACGAGTTTTTCATGTTAATGCTTTCATGATTATGAATGTTATCCCCTCCTTTCCCATGCATTCACTATTTTTTGACATCATTTTTATTTTCCTCTACATGTCAATCATATTTTCTTCTATCCATATCCTGGGAGAACTACATTGAGCCTAAAGTTCACGTTGGACTTCATGTCCACTGAGATATATAGGAAATGATCTTGGTTATCTTAGAATGGACCAAAAAATCATTAGAACACCTCATAAATAATTTTTAAACAACTATGTAGTGATTCTATTAAAGTCTGTAATAACTTTGTCAAAGTCCATAACAAGTTTGTCAAAGTTTGTAGTAAGCTTGCCAAGATCCATAGCTCACCTATGAAAATTTGTAGATCACTTATGGAAGTCCGTAGCTCAGCTATAAAAGTTCATAACTCACTTGTGAAAGTCTGTAGCTCACTTATGGAAGTCCATAGCTCACCCAAAATGCTAGATCTTCTTTAGGAGCTACTGTAGGAGACTTTGAAACTACTCCAACATTGTTCTTGAATGATTACTCTTCATACTCATAATCCTTTCTAGCTTAGTATGAAGTAAATATGCACATATTGGCATTTTTATCCTAATAATAATTTTAAATAGATAACAATGAATTCTAAAGAAATAATCATGATATATACTTTCTATTTTATTCTAAATAAATCATAAGTTCTGAAATTACACTTAGATCCACTTATTATGCAAGGAGGAAGAATACCATATGCTATATATAATGAGCCATTTTTGGTGCTCATCATTTCACCCATGCCTAAGCTAATGCATGTCCTCATGCATCATACTATCCATGTCTCTTATCATTTTCATATATGCATGAGTTGGATATTTGCCATGGATGATTCCATCTTTCAAAGATTATTTTGAAGAAACAAAGAAGAGTTTGATAAATTTTAGTATAGGAAATAAAATTTGGATTTATTAGAATAATATCACAAATAAATTTATCTTTAGTATGTCTATTTCTATATGCAAAACTTTCAAATACATATTCTTGTATAGAGGCTCTCCCTTCTTATTTCAACATTAAGTTTTTATGCACATGTTCTTGTGTGGAGATTTTCCTCTCTCTCTCTCTCTCTCTCTCTCTATATATATATATATATATATATATATATAAATACATACATACATACATATAGGTAGGAGTAGGTTCTTGTGTAGAGAACCTCTTATTGTAACTTTTGGTATATAAAGCAACATAAACATGACTTGTGTTGTGCCATTAAAACTTGAAGAAAATCTATTAAAATAATGCTTTAAACAACTTCTGTTGCTTTTATTTTTCACAATATCAAACTGTAGAATTTTTTTTATCATCATAGACCAAGAGATATTTTCTTTCAAAATACGCCATAAATCCTTATTTTGTTGTCATCCTCAATTCTCCAACCTTATGAATGAAATAAAAAATGGATCTTTATTTAATACCAAAACTTATAAGTAAATTTAAATATAAAATAGTAAAATAAGATGCCTTGACATAACTTTAGTCTTCGTTTCCTCTTCCATGGTAGCCAAAGTAAAAAATGTTGGAAAAAGTGTTGATAAAATTACAATCCTGCTATACTTAGAGACAAGAGCACAAAAGCAATCAACTATGTACTAAATTGAAAAAATCACACCAACTACTCCATTTACCATATTGCATTTTTTTTTTATTTTTTTTAATTTTATTTTTGCCCTTGACTAGCTAGTAAACTAGTTTTTTAATCCAGGCTCTTGTTCTGACACTTGGGTTCATCAGCAAGCTATTTTTCAAACTAAGGCTGCCAATAATGTCTGAGGGTTTTCATTGTTGTTTTTTTTTTGAAAATTGATGACATAGAAAATGTTAGTTATAGACTATATACATGCTTATATTGGTTTCAAATGTATCATAGATTTCATTTATGTGGAACAAAATTGTTGACATTTCTTCATCATTAGTCTGTGTAGTGATGACCAATAATGAATTATGGATATTTTCTGATTATGTTGTTCACTTTTGTCAAAGATAATTTAGGATAAGGTGCCAACTGGTTGATGAAGTTATAGATAAAAACTTATGCATTACAATCTCAAAAATACTCCTTGTGATGAGATTATCGTGCAAAATAAAAAAATAAAACCTTTCCATACAAATATAGTATCAATAATATCATGTAATTATAAATGTCAAAAATAGGAATATTTGAATATATATCAAGGAATGTATGTCAGCCTACTTAGAAATAATTGATGGTTCAGGAATTAATATTATTTATAATAAAATTTTATTGTATAAAATAAAAACTCCCTTAAATAAGTTCTCTTATTAAGAAAGTGAATATGGTTTCAATTAATTCCTGAATATGGATGAAAAGAGATGGAATGGAATGTCATCAATTATTTTTATTTATAGATTGTGCAAAAAAATATTAACTATTATTTGTACAAGGAAGATAAATCTAGATTTCTAAGTAATTTATGCAAACTTATTAAAATTCTAACAACTAAAAAACCTACATGTATAATTGAATTTTGGAGGTCACTATTTTTTCTTAAACTACAAATAGATTTTGCATGGCTAATTTTACAACTAAAAAACTCTATATGTTCTTCATCAACAACTTGATTTGGATATTCATCATGTTGAGCAAGCTCTTCACTATTTTCTTCTTTGCTAGAAAATCAAAAAATAAGGGTCTGGGGGTGGCATCCCCCAATGGGGTCAAGAGACACTACCCCTTACGCGCTTCCTATAGTGATACATGGTAGGGTCAAGGGGTAGATCCCCTCAAAGCCAAGCTCAATTTACCACTTTTATAACCACAAATCTACTTATCATCAAAGATATTTTAATGATTTCATGTTATATTAGAAAGCCTGATGAAAACATGTAATTCTTACTACTTTTCAGTATTTGAATCACTAAAAAATGATTAAACACTTGGCCCCATATCACTATATGTAAGTTTGATATTTTGATTTGTATGTTAGTCTTGCTCAAAATATAAGTCTAATTTTTTAGACTGTCATCATTTTTTTTAATCACAAACTTCAACATCCATGTAGAATAATAGTAATCACAAAAAACAAAATAAACAATTAGCATTGAGATCAGATTGGTTAAATTTTTTGAGTATCTTAGGTTTTAATCTATTCTCAAAAAATATTGATGCTTTGCACGTAAGTAAAATATATCTCTATTAGAAACAAATTCAACAATCATACATGCTAAAAAGTAGTGATTTTAAATTAAAATCTGTGATTATGTAAGACTTACCTTCAATATTGGGGTGTGGTTATTTTGCCCATGAAAAATATGAAGCAATATCTCTATTTTGGTGGATTACATCAAATATGTTGCATGGCCTATTCCAATAATTATGTAAACCAATTATGCTCTTCTTTCACAAAAATAAGATTTTTTTTAAACAAAATCTACTTCTATCATGATTTGCATTTACATGCAGTTTTTATTATTTTTAACTTGTTAAAACTGTTTGACCCATATGGAATCCATTCAAAGTAATTAACTTTATGCATGGTGATATGT
Source organism: Torreya grandis (assembly GCA_037957365.1). NCBI lineage: Eukaryota > Viridiplantae > Streptophyta > Pinopsida > Cupressales > Taxaceae > Torreya > Torreya grandis. The sequence goes on along the minus strand of JARHVA010000606.1, from coordinate 2,211,480 downwards.
TTGCATGCAATAGTTTAGAATGCTTGATTTATGTACTCCCAATATCTACATGAGTCTTTTCAAAAAAATGGAAGAGTGAATACCCAACATTATTTCAGCTCAGAGTTTTTTAGCAACTACATGAACTGGATTACAAACCACTTTTTGTCTATGTTCTTATTTTCCATTTATTTAGCAGATATCAATAGTGTGATTCTATTTTTAAAGATTAAGTACTTGTATATTTATAATTATTTCAATGCCATCTCCTTGTAACTTCAGCCAACCCTTCATAAACTTTAGTTGTCTCAGAATTTCATTTTCACCCTGCATAAACAACTAAATCTTCCTTCATGACGTTAACAATTATATTTTTTCTACACAGTAGTGTTAGTATTAGTATGAGATTAGGGGTTTTATTTTTTTAGACTTTTAATCTAAATTATTAATTTCAAAAAAATAAATTCTATTAGATGTTTACAGGAAAATAAATTCTAATCTATGTTGCATAAAAATAAATTTTAAAGAAACCATCAACTAAGTATCTTCTATCATAGAATTTTCAAAGAGACATTCCCTCTCACTAGGAACATTGTTTATCTATTACCATTAGATAATTATTTTATAAAATTCTAAATCTCCTAATAACACCATGGTCCCTGACAATGACATTAAAAATAATGAGGGTCATCAACCCCCTTCATTTAATAATGTCAATCCAAAGTTAGTGTCTAAAGGCAATATGCAATAGGAGAAAGAGACATCTAAAAAATAGTCCCTTCTACCACACTCCATACTTACGAAAATTGAAAAACACTCTTGCATAAAATAAATCACACATGCATAAAATTAAATCACATTTGTAAAAAATAAATTGCTGAATTGAAAAGAAATGATAAATAAATAAAACACCTGTAGCTTCATAAAAAACTTGTTAAAGGAATGGGTACAGACACAATGAAATACAATAATAATTTAAAACAAAATGATAATTATAGAACAAAGAAATAAACAAAAACATATTGATCTGTCTTCCTTGGAATGAGTGGTCAGCTTATTCCTCATAAGAGGATTTTATTCAGAACACAAGCTTTTCTATCACACACTTTTAGAATAGATTATTTAGAATAATGGAGAGATAAATTATATTTATTGATTTCATTCAGGTGTGAAATGTTGCATTTATAATCTCATACTTCCAACCAACATCTTATTCAGGAGTAACAACCTAGATATTCTAGCCTATCTCAGTCTCCACAAAATATGGAGAGAGAATTATTATAGGAATATAATCTATTACAACATAGCTCAATCACCATAAAATATGGAGAGAGCTATTTTATTAGGATGAAATTATCAAATCTACATTGAGATACAATATATAAATGGCAAGTCTATATACATAAATCTATATATAGAAAGACTACAAATAGAAAACTTTCATGTGATAGTTAGAAATGATCTTGGTTATCTTAGAATGGACCAAAAAATCATTAGAATGCCTCATAAATGTTTTATAAACAAGTCTGTAGTGGTTCTATCAAAGTCCATATCAATCTTGTCAAAGTCCATAGCAAGCTTGTCAAGGTCCGTAACTCACTTGTGAAAGTCTGTAGCTCACTTATGGAAGTCGGTATCTCAGCTGTGAAAGTCTGTAGCTCACCTGTGGAAGTCCATAGCTTACATGTGGAAGTTTGTAGCTCATCCATAGAAGTATGTATTTAGACTAAAATGTTAGATCCTATTTAGGAGCTACTATAGGAGACTGAACCTACTCCAACATTGTTCTTGAGTGGTTACTCTTCATACTCAGAATCCTTTCTAGCTTGTCTGGACTAAATATGCACATATTGACATATTTTTTTAATAATCATTTGAAATATTTAGAAAAGAGATAACAATAAATTTTAAAGAAAAAACCATGATATATAATTTTTATTTTATTTTAAATAAATCATAAGTTCAGAAATTACACTTAGACCCACTTATTATGCAAGGAGGAAGAATACCATATACTATATATAATGAGCCATTTTTGGGGCACATCAATAAACAATAAAATGAAAGAGCATACATAAACATAAACATCAACAATGCTAAACATCCATAATGCTAATCAATGTTAAACATTAGATAAAAAGATAACATGAACATAAACATGGCATCATATATATATATCAAAGCAATAACATATACATGCACGTCGACTTCAAATGACTCAAAATTGAATGTCAATGTATCTCAAATGTCATATACATAGAGAACATATACATATCATAATGGTGTCTCAAAATACATCAATATACCAGTATAAAAATTACAATACCATATGCCAAAAATAATGTGAAAATGCTAAGATGATTGTAATCAACTCTGGCTTTGTGTGTCCATAAGACCTATCATTAGAGGTGGCCCTAGTGGTCCTAGTGGTGGTGGTCATGGTTGATGAACTAACTAACCTAAAGTCTCTATTACATGTGTCATGGTATGAGACCAACCAGATCTCTCAACTGCTCTTTATGCATTTTAGACTTTAAAAGAAGTAACCTACTGGTCCCTAGAAACTATCATCTCATAGACTCGATGATAATATGTGGCCTCATTCTTAGCCCAAAGACTCTCAATTATCATTTGTGAAAATTTACCCTATATATTACCTCAATGAGCCTCATTTTTTCTCACCTTAGCTTATCAACATTGTCTAATGCCTAATATCTATCACTAATGGCTTGATCCCTCTTTGTAGTGAGTTGGCCCTGCACCTGTACGATCCTATCAATCTTAGTTTTTAGTTGGGTAATCTTTGGCTGAAGATGAGACATATAATCATCCCTCATGTTTAGGGTGATTTGTAAATCAACTACATGCCACTCTAAGATGGTGATTTCCCCCACTCTGGTGGTGATCACCTCCTCCAACATGCTCGCATCCCTACCTGCTGTAGCTATGCCAAAAGGCCCTACCTAGCCTAGATCATATTGTATCCCTATAACCCCTATTATGTTAGAGTTAATCACCATCATATCCATAATTTTTCCACCATCATCCCCATTTACATCAAATCCATCATCATTGTCATCATATTCCTCACCTTTGTTACTCTGTTAGGTGTTTCCATTACCACTTGATGTTTTAGCCTCCATCTCATTAATGTCCATAGGCTTATGTCTTCATGCCTTCCATATAACTATAAGCTTTAGAGGGCATACTTGTACCCACCAATGAATATATGCCAGAGTGACTCTTACTTCTATATCTCCTCTTGTATAGGACCAATTAACTCATGGAACACTGAGGTAGCTTGCAGTGGCTACACCCCTCTAAATAATATGAGTATTTCAGTTGATATCCCATGTAACATGTGCAAACCACCTCAGCCCCTCAGACACATCCTATGTGAAGCCAAACTACCAGAGTAACTGATTATGGTGGTACTCGTCAAAGATATGAAACTGTCTACCAATAAGAAAAAACTTGGTAGTTATGTAAGCCATATACCATCTATATTGAAACCACTAAAATTGATAAATGAGGTAAGGCTTACAGATGAAAGAATATGGGGGTGAGATCATCAAACATGTAGTGATATAAATATATCTCCCCTTATGCCCATGCCTACCTGCTCCTATCTACGCTCAACCATATGTTAGTGGCTCTTCTAGGTCCCATACCTGTTACTACCCCACTAGTCATTCAATAATAATGTGATCCTAGCCCTATACCTTTAGAATTATGGAGGCCCCAAAGTTACATCCCCCATGCTATGCTATCATATGGAGATCTCAATAAAGCTAAGCCAACATAGTTGGCCCCCATACAAAACATGTCAACTCATACATCATGATCCATGCTATATCTTTAAGGCCCATGTGGAAATACATGCCACTCTTGTCATGCAATAAGATGTCACTGATAGTGGCGATAAGAACCATGACCTCCCTGTCAACAAGAGCTGCTGGTGAAGGATCTCCAATGAGTATATCGTTAGGATGAATGTCTGTATATGTCTCAATCAAGTCTATATCTACCTTCCCCTAAAACATGGGGATGCCCTTATAGTTGACTAAATCATTGATTACAACTTATTACTATTCTAAATTTTTTTATAATAGCCTCCATCCTTACATCAATAACTTGAGGATCTACCATGTATCCTCAAGTGTCATTATTACCTCTCTAGTAGGCAGATAGAAAGTGGAAGTCTTGCTATGCTATAATTCAACCAACTCACTCAAGTATGCCTTATTTGTGTAGATGACTAGCATTCATGCCACATCATGTATATCTAGAGCCTATATGAATCTAACCATCCCCTTCATCAAGATCTAGGGGGTCCATAAATAGTGGTAACATTTTTCCTAACATGTCAAGATAATTAATCACTCTTTTAATCATATATAAGTTAGTGTCAACCTACTTATATGCTACTATTTGAGCCTAAGCCTAGCCCACTAAGCCTATTAGACCCTCTCTTATAGGTTAGACCCTTGATGAGTCCCTAAACCAGCTATTTTGACTTCTAGGGTTAAGTCATCATTTTCAAGAATGACGAAGTCATTGTTTAGGTGATTTTACATATTTTTTGACAAAATTACCATTTTTATTTTCATGAAAATGGTGAATTCACCTAAAAATAGGTGAAATATTCATTTTAGTGATTTCCTCCCACTTTTGGTAATTTCACCATTTCTAAGAATGATGACTTTGTGTGAAGTCATCATTTTCTTTGGCGTAGCTACCATTTGGCCTAAAATGCAAATGGTGACTTCATCATTTTCTAACCTAAACAAAATAATAAATGCAAGAAAAATAACATTAATGACAAGTTTGGAGTTACTCACCAGTGGTCCATGATGTGGTGGCTACATATGCTCTCTCACTCAGTCTAAAAAGTGTTGTCTAGCTCTTCCGTGGACCTTTTTACTTAGCTAACCTATGCAAAAAACTGGAGCTCAAAAATATAAATATTTAATATGAAAATGAATTGTTTTTCAACCTAGTGGTGAATATATATCCAAAAATTTTAATTTTACCCTCATAGCCTATAATTCATTCTACGTGCTCTAGGAAGTGTATTTTTCATATCTGTGGTCTCTTTTACATGTTGTTTGATCCTGAATGCCTTATTTTTTGATCATGTTATAACCATACCATCTTTTTGGGCCTCTTATGAGACATGTTCAACAACATTATTTTTTACCTATACCTTGTGTTTGTTAGAACGTGCATCTTTGAACTCATATTTAGGCTAGAAACGTGTTGTTATCCTTTACTTGCTTATTATAAATCTATTTTACAAATTTTTTGCATTAGCTCCCCTTGGCAATTTGCTTGGGTGTGATAATTTTTTTGAGTGATCAATGGTATATTTTACCTTTCTAGGGCAAACTCATTTTAAATCACATGATTTAAATGTGTGGATGATTATAATTGCCTTTGGGCAAATCATTATTTTTTAAACCAATTTAATGATTATAATTACCTTTGGACAAATCATTCTTTTTTGCATATTGTGCTAATGATTATAACTGTCTTTAGGCAGATCAATATTTTCCCACTCCACCTACCTTACCAGGGCAAATGCCTATGTCATTGATTATAACCAGCTATGGACAAATGAGTGTCTTGCATTATGTTATTGATCATAACTATCTTTATAGAAATCAATATTTATTTCATTGACCTATAGGGGTAAATATATATTCCATTGATTATAACTACCTTTGGAAAAATGGTAGTTGTAGACACTTAAAATCATACACTTGATTTTAATCTTATTTGCATTGAATCCCTAATCATCCTTAGTTATCTCTAATCATCCCTAATTTTTCCTAATCCTAATTCATCATCACTATTCATCATTAATATTAAAAAAATAACTTTGAGTCTATTATCCACAAAATCATTAAAATCAAAATATTCAAAGAAAAATTCAAAGGCATTTAGTTGTTAATCAAGTTTTTGGTCACTTTAGTCCATTAGTAGTTTAGTGTCACATTTTGCTTATGTCAAATATTTTTCCTAGTGATGTTTGCATTTACAAGGCACGTAGCTATGTTAAAAAATCCTATGACAAGGGCAAAGCCTTTTGACAATGATCCTTTCCAAATCCAAGACCATCAAACTCATCATATAGAGATATATGAAGACAATGACTATGAGGAAGAAGAGGGGGGAACATACCAAGATGAGGGTAGCCCCAAATCCATTTTACCCCTACCTCATTTAGCCAATACATCGTAAGCAACAAATATGAAGTTTTGTTTCAAGCTTTGAGCTTAGGGACTAAACTTTCACCTGACTTTGATGTCTAAAACCTATAATATTTGTTTGCAAAGAAAGAGTCTTTATCCCTATTCATGAACAATCCATTTAAAAAATATATTTAGAGGGTAGTAATGCTCTCATAGGTTCCTCAAATTCTAATTGCCAAGTCTCCCAAGACAAAGGGAAAACCATCCTTCAGAAGGAATCCTCTCAAATAAGTCATGGGTTTTCGATAGAAACCCATCCACACCATGCCAATCAGGAGATTGTGAATTTCCAATCCAATCAAGCAAACAATATTTTAATTAATCCAAATTCTAACCATCCCAATTTAAGTGTGAATTTCAATTCACCCTCATTTGTCAATCCAATAAATTTGAACTTGAATGTTCATTCAAGTTCACCAATCATAAATAAACCAAATCCAAACTTGAATGTTCATTCAAGTTTACTTATATAAATCCAACCAATCCAAACTTAAATATGCATTCAAGTTTACAAGTCTATAATCATCCCAATCCAAGCTTTAATATCCATTCAAGCTCACAAATCAATCCAAATCTGAGTCTTCACAATTTATTGATCAATAACATCATCAATCCAAATCAACATCTGAGCTTAAATAATTATTCTAGCTCACCAATCAATCAACTCATATCAAATCCAAGCTTGGGTATTACTTCTAGTATGCCACTAATCCAAATCCAAATGGTAGTTTATATTATAGGATTTAATATAAATCAAACACCTCCTAACACAAATCCATTAAAAAATAATCCAAATCTTAACCATTCATTCAACCCTCACTCCCATTCTAATCCCATGATTTATTCATATCCAAATCAAAACCTAAACCAATATCACTCAGCTAACCTTAACTTAAACACAAACCCTAACCTAAAAAACCTCAAATTCAACACCAACCCTAAGCCAAACAACCTCAACTTTAACACCAACCCAAACCAATTTAACCCAAACTTTAATCAAATAAACCCCAATGTTTATACTGACCTAAACAAACAATATTTTAACTACAACAACAATCCTAACCCAATAAATTTTAATACTAATCTAAACCCAACATAATATAAAATTTCCACTAATCCAACCAATCCAAACCACTTTACACATCCACAACATTCTAACTTTTCAAACTCACCTCCTAATCACTTCAATAACAATCCACCACTTCACCAATTTTAACAAACCTATACTAAACGAAACCCATTCATAAACCAAGGCTTATTTAATTTTTCAATCCAAATGAATCAATTACTGATATAATTTATTCAAGAGTTTCAAAACATGAAAGATAAATTTCAAGGCTTGCAAGATGGCACCTTTTCTGGGTAAAATAATATAAGTTCGAAGAAATATGTTCTTACCCTATGATTTAAGTACCATAACGACACCTTTTTCTAAGTATTTTGAACTTCAAAAATTTAACAAACACAAAGGTAAGGGTGATCTTAGAGATCACCTTAAGGACTTATATCATGCATGTGCATATGTTGCTTATAACAATGAGTACATGTTGTGACTATTTTTATGAAGTCTTGGGGGTCAAGCCCTTGAATGATTTTCACACCTTCCCAAAGGATCAATCGTCACTTTTGAGAACCTTTCTACGAAAAGTGTTTGTCATTTTTCATATAATATAAAAAATGACTTGACCACAATACACCTTCATAACACTAAATAACACAATGGTGAAACCTTTACCTAATTCTTACAAAGATGGTGGGCATTGGCAAGTCATTTTTCTTGATCCTTTCTTGAATCCGAACTTGATATATTTATGAATAATCTTAACTCAAACTTGGGACATCACTTGTTACTCCTTTTCCCAAGGTCATTTGAAGAAATTATTGAAAAAGGAGTCCAAATTGAATGCACTTTGATCAATAAATGTATTATTAATATATTTAAACCCAAGAACAATTCTTTGAAATAACATGAAAAACCAAAGTTTTTTGCTAGTAATAATGTTTTTGGTTATGGTGTGACTGATGTCAAACAAATTCAAATCCCACTTAGCCAACACCAATTCCAAACACAACCCACCAATAACTAATCCAAACACAACCAACTAACAATTAATTTCATACGTTACCCATTAACAACATTTCTATTCCTAGTGGTTAATTAAGACAAGATAAACCAAAATGTAAGTTTACCCAATTGGGAAGAACTTATGAATCAATATTTAAATAATTAGCCCAAGCAAACATGATAGTTTGGCCAAACACCAAACCTTTTTATGACAACATTCCTAAACTCGATCAGTACAAAGAAGATGAATATTGTCAGTACCATAGGATAAATGAAAACTCTACCAATAGGTGTATGCACCTCAAACACTATGTTATATATATTATAGATCATGAAACATATCTATCAAAACCATCCACGTAATTCACTAACCAAAATTTGGGGATATACAAAGATCCATTCCCTAAACATGAGCAAGGAAAAGGTAAACAAAAGCAAGAACCCGAAGCAAATAATGTCAACCAATCTAATCACCTTTTCAACTCCATAGTCAATTATGTTAATTACATATACAATAATTTAAATGTCATTACTTTACAATCCAAATATTTCACTATTATCACAAGGCATGCAAAAATTACCATTCCTAGTGCATCATCATCATCTAATGTTGTATGTAAGTACAATATTATCAACCATCATGAGAAGATGCTTACCAACATTTCCATCCTAGAACTTCTAAAAACTTGACTTGTATATAAGGACATTAACCCATTGAGTTTTCAAGCATTAGTTGGTAATTTAGAAACTAATAATCAGGGTATGTTTGACCATTTTGATATCTCCCCTATGGGATCTTCCCATAGTCTACCATTATATATATAAGTCATCATATTTAGACACAAGGTAAAATGGGTGTTTATAGAAAATGGATTGATATTAAATTTATGTACATTAATATTGATAAAGCATTTAGGATATTCCATAAAAACATTAGAGTCTAACATTATTACAATAAAGGCATATGATAATAATGAGTGATAATCTATGGGTACCATTTATCTTCCACTGATGGTGGAGCCTACCATTAAAGAGACATTAGTCCATGTCACTGATCTTGATTACCTTACAACTTTCTTCTAGTATGTTCATGGATACATTCCATAAAATCCATACCTTCCATTTGGCACCAATGTCTAAAATTTTCTCATGATGGTATGGAAGTAATTATCCTAGGTGATCCTCAATCCTTCCAATATTACAAACTATTGGAATGACATTATAAAAAATCCAATGATATCCCAATTATTAAAGAAAACTTTAGTCTCATTGAGGAATCACCTATGCCTAAAAATTGCATCCAACCTGATTATTTATTTCAAACACCTCCCCTTGGTGGTTGGATAAACACACCGACTACCTCCACTTCCATAGGCATGCCATCCACTAGTCAAACTTCCAGTCCACCATCCACTTCTAAAGCTACACCATATCCTAAATCCCACTTCAAATTCATTGAGATAGGCATGGGTGAATATGAAATTCAATATTTTAATTAAAGCATCACAATTCATATGTCTCCACATAATCATGGCAACCCCCACTATCAAAGGAATACTTAAAAAGTTCAAAAATTTGGCACAACAATGTGGGTAGAAGGAGGTCTTATTTATAATGAATAAATTGAAGATTCAAATCCTTTTTGGATTTGCTCCAATGACCTGACTACTTATTTTGTAAATAGCCAATACCCCATAGTAAACTATATTATGTGTAAAAGGATTAATCAAACATGTCATGATAAAATCCAATATAGCCTTCCATGGCATAGGGTTTAAACCACTTGATTTTAATACCACTCTTTTCCAAAGTGACTCTTCTAGTGAGTTATAGGAATACACTTCAAACAGTGAAATAAAATCCATCTACAAGCACTTTGAATACCCATTTTTAACTAACCTTTTCAATCCTATGAGACCAATATTCAACACCTCCACTTGATCATTTTAAAATGATGAGGCAATATCTAAATTTTTGATTACATAAGACCTTATCCTTAGGATCGATATCCAAATAGATAAAACGAGAGGAGAAGGTCAAAAGTTAAAATTGATAGTGATTGAATATTTTCAAAATGGAGCCTATCAATTATGCACTTTGGAGGGAAAGGAGCTTGATGACCCTATGAACATAATGCACCTTAAACATTTCTACATCTAGTCATTACATTTCACATTGTCTTTATTGCATTGAATTTTTCATTTTACATTTTGTCTTGCATATCAAATGTCATGTTTGGTGATTATTTAGTTGTTAGTTTGCATAACACAAAATTTAAAATTTTAGCTCATCATATCATTTCACTTTTCATAACACCCTATTATCCATGGAAAACATTATCAAGATTAGTATTGAATTAGTTTTTACCTTAGTTATTATGAGTAGAGTACATCTATTTTACTTACATCTTTTTGAAAAATTAGGAAATACTAGCCTACAACCTAGTCTAAAATATTGTCCATGACAAAGTCTCCTCTTACAATTCCCTCTAAGCAGAAAAAAATAGCATGCTAAAAAAAGGGGTAACTTTACTCACCTATCTTGGTCTTTGGTGATGATTCCTTGCATCCTACTAGTTGCATGAGGCCAAGACTTGGGGGTAAAATAATTACAAATAAAAAAACATCCTTATAAAATCTTATGCAACATCAAAGTCAAATTCCACATCTCTCACCCTTTGCTAATATTTGGTGTTGAATCCTCGCATCTTGATAGTTATGTGGGGTTAACATTAGGGAGAGAGGCCCTTACTCACGTATATGTATCCTTTGGTGATGACCCAATGTGTCTTCTTAGTCACTTGATACTAAGTGTAGGTAGTCACAAAGAATATTATTAAATATTAAATCAAAATTTGTCCAAAGAAAAAGTTCTTTAAAAAGCTTGTTTATATGTCTATGCTGAAAAGGGTAACTTTATCCCATTTACCAATTATGTCAGGGTTAGTTATCTCTAGATGAATCTAATAATGTTAGTATATTTTGAGTTTAACAAGAAATACATTTTTTGCTTTTCTCATAAGGATTAGGTCACCTTCCTTTTCCATGTGAAATTTTGATTTTTGGTTTTCAACTTCACCATTTCATACATATCCTATTCCCCATTTCATTCTTTTGCTACAAATTAAAAGTCATATGTTTTTCAAACAAAATAATTGGGTCATCACCTGCAAAATAACTGTTAGCATATTCACAAAGTTTCATGCATATTTATGTCATTTTCATAAATTTTTATTCTAACATATATAATCATTTTCTATAGCATTATCATAAAAACATAGAGATATATGGTATATCATCAATACCTATTCATCTAAAGTGCATAAATTGAAAAACATACATGGAAATTAAACCCATAACACATGAATGATGAATCACTGAAATACACTAGAACATCTTTATATATCATAATAAATTACAAGTTTTTACATTAAAGCTCTAGTAAAATCCACCTATATAGAGGGCATGTGAGTCAAAAATCTCAAAAATAAAACAAAAATCAACTATTAAAAAATAAAATAAAATCAACATACAAAAAAATAAAAATAAAACAAATAAATAAAAAAATGAGAAAAAGAGAAAAATAGTTCATCCACAAGTGAAAACCAATTTACTAGTGCTTTGGGTAAGTGTTAGGGTGAACACCAATTTTTTTACACCATGCATCTAATAATTACCTCTCTCTTCCATCCATATATTTCAAATCCATGTTGTGATCAATCAGCATTAATCTATAATGTTAATTAGCTTAGTTATTTATGCTTTCACATCAATCATCCACAATCATTTCTTACTCTTTCCACTCAGTCTCACACACTTATCGATTGGGACTGACAACATCACAATATCCATCCTTTATCACTCACTCACTCACTCACTCACTCACTCACTCACTCACTCACTCACTCACTCACTCACTCACTCACTCACTCATTAAAATATTCAACCAATCTAGTCTTGTAACTTTTTAATGGGATATATCTTTCCAACATACACTCTTATTGACCTTGATTCATGGGACGCCTCAAAGCGTGTAGCTTATCTTGGGATATACCATTCCCAATCCACTCCTTACATATACTATTGCTTTGGGGAAAATCAATCCATCATCATAACCAATCAAAATGTACAATCATTAGCTTAAGTGGGTTAATAACATCCATGGGTCAATCTTACACTTCATCACTCAACCCATTTTCTCATCACTTCCCATATTTATTGAATTACATTGGCCTAAAGTCCATAGACTATGTAGGCACTACCCAATTTCTTAGGGTAGATCAACCATTATCAACTAATTACCACCCCTATTCTTCATATTTTATATCCAATAATTATCCATTTCTAATAATGCCCTCTTTCTTAGGGGAATCCTACATCAGGTAAGTTTTGAAGTTCTATTAACATCCTTATATTTAACATTGTCTAATCCTTCTTTTTTATTTTTCCTCCCATTTATGGGAGAACTACATTGGCCTAAGGTCTTTTTGGACTATGTAAGAAATACTCAGTTACTAAAGTCAGCTCGACCATCCCCTTAATTTATTTTTGTTTTCCACCTAAGTCCTCTTACTCCTATATTTATCTACCTATCTCTTTTCCACCTCATCCCATTCATCTTGTCAATATATTTTAACCACTTTTCTAGCTTTTTAATCTCTTTTAATAAGAGGATTGACAACCTTCCTCATCTGCCTCTCTTATCTCCTACAAATCCACCATCCACTTTGTTTTACTAGTCACCCCATCACCTTTCATTGCATTTATTATGTATGCTTCATTGTTCAATCCACCACCCACTTCTTCATATTTTTTTCCCTCTCCACTTATTCCTATCCTTGCCCTATGTATCTTTCATCTTCTTTCACCATCCTCATCACTTCCCCTTGCCCTTGGCAGTTTGGAATACCCTCTTCATCAATTTCCTTTCCTCACCAATTCCACATCATACCATTTCCCTAAATAATGGTGGACATTTTATTCCTCACCCTTTTCAGTTGGTGCATCATTCTCTTCTTTGCTACTAGTTTTTTACTTCTCTTCCAAGCCATTTTCATTTGAATTCTTGGTTCTTTTTTTTCATCTTTCTCATCTTTCGTATCTTGTATTGTATCTATTTATTCTAACCCCCATTTGTGTGCATATTATTATTCTTCTCTCATGTTCCCCCTTGCCTTATACATCCTTATGTCATTATTCCTTGGGCCAACATTTTTTGCTTTATCATTCTTCCCTCCTTTTCCATTTTCTATTTTTCTTTTTTGGTTTATTTTCATCCCTTGCACCTTTTCCATCTTATTTTTCATCCACAACTAGCTTCCACTGGGTCTTTATCCTTTGAGAAACCTTCCATAATTTCCCTTCTATTCTTATCTATGCAAGCCTTTGCACTTTGATTTCATATTTTCTTCTTTTCATCTATGCCCTCACTTGTGTTTTACATCTACATGAGCATTCATGTTCTGTATCCTTATCAACCCTCTTACTTAGTCCTCCCTTTTTCTTCTTATAATCCCTTATCTTCATCTTCATCCCCTTCGTTGTCTTTATCTATAACTTCATTTATTCACTTTCTTGTCATTCATTTTCATTTTCTCTCCACTATTTCTTCACCATCTTGCCTTGTTTTAGCTTGTCAATCTCTTCTAATCACCCATTCAGCTTGCCAATCTCTTCTAACAATTTGATTAACACCTACCTTATCTCTTCACCTTATTGTCCACCCATCCTCTACTTCCCCCCATTTTTATTAAACCTTTTCACATCTTCCATCCCATTCTCATCTCCAACACCACCATATGATTTGCTTCATTGTTCATATCATTACATGTCATCATTTATCTTATCCACACTTAGTTGGTCATCATACCATATACTTATTCAATCTCTTGTCATCCTATTTGTCTCCTTATTCTACTAATTCTTCATCCTATTTCCCTTTATTTGATGTGTTTTCTTATTTATCATTTTCATCACCAAACTATTTTCTCTTTGGTTTATTTTAGACTTCTTTTTACTCCTTTCATTTCTTGCCACATCTCTCATCATCCCATTCCCATGCAAGCTTGCTAATTTTTTTTTCATTCACTTTCAATTCACCAATCCACTTTTTTTAGCACATTCCTATTACCCCCATCTTCTATGTTTTATTTTTCTTATCATTTCTCCATTTCATTTCATTTCATTTTTCTCTTCCTTATGGATTTCACATGGTGCAATTACTTGTGCTTCATGATCTTTTTTTCTTCTCCATCTCAAGATTCTTACACCATTATCCCTCTTCATCATCATCTTTATCAGTGACCTCATATCCTTATCCATCCTCATTTATCCATCTCCTTATCAACATTAGAATCAACATCCATTATTAGTTCTCCCTCACATTCATCCATTAACACTCAAGCTTCTTACCAATTAGGGTGCGACCACTAGTTTGTATTATGCCTTTCCATGCATGTTTTCTCATGCCTTCCACTCTCTTGCTTTAATGCATGAAATATTATCAGGTTCACTACTTGAAGTCCATCCACTTCTTATTTAAATGTCTTGGCATGTGATGCATGAGTACTCTTTTTGTGCCCTATCCCTCTCTGATTACTACCTTCACCTCAAACCCATTATCCATATAGTTTCTTTCTCTTTTTGAAAATCCCATCCAACTCCTACATGCCCTCTCATAGGGGGAATCATCATAGATTATTATATTAATTATGTCATAAACTCTTCAATCATATTCCTATCTTTCACACTTATTGCACTATAGTGGCTTGAGGTCCATTCTTTGGACTATGTAGGCAGCCCTCAGGGTTTTGAGGCTAGTTTAGCTACCCTTATCCTAGGGTGTTTCCATTTTTCAAGATACATGTTTAATATCTCTCCCTTTTACAAGAAAATTCTTTTTACATACTCATTATTTTTCAAAGTGCATCATGTTCTAACCCTAGATCAAGTGGACATTGTGACTTTCTCAGTCATTATATGAGTGCCCACTCGTCTACCATCTCTTTCTTTTCTTAGATGAAGTGGAAATTATAATTATTTCATCATTAAATAGGTGAAAACTCATATTTTTTTACTTCTATTCTATCTCTTTTTCTCTCTCCATTGGACTTTCTCCCTTTTACGAGTATTCTTATTACTAGGACCTCACCCTTTTATGAGCTATTTTAGGCTCTCTCCCTTTTATGATTTTATCCACACTCTTACCATTATTTGAGATATTTAAGCCACACTCTCACCATCTTGAGAATAAATAAATCTACGCTTTTACCATTTTATGAGTACATTTCCATCATCTCTTTCCTCTATCTATTTCATCTTCTTGCTCCATCATTACTTTTTATTCTCCACCTTTCTAGGTTAGATACATATGTCATGAAGTCTATCCCTATTATCATGGGCATTCACACCATTTTTAGTGGCAAGAGTGTTTAGACTATGTAGGTAACGTTCAGGGACATGGGGCCCCTAAGATCAATTCATTCACTATCTCCATCATCTCTATTCATCCAAACTATGATTTCTCTTTTTCATAATTATATCCGTAACCACATGGTTATATCTGAACTTCCTCATCCATCATTCAATGTTGTCATAAATGTTGGCTACCAAAAGTCTCAACCCTAGCCTAAGATTGTTAGGCAAGTCATTTGCTTCCTTTTTAGGTGTTGATTGATTTAGTTTTTATTTTTGCCTATGTTTTGTCATCATTTTACTTAGCTTGTCTTCATTAATATTGCTTAATCTTGATTGTCTTATCATGTGTCTTATTTTATCTTAAGCTCATCCTTTTTGTTTATGTACACCTTTTTTATTTTTGTTTGCATTTGTCTTCTTTCCATTTATTTACTTTTCTTTATTTTTATCATTTTTTGAGTCAAGGTTATTTTTTGTATTACACTATAGTGTGATTATTATTTTTCCATATCATGATGCACACTTTTTTTCATATTTTAAATTTTTTTCAGTCTTTATGCATAAAACACAAATATTCATCATGATAATTTCATTAGTGATTATTATTTTATGCTAAATTAAAAATTAGGTTGATCAAATCTTACTCACCTATTCATGTTGGAATTCTAATGCAAGGTAAAAACAAACACAAGGCAATTATCTAACCATTCATACAATATCCATCCATGAAATCAATTTGCCCAAATGCCTTTTCAATTCATCCTTCCTCTCTTTATATCCTATCCACCCCATTTAAATAGTTTTCCCTCGAACCTGTCATTTTCATATTTTGTAACCATTTTTATCCAAAAATTTGACCATAATTAATTGAAATGGTATAAATATTCATCAACTTATTGTAATTATCAATTTTGTAAATCTTTATCTCAAATTAGAAAATATATATTTTTAATTTTTTGACCTACAACTTACCCTCATTAGGATATTTTAATTCCACATTCGCTCATGTGACCCCTAAGTCTTGAATACCATCCAAACATGTAGTTTATGAGAAATACATATTATTTTTCCGATTTCTTCTCTAGTTTTTACCTATTAGAATATCATTTTACACAAACTTTACTCTTGCAAGTATGATATCAATTTCTAGTGCTTCACTTTTTTGATGACCTTCATTATTACCACTTCATAATTTTTCCTCTTAAATCATTTTGAGAATTTGTCCACTTTCCCACATGACCACTTGAGGAGGCATCATGGCTCACTCATTTCATTCAAATCCTTGCCTTATTTTTCCATCAAAACTCCTACACCCATTTTTGGGAATGATGAAATCATAACATCCATTATTTTTTCATCTCATTTTTTATTCCACCTTTTAAATGACTTTTTCATTATTTGAAGAGTCATTACTTTGTCTATGTCTCGCAATGACTTCTCAAAAAAGGGCAAAATGTAGACACTTAAAATTAGAAACTTTGTGTTAATTTTAACCTTATTTGCACTAAATCTATAATCATCCTTAATCATCTCTAATCATTCATAGTTTTCCCTAATCCTAATTCATCATTGCTATGTACCTAGGGATATAATATATTATTGTATATGGGTTGATGGAGATGTCGACATGTGGCACACATCCCCTTAGTTAGTTATATAGGTACAATATATTAGGATAATAGAGTAAATTGTGGAAGTAGTACATTGGGTAATGGTCAGCCTACACTAGGATTAGGAGGTTACCCATCCATGGGTTAGATAGATGTATATATATAGGATATGATTATCATGGTAAAGATATCAAGTAAGCATTGAGTCTTCTATTGTAAGAAGATATTGGAGGTTGTCCCCTCGAAGAGACATTGTGGAGTTATTCCTTCCTAAAGGAGTATTATATGGTGTTTCCCTACCTTAAGGGTATTTATGCATATATTGAATACCAATATCATATCAAGTGGTATCAGAGCTTCGATTTGGGCAATTTGTGGAGTGAAATCCTAGTTTTTTAAAAATCATCAATAACTTTTGATTGGTTGTGAAATTTTCCACAAATTTTTTACTAGATATGGTGAATATTTAAAATAAGTCACAGTAAAAAAGTTGAGATTTTTTGATTCATTTTGAGGGAGTTATTGCTATTTTAGGTTTAATAATAATTTTGCTATATCTTCTGAAATATAGGGAATTTTTATTTGAAATTTTTACTAGAGATGTAAGCAGATATAAGAGAAGCACAGTCAAAATATCAGATTTTTTTGAGTTGTTTAAAGTGATTTGTTATGATTTTATGGATCAATTTTGACATTTTAGGGTTTCATGAACCTTAATTTTTTTTGTGGATCATGGAATTGTAAACATTTTTAGGGGAAGATGATACTGATGCTAGATAATGGTGGATACTTTTGGAGAATCATTTTACAAAAAATTTTGGGCTAAGACAATTACTTCCTTTTTTATTTAAGCCTGCACTACATTGGTTTGATCAATTGAGCTATACAAAAAGGTTTTCTTCATGGAAAGAAATGGAACAGATCTATTTAGATCATTGGGCTATAAAACAAGAAGTAGAAAAAGAAGAAGCAGTAAAAGAAGAAGAAACAGAAAAATAAGAAGAAGAAATAGAAGAATCAGCAGAAGAACAAGAAGAAGAAAAAGTAGAAGAAGTAATAGAAGAAGCAGATGAAGAGGAAGAAGAAGAAGAAGAAGAAGAAGAAGAAGAAGAAGAAGAAGAAGAAGAAGAAGAAGAAAAAGAAGAAGAAGAAGAATTAGATGATAAGGGTTCAAATAATTTATCTCCAAAGAAATCCAAGTCAATTTTTTAATTTCATGGATGCATTCAAAAGAAGAATGTGGTTGTGTCCATAAACCCTACCATCAAGTATAACTTCATTAACATGAATGTGGGCAAGCATCTACATGTTCAAGCAAATAATATCAAGGAGGTTCAAGTAGATGGTAATAATATTTCACTATTTAAATATTTGAAGCTCATTATGGAACAATATGTTTTACATTCATATTTTTATGCTTTGGATATGGATGATATGGATATAGTTCTTGGATATCCATGGTTAGAGACTTTGGGAACAATGAATATTAATGTTCAGATTAAGTTCATGAAGTTTTGGTACAGGAAAAAGAAGATCACTTTACAAGATATTATAGTGAAAAAGGCACCAATAATAATCCAGGTAGATCATGAGGATGAGATGGAAATAGGTGATGAAGAACATGATGAAGATTCAGATGATATAGATAAAGACACACTACAAACAAGCACTTCATCTACTCAAGAGATAAAGAAGAAAAGGTGGAAGAGGTAGAAGAAAAGGTGGATAAGGCCAAAGTATTGGAAAAGGTTGAGGTATATAGACACCCACATCATCATGAGAGGAAACAATCATGGAACTAGGTGAGGAAGTGTCATAATAACAATCATTTTGTCTATACAGGAAATAAAATTTCCAATCATTATGGATATGCATGGAATCCAAAGAAAAAATACTATGGCACATGGAATGAATAGGGAAATCATTATGACTATGCATGCAAGAGTACCTACTATGGTCATGGTTGGAATTAGAGAAGTGCATCGAAATATGGTGCATGGAATAAAAAGAGGAGTAACTATGCTGGGACACGAAAGAAATAAAAATTATGATCATGAACAAAATTAGAGGAGCATAAGGGAATTTGGAAACAATCTTGGAGAGCTATCACCTGCCAAGATCACATTTGGATGGCTAGATGATCGAGATCGGAGACAAGTGTGCAATGATTTGAAGCACACTCATTATTTGGTTTCTTCCCATGTTTTGGGGATGAAACATGTCAAGGAGGGAAGTAATGCTATGTACCTAGGGATATGATACATTATTTTATATGGGTTGATGGAGATGCTGACATGTGGCACACATCCCCTTAGTTAGTTATATGGGTACAATATATTAGGATAATAGAGTAATTTGTGGAAGTAGTACATTGGGTAATGGTTAGCCTAAATTAGGATTAGGAGGTTATCCATCCATGGGTTATATATATATAGGAGATGATTATCATTGTAAAGATATCAAGTAAGCATTGAGTCTTCTATTGTAAGAAAAGATTGGAGGTTGTCCCCTTGAAGAGACATTGTGGAGTTATTCCTTTCTAAAGGAGTATTATATGGTGTTTCCCCACCTTAAGGGTATTTTTGCATATATTGAATATAAATATCATATCAATCATCACTATGCATCATCATTATTCATCATTAGTATTCATTGTTCACTATTCACTATTCACTATTCAATATTCAATATTCACTATTCATTGTTTATTAACCTTAAATTAATCCAAAGTTAATTAACTAATATTTATCTAATTAAAAATTCCATGGTTTAAGAAAATCATAATTTTTATTTTATTTTAGATTGATTGAGAAAAACATAAATGAAAGGTCAAGAAGGGGAAGCTTGAAGCTCTACAATGGGGAGACAAAGAGTCATCCTCCATTAATGGTACTTTAAGATTTTTCCTTGTGGCTCACCTTGGTCACCTTTACCTCCTTGGTTCTTATTGTTTCTATCTTTCTTTGTGCTAGAGGTGGTCTTTAATTTTATGTTCTTTTTCATTTGATTTTGTTTTGTGTTTTGTTTACTTTATATTATGCTGTCATTAGGGCTACCTGTGTTGCCTTAGCTAGATTGTACTGCTGACATGCACATCTTTTCCTTGGCCTTTATTCCTGATACCTTTAGAATTGATAAAAGGCATGTATGTATTAATTGAAGGATATGAAAACCCTCAAATTTGATGGTTAGGAGTGTTGTCCCCAAAAAATGAGTGACACTTTTGGGACAACCTATGAACTATTTTGGTTCATCAGACCAAAATTTCTCTCTTCCCTTCTCAAAATTTATTCTGAGCTTTCAAATTCATCATTTTTAAGCTTTTTTTATGAAGGGATTCATTGGTTCAATAGGTTAAAAAATCTTCTGCAGGTGAGTCAATCAAAAGAACAAGCTTCTAACACTCAGTCGTTTCAAGGATTGGTTCAACGCCTTGGTTCAATCAAAAGAGTTTAATTGGAAAATGATAAAGGACAAAGGCATTGAACTATTGAGATTTAAACCACTTTGGTTTAAAAGTTCAATGGGTTCAAGGTTCAAACGTTCAACCAAAGCTTAGAAAGATAAAGGAAGTAGTGTTTGAGTGAGACACAGAATAAACCAATGAACCGATTGAACTTTGAACTGAAAGAATTCAAAGTTCAATGGTTCAACATGGTTTAAGAAAGAAAGCGATTGAACCAAGGAGCTGAGAAGGCTGCCCAAACCATTGAAACAATCAACCAATGAAGTCTTCACAAACGTCAAATTTAGGGTAAGGGAATATCCGTTGAAATTCAAATAAAGCATGGAACTTGAAGGAAGAACCAAGCGATTGGTTGAAAAGATAGCCCAATAGCTCAAATCACAGCAAGAAGAGACAAAGCTAGAAAAAAAAAATTAGAAAGAGGGAAAAGCCTAGAATGTCTATGCAGAAGTAATTTTAGTAGGTGGAATAGTCCACTAAGCAAGTATTTTGGCTTGCAATTTAAGGATGCGGCCTATTTTTTTCCTTCCATGAAGTAAAGACAAATGGATAGTTGCGCAGATGTCAGATGGGATAGACTAGATGATCCAAACTCGGGAGAAGACATATGGGATGAAATGACATGGCATAGTTAAGACATCTACCCTATTTTCAATGCAGTCCTTTGACAAACTTAGAAATGCATTCAAGGCATTGAATGCATAGCATGGGCCGTTCTATGGAAAATAAGTGCCCAAGTCTTTCTTGGAAGTGCTATATATTGTAATCTCTCATTTGTTACAAATGAGACTTTTCATTTTACAAGAGCAAAACTCTGCCCATTTTGAAAGCGCAAGATTGAGACTTTGAGCTCAAGTTGTAATTTCTTTTCCATTGTTATCTGAATGAGAAAGCAGGTTTTTCATAGACTTTATGCTATTCTGAATTGTGTCATCTAAAGGTGTCTTTATTCATTTAATTTGGTACACAAAAATAGTGAAGGTAATAGGGAAGTGTCCTGAAACCAACTATGGGAAGACTTTGTGCTTTCATAATTGATTTCAATATGTGTTTTTCTTTCCTTTTTGTGTTGAGGATTTTGGGGTGACTTTGTGCCCCCATTATCCTTTGTGATATACTCTTTGAGTAGTTGAGGTGGAGACTTTACACTCTGTTTCATCTTGCTATTTCTACACCCTTTTGATCACTGGTTATTTCACTACCTAAAAGAAACTCCTGCTATTTCCTGCAAGAACACTTCTGAAAGAAGAGAAGTGCCTTTAGTGTTCACACTAGGATTTCTCCTTTGTCTATGCATCATCTTTGAAAGAAGAGAGATGGATGGTTTATCCTGCTCCCATGTGTTATTTTCTGCTTATCTATTTTGTATATAGCTCCGTATATTAATAGGGAACCTCCCCTTGATGAGAGGAGAGATTTGTCCCCTTGTGTTGTAGTAAACCTATACATCTAGATGACCAATCTCCCTATGCTATGGTGATAGGAACTATTTTGAATGCCAGTTAGCTGGTCGACAAAATATTCACCCAACAGTTTTTGGTGACTCCTCTGGGGACACAGTAATTTTTTGTAATTTGGAACCTCAAGTTTCAGATTGAAACATCACCTGTGTCTTACCCATAATCATTATAACCCTTATCCATTATAGAGTCTGGTGACTCCCATCTGGGTCTTATCATTATCATGATCATTATTTTATTTGCTCTACAGAACGAGAGCTGTTGGAAAAGAGTGCACAGTTTGAAGCCTCAAGCCTCAAGTTGAAATAGGGCCAGTTCTTTTCCATTTTTTGTTCTATGATCTAGCCACTCCACCCAAATTTGTTATCCCTATTTGTCATAATTAAATCATGGCAGTTCGAGGCCCTTGGGGTAACTCTTTTGGCCCACTCAACTTGACTCCACCTCTGCATGAACTTCCACGCAGTTTAAGAAAGAATTTCTCTAAATTCTTTGGTGATGGGAAGGTTCATCTTGATGAACACATTGTAACTTTCAACATAGCCTATCGTGTAATAAGGGTGGAAATTGAAGACATAGCGGTCAGGCTATTCATGGAGACACTACAAGGCACTGCTGTAGACTGGTTCTACAATCTGCAAGCTAGATCAGTGACTGACTGAGATACACCCAAAGCCAAGTTTGAAGCCAGGTTCAAGCCTGCAGAGGATGCACATGCTTTGCTAACCTAGCTCACTCAGATGAAGAAGGAACCTTATGAGCCTATGAGGGATTTTATTGCCAAGTTTAACAAGTTGAGGCATAGGATTCCCATGATTGCCCAGCTGACACCTCAAAATCTCATGTGTTTCTTCATCAACTCATAGCTGCCTGAAGTGAGTTTTTTATTGAGATGGGCTAGACACATACACCTTGAGGATGCTCAAGACTTGGCTATTGAGCTAGAAGATGACCTTATCTTGGTAGGAAAGATAAGCAGAGATCCTAATAGAGCTAAACCCTCTTCATCTTCTGAATACTCATCCACAATCACCACTAACCCAATGGTGCGAAAGCTAGAAATTGAATTACTAGCCTTGAAAAAAGCAAATGGCATAAGGTATGTCTTTTGCTCCTCTATATAAAGATATAACAAGGAGGACATTCCCTAATCAGCCATATTAAGGCAATGCTGCTAGAAGTCAAGGGCAACCAAATCACCTTCCTCCCCCATAAAGGAACCTTGCCCTTGAAGCACCTCCAACCAACTCAGCAGTGGGATATCTGGAAACAAAACATGTTTCCTATTTCCAACTTGAGTTAGAGCAAGAAAATGATGCTGATCTCTTCATGGGGGATCAAGAAGAATCAGCTGGTGACTCCCACATTAGTTTTCTGAATTACCAGGATGAACCCAGAAGTGAAGGTGAAGCAGATGAGGAATCATACACAGTATTCACCCAGTTTGAGAATCAGTCAGGCTAGCAGGCCAACAAAGAGAAGATAGAGGAGTGACCCCAACCAATAATTTCAATTACTGAGTTGAGAACCCCTCTTCCTTTCCAGTCAAAGGACCTGGTGATTGGCAAAGAAGTAAGTACATCAAACATCTCTACACCTTCTTCAAATTTGCAGATCGGTCTCCCCCTCCCAAAAGCCAAAAAGATGAACTCCCATCCTCTCTTCCAAGTCCATCTCAGTAATTTGACATGATTGATCATGTCAAGAAATTCAAAATTCAAATGACTGAGTTTGAACCCCTGCAAGCCAATCCTGAGCAGTTAAACATTGATGAAGAGCTAGGTGTGGACCTATCTGAGGCAAAGATTATGGTCACCCAAATGTCAGCCCCTACTGCTCAAATTCAATTTGAGCCTTTAGGTAGGGGTAATTACTCCTTAAACATAGAGGATGCTCATGTCTCAACTAATTAAAGTCCCGTGGCTAGAAATCTAGGATTTGATCCAAATAAGGCATCAAAAAAAATTGGTAGGGTGTAGTACAAATCAAGAAGGATCTTCCATCTCCCATGAAGAGAAATTTGATAGAAGATCAGCTTCTGATGATGCTTGGATCTTGGAATTTGATGGCAGCAATTCTTCCACAGCTAGATGTAGATCTCTGTTGCTCGGATTGAAAATTGCTCAGGGTGAAGAGGTAAAACTCCTTCACACTGAAGGAGATGTTGAGCTAATGGTTTGTTAGGAGTTTGATGTTGATAATCAAAGCATGTGCTAGACTGAACCAGTAGAACAACAAGTTATGATGGTGGACCATACTACTATATTTCAAAGTCAACAAAAGGAACTCTTCACCAAGAGAGCAAGGAGTTATGGTTTTCAGTTTGAAGACCACATCTTGCCATGGGGCAAGAAGAAGAAAGAGCCAAGGGGAAGACACAAAAAAGTGGTTTCTTGGTGGAGAGTTCCATTCACCCGTCACTATTTCTAGGGACAAAATGGTTTCCTACTGGTTTACTAGGATGGCACACCATTTTCACTATCTCATAGTGGGTGGCATCTGAATCACTTCAAATCTTGAGGCATCAAATAAGTTCCCCCTGTACATATGTATATTTATAGTCTTTTGTTTTATTTATTTGTTTCATTTTTACTTTTGGAGCTTTTCTTCTTGGGTAGCGTGACTCCATATCCCAATGGCACACTTTAAGGCACCAGAGATTCTAGTTTCTACTCCCCTCAGCTGTATTCCAAGTTTTCAACTGAAGGAAGTTCCCCAATTGGAGCCAGCTATTGTCCCCAAAAAATGAGTGACATTTTTGGGATAGCCTATGAACTATTTTGGTTCATCAGACCAAAATTTCTCTCTTCCCTTCTCAAAATTTATTCTGAGCTTTCAAATTCCTCATTTTTAAGCTTTTTTTGTGAAGGGATTCATTGGTTCAATAGGTTAAAAAATCTTCTGCAAGTGAGTTCAGTCAAAAGAACAAGCTTCTAAAACTCAGTCGTTTCCAACATTGGTTCAACGCCTCAGTTCAATCAAAAAATTTCAATTGGCAAATGATAAAGGACAAAGGCATTGAACCATTGAGCTTTGAACCACTTTGATTCAAAAGTTCAACGGGTTTAAGGTTCAAAGGTTCAACCAAAGCTTAGAAAGATAAAAGAAGCAGTGTTTGAGTGAGACACAGAATAAACCAATGAACTAATTTAACTTTGAACCAAACGAGTTCAAAGTTTAATGGTTCAACATGTTTCAAGCAAGAAAGTGATTAAACCAAGGAGTAGAGAAGGCCACCCAAACCATTGAAACAGTCAACCAATTATGTCCCCACAGATGTCAAATTTAAGGTAATGGAATATCTGTTGAAATTCAAATAAAGTGTGAAACTTGAAGGAAGAACCAAGTAACCGGTTGAAAAGATAGCCCGATAGCTCAAATCGTAGTAGGAAGAGACAAAGCTAGAAAAGACAAAAGCAGAAAGAGGGAAAAGCCCAAAATTTCTACGTAGATGTAATTTCAGTAGGTGGAATAGTCCACTAAGCAGGTATTTTGGCTTGAAATTTAAGGATGTGACCTATTTTTTTCCTTCCATGAAGTAAAGACAAATGGAGATTTGCACAGATGTCAGAGGGGATAGACCAAATGATCCAGACTCAGGAGAAGACATATGGGATGAAATGACATGCCATATTTAAGACAACTACCCTATTTTCAATGCAGTCCTTTGACAAACCTAGAAATGCATTCAAGGCATTGAATGTATAGCATGGGCCATTCTATGGAAAACAAGTGCCCAAGTCTTTCTTGGAAGTGCTATATATTGTAATCTCTCATTTGTTACAAACAAGACTTTTCATTTTACAAGAGCGAAACTCTGCACATTTTGAAAGAGCAAGACTAAGACTTTGAGCTCAAGTTGTAATTTCATTTCCATTGTTATCTGAATGAGAAAGCAGGTTTTTCACAAACTTTGTGCTATTCTGACTTGTGTCATTTAAAGCCATCCTTATTCATTTAATTTGGTACGTAGAATTAGTGAAGGTAATAGGGAATTGTCCTGAAACTAACTGTGGGAAGACTTTGTGATTTCATAATTGATTTCAATCTGTGTTTTTATTTCCTTTTTGTGTTGAGGATTATGGGGTGACTTTGTTCCCCCATTATCCTTTGTGATATACTCTTTGAGAAGTTGAGGTGGAGACTTTGCACTCTATTTCATACTGTTGTTACTACACCCTTTTGATCGCTAGTTATTTCACTACCTGAAAGAAACTCCTGCTGTTTCCTGCAAGAACACTTCTGAAAGAAGAGAAGTGCCTTCAGTGTTCACACCAAGATTTCTCCTGTCTGTGCATCATCTCTGAAAGAAGAGAGATGGATGGTTTATCCTACCCCCATGTTTTATTTTCTACTTATCTATTTTGTATATAGCTCTGCATATTAATAGGGAACCTCCCCTTGATGAGAGGAGAGATTGGTCCCCTTGTGATGTAGTAAACCTATACATCTGGATGACTAATCTCCCTAGGCTATGGTGATAGAAACTATTTTGAATGCTAGTTAGCTGGTCGACAAAATATTCACCCAACAATGAGCATGAAAAAAGGAATAAGCATCATGGTTTTAATGAAGTAAATAATGATGTGATTGGTGATAAGGGAGGCTGTATTTTGAGAAGTGACCCTAGCTCAACTCAGGTGGAAATTAAATGACTAGACCTCTAAAATGACTCTTTAGTAAAGTCCTGTATCTGGAGGAAACTACTATGCATTTAGAAGGAGTGGAGTTTACGGTGAGTAGGGAAGATTATGGTGAGCACTAGTGCATGGAAGGCCAAATTGGTAAGACCCTTAGCCCCTAAAACCCTGGCCATCACTCTAAATGTTTTCATGGAATTTGGCCTTCAGAATGAGGAAATCAAAATTAAAAATGTTAGGATTTTCTTTATTTGTTTAAACAAAAATACAATCCCTTCTATGAATTTCTTTGATAATTTTTTAAATTTTGTGTGGGGACAAAAATTGTGTTTGTATATTAGTTTTTGTAAGATGATGCAGATAGGGATTTTCATGATTTTATTTAAAAACTATAATATGCAATGTAGGGCCATTAGTAAGCCCTTGTGGAATGTCAGTTAGCTAATATTCAAGGTCATCCCTTGGTCTCCTAAAATAGACTGTAACAACTTTATCTTCAAAGCTTGCCCCAGATGGGTTGACATAAAGGAGGTATCGATTTAGGTCTAGAATTTTCTTTTGCAAGCACTAAAACACCTCGATGAAGTTTTGAAAATTGAATATACTAGAAGATACCTTGGTCATATGAATACTAGGGTTTTAATATCACTATAACCCTTGGATTTTTTTATAGAAGCACTCAACTTCAAAATCAAAGGGAAATCTCACACTTATACTCCTAGAGGTTTGGGTGGGTTAAATGACTACTTTTTTTATAAAAAATATGGTCACCTCAGGAAAAAATTTCCTTTGTTGACTAATAAAAGTAATATTCTACGTAAAAAATAATAAAGGGTCACCAAAAAAGATGAGATTATGTTGAATAATTTGTAAGTGTTTTAGAATCTTATGTTTTCAATTGTATCATTGAAAGATAATGCCTCCACTAGTGAGGCTGTTGTCATGCTTGGGCCTGATGCTCAAGGTGAGTGTGGCATGTAAGGCCCTCCTATTTATTCTTAGGCTCAAGTTATTCTATAGACTAATGGTGATAATCCCTCACCTAACCTAGCTGATTGCCTCCTTGACAATTTGGATGATGCCTTCCTTGAATGGAAACTGTTCAAGGATAATTCCTCTGAGGAATATATGGTAATCCTTACTAAGGCCCCTGAATTTTATAATGTTCCACCCACTGCTTTGACTAGAAGCACTCTTTATAAGTCTTTCAATGATGCTATTCTAATGGTTATTTCCCTAGAGAAAGAAGTTGTAGGCCCCCCCATTAACATGGTGGAGCTTTTGGATGGAGTTCTAGTAGAAAACAAGAACCTTGTAGAGGTGGACATTTGGATTTCCAAAGGGGGTGGAAAAAGGCTAAAAATAGATCTAAGTCTATCCTGGAGTGATCACACCACACTCAAGGAGAAAAAGAAGGCAAATCAGGAGGGATCAAATAATGTGTAGGAACCCCCCTCTTAAAAGAAAGGAAAGGAAATAAAGTCCTAGATTGCTTTCCTAGGTTGTATAATGGTGGGGCTAAGCCCCATGGTCAATTGAATTTAACCCTATTAACTCTCCCTTGATTTTCATGTGGATTGTTAGTTGGAATGTAAGAGGGTTGGAATATCTAGATAGAAAACTGGTGGTAAGATAATTCAAATTCTTGAGAGATAATCTTGACTTTCTCTTCTTGCAAGAAGTAAAGGCTATTGGCACAAGCTTTTCATGATCTTGAATTTTATTTGGCCCAATACTCGTCATTTTTATACTAATTATCATAAAGGTAAAGGGGGGGCCTCCATCATAATTATCCTCTGGAGGAATGACTATATTTTTTCCATGGTAGTTATCCTTATAACAGGGTTATCTGGGTTTTGATAGAATATCAAAATTAGACTGTGGGCTTGTGTAATATATACACCCCTAATGACTATAGGGAATGTTCTAACTTGTGGAATTTATTAGCCACTAATCTTAAGAATGTTCATTATATTTTTGGTGGTGACTTCAACATGGTGGAGGATAAAAAAGACAAAATTGGAGGGGACCACCTTGCATGAAAGGGTAATGAGCTATTCTTTTGGTCCAAGTTTAAATGAATTCACAAAATTGAAGATCCTCTCTTGAAGGGGAAGAGCCTTAGCAGAAGAATATGCTATACTTGGTGAAATAATCAGAGTAATAATAGGAGGCAATACTCAATACTAGATAGAGTCTATTTGAACACTGAGTCTCTGTCAACTGATGTGGTCATAAATGGTAATGCTGTAACTATGTTACCCTAAACTATGTCAGATCAACACCCTATTGAAATGACTTTCTCTCTGGTCAGGAATGAGATAAAGGATTCTTCATAACTCAAAGGGTTATATAAATTTAATGTCTCACACCTTGAAGATAAGGTATGTACAAAGGGAATGCAAGCATCATAGAATATTGGTAAAGCTATCTGCAATTCTAGTTCTAAAATTGACCATTAGAACTCTAGTATGAAAATTACTAAAAACTTTGCAAGAACATATGGATAGATTAAAGCTAGGAAGCATAGAAAACTTGAAAGAGATACTCAAGACAAGCTTATCCATGCAGAAGGCTTGCTTCAACTTGACTTGACAAATGGGGTTCTTCTTGAAGAAATTGATTTTTTGAAGCACCAAGTTCATCAGGCTCAATAATACATTACTAAAGGGGCACATATATTGTCTAAGCTTACTTGGCTTAAGGTTGGTGACAGAGGTTCCAAATTATTTTTCAAATTCTTATGAATTAAACATACTAAAAACAAGATTAAGGAAATAAAAGTCAACGGACAAAATGTTCAGGATGCTACTAGTATTAAAGGAGCCTTCTTTGAATTCTACTCTAATCTTCTCTAATTTGATGGATCTAGTGAATGTATTGAATATAATAGAGCCTTTTATGAGGCATGCATTCCCAGGAAGGTCTTAAAAACTCAGGACTCCTTCTTTGAGGTTGTCATCTCACTTGATGAGGTCATAATCACTATTGACCTACTAAAAGATGATAAGGCTCCGCGGTTGGATGGATTCCCTATGGAATTCTACAAATTCAACAAGGAATGGATTACTAAGGAATGTTTGGAGGTTTTCAATGAGACAATTGCATCTAGTAATCTTGGCCTAGACATAAATAGAGGGGTGATCAAGATTATACCAAAGGATGGAAATTTTCCATCAGTTAAGAATTAGAGACTAATTACCTTTATTAATGTCTCCTACAAAATATTAGCAAAAATCTTGGCACAAAGAGTGCCCTCAATTTTTCCCTCTATTGTCTCAAAAAATTAGACTGGATTTGTTGAAGGAAGATACATTTTGGATAATCTCATCACTAGCTAGGAAGGTATGTATTGGGCAAAAGATTTGAGCCAAGAGGTTGGAATGATCTAGCTTAATTTTAAGAAATCCTAAGATAGAATCGAGTGGTCATTCATTGAGAGAATGTTAAAAGATTTTGGGTTCTAAGATAGATTTTGTAGAATGGTCAATATAGTTTTCAAGGATGTTTCTGTAGTCATTAAAGTTAATGGTGAACTGATAGACTCCCTTGTGCTTCAACATTCCATAAGATAAGGTCGTTCGCTTTCCCCATCACTCTTTGTATTGGTTGTAAAGGCACTACATTACCTCCTTAGGTTTTCAAATGTTGGGCCTCTGGTTAAAGGTATATCTCTCTCGAATAATGAATCTTATTAATATTTTGTTTGTTGATGATAATTTTATATTTATTACCCTGGACTAGAACAACTTGGAATAAGTTACAAAAAGGATTAATATCTACTGCTCTACCTCAGGGTCTAAGGTTGCAATGCATAAATCATTCATCATGGGGTGGAAATATCATCCACCAGATTGGTTGACAAATTTTGGTTGGAATTGGAAAGGGCCAGATGAGATGGTTAGATATTTGGGGATTCCATTTGCCTTAACCCCTTAAAAAATATGTGGGATTGGGTTTTCAATAAAATCAATAAGAATATCAACAAATGGCAGGGCCACCTACTATCACTACCCAGCAAAATCCAAATTTGTCAAAAAATTCTATCTTCATATGACATATACTATACCTCATGTTGGTTATTTGGAAAGACACAAGTCAACATTTTTCATAGAATTATAAGATATTTCCTTTAGTTGGATGGTAAAGGGGGAAAGAAGAGGAATTCGGTCTTGTGGTAATTTTGATCAAAACCTAAGAACATTAGGGGTTTGGGGTAAAATAACCTCAATTGCAAGGGATAACCTTGGTTGTTAAATGGATTGTCAAAGCTTCAGTTAGGAATGAGCCTTGGAAAGTTTTGGTAAGGCATAATATAATGTGAGGCTTTCCTAAAAGAAATCCAAATTGGAAAGGATTGCATATTATTGATCTGATCTTTAGACCTTTCTATGCTAAAGTTGTTGGATCCCCTATATTTGCATCTATTTGGTCTACCTACGAGTCCACCAAGACTTTCATTACTTCAAAATAGGTCTTCAATTAGCATGGGATTATGTGTCAAGGCTATAGATCTATTTAGTGGAACTTAATTATCAACAAGACTCCACTGGCCCTCACTAGGGGATGCTCAGCCTTTGACTGGTATACTAAAGGATTGAGGAGCTTTAAGGATCTTTTCATCCATGGGTGATGGGCTTCATTGTCAAAGCTCAAGGACATATTTCAGCTCTTGGATTCTCAATGAAGAACATTCACCCTACTACAAGTAAATCTCAAATGAAATAACAAGGTGATTTTTATGGAGGATGAAGATGAGTTTTGGGATAGTGTGAAGTGGAAAAAAGGCCCACCTCTGCTCTAGTATTCAACACATATTCTCTACAAGAAACTTTCCTTTTCCAATGTCTCAAACCTTTCCCTCAATCATATTTGGTATGTGCTTGGTCCTTTGCATGCTTGGTCTTTCAGGTTTGTAGTAATTTGTTCCTCTTGTCTTGAACCTAAAAAGTTATGTTTTCATTGGCTATTTATGTACAAAAATTTGGTTGTGGGTGTTGTTTTAAATAATTATGGTTTTGCTAATCTTCTTTGTGCCTTTTGCAGTGATGTTGAGTTAGTTGAGCATGTGTTTTACTCCTATCCATTTGCTACTAACCTATGGAAAAAATGTCTTAAACATTATAATATTATTTTTGGATATGAGATTGGATGGATAAATATTACTTTTGGATATGCTTGTCCCAAAATTAAAGTTCATCCTTTTTTCCATAAATTTTGGCTTATTTTTTCTACTAAAATTCTTTGGTTTTTGTGGAAATAAAGGAACTTAGAGGTGTTTCAAGGTAAGGATAGGGTTCTTATTGACTTCAAAATTGAAGTCATTATTTGTTTTTATCCTTGTATATTTTCCTTTAGCTGAAGATTCCACAAGACCAACTTGAAAGATTTTTAAGAACAAAACTACTCAAGGTGACTTCAGATTATCTCCTAGACTTAAGAGGATACCCTAGACTAAGCCCTCACCTAGATTAGGCTATATCTCACTTGAAAATTGTAGAGGTAATTTTTTTTGAGTTTGAGTGGGAATACATTAAGGATGCTTACTTTGACTAGGCTAACAATCTAGTTAAGGAGTGGATCACCCCTTTTGAGTCAAATAATAATGGTATCAGTGAGTGGGTGATGGTGAATGAAAATGCTTTTTAGGATCTCTGCAATGAAAAACATGGTAGGTACATCATCAAGGAGGTCAAAGAAACCTTTACACCATTTAACCTAAACCTTTGTCCAAAATTAAGTGTTGAGACTACATTGGCTGGCCCCTCATCCTAGACTCCCTTTCTTGATGCTTTAATCCAGGGAGCATAGGCAAAAATTTGGCAACAAATTGATAAGAACATAAATACCTTCTTTGACAAACTAGAGAAGCTGATTGGTGGAAGTTTAGTGAATGTGGAAGATGTACTTGAGTATGTAAGGTAGAAAAACATGAAATGCATTTTGGACCAAGTTGATCATTACCCAACTAAGTTGCTTCCTACACATCAGTTGACTGGAAATGCTAGTGATAAATTCTCCTCAGAGGGGAATGCCTTATCTACTTTAGATGCTAGCCATGATGGGGAAGGTGCTAATTTTAGTAGGGCACTAGACTTGTAGCTATGACTCTACCACCTTTGGGTGGCCTATTACTACCTTGTCTTTGCTCTTGCTTTAATGTTATGACTGTGTTTCTTTTAGATGCCTGTTTGGTGATGGTGTTTGAAAAATAGATGGATTTTTTTGGTTGGCTGCCTGGTTGGCACCTTTTTCATTTGATACTGTTCAAGTTTTTGGTTTTTTAGGCTACCTCTTTGGAGCTATTTTTATATTGAATTATCAATTTTTAGCACTGTGGGTGGGAGATGCCCCACCTATGATTTTTTTTCTACTTGATACTATGTATATTTTTAGCATCTTGGATGCATATATTAGTAATCGATCTTCAATATAAAAAAATCATAATTTTTATAAATCTAAAAATCAAATTTATCCTCACATGCCCTAAGGATCCACCTATCCCCCACAATTACCACTTAATAATCATGTTGTCCTCCATGAACTAATTTTATAATCTACCTTTAATCCCATTATCTTCTATAATTTTATTTACTCCAATTTAATAATCCACTTTTAATCCCATTGTTTTCCATGATCTGATTTCCTCCAATTTAATAATTCACCTCACAACCACTTATTAATTTTATATTATATCTTCTTCTCAAATGAATTTTATATTCATTTTTGGGTCCCTCATGTCCTCCAATCCAATTTTTAATTAATAATTCCCATTATGAATTAAAAATTATATTTTATTATCAACCTGTGATCTTCATCTCAAGATGGATGGTTCACATCCATTTCCAAATTCTATAAATTGGAAGTTCTTCTAATTTAGAAAAGCTTATTCATTGTAAATTTATTATGTTAGTATATCTTCCAAGCTTATTCATTGAATATTTATTATGATGAGTTCATAAGAGATTTACACATTTTCCATCCAAGCACATCTAAGCACATTGAATCCATCCAATGCTTATATATCAAAACACGTTCTTTGAATCAACGATCAAATCCACCCTGTTGGGGCAAATTATTGTGATCATCTAGAACCACCCTATTTGGGGCCTATCCCTTCATTTAATCTTTCTTATAATTCCAAACCCATATATTTATCCCATTCTTGCTTCTTCCTCCCATTTTTGAGGGCCCATTTATTTTAGCTACTTCCCCAACCTTCCCTTTGAGGGGGCATCCAGGGATAATAAAGCACCCTTTAGGGCATCAATATGAGTTTATCGACTCATTAAATTTAAAGAGAAAAAGAGAAGAGTGAAGACATCATTCTTAAAATATTATCAAATTTCTTATTGAAAGACTTTTTAATTCTTTGAAAAGGCATTACTATGCCTAGTGTCTTACAATGCCTTCTCAAACAGGGGCAAAATGTAGACACTTCATTTTAATCACTTTCATGTCTAAATTTTAATCAAGAGTGACTTTTCATAATCACATGTGGGTTTAGCCTAAAATCATCACTGGACCTAATTTACCTATACAAATATCTTTTTAAATTAAAAACATAACAACACATCCTTGATTGAGGTAATTGATCATATTGCATCATTAATCGTATCGAATGCATCCTAAATTAAATCAATCCTTTGCAAGTGTCTTCACAAGACAATTAAGTGAATACTTGGTTGATAAATATAAACATTACAAGAATTAATTTTCTACTAATTATTGATAAATCCCACTTAATCAAGCCTAATCATTCTTCTAATGTAAAATTCCAAAAATTTAGAATTATCCATTTTTCTAAAATCAAAATTAGATTATTGCCTCACATAGGTGATGTCACTCAAGAAGTCAATGGGAAAGAGGAGTGAAAGCAAGATCTTACAAGCATATTACACAATTCAAGAGGACCAATGACTGCACTTTTCTTCCAACATGCCATTCATACTCCAAAATCCCTTAAATGGCATATCATACATACTCCTTAAAGGCCTTAAAGAGAAAAAGATAAGAGAGAAGACATCACTTTTCAGATATTATCAAAGTTATTCTTAAATGAATTTTTCACTCTTTGAAAAGACATTATTATGCCTAGTGTCTTGTAATGCCTTCTTAAATAGAGGCAAAATGTAGACACTTCATTTTAATCACTTTCATGTCTAAATTGTAATCAAGAGCAACTTTTCATAATCACATGTAGGTTTATCTAAAAATCACCATTGGACCTAAATTACCCATACAACTACCATTTTAACCCAAAATCACAATAACACATCCATGATTGGGTCAATAAATTATGTTGCACCTTTAATCTTATCTAATACATTTTGAATTAAATCAAATCCTTTATAAGTTTCTTCACATAGAAATTAAGTGAATACTTGATTGACAAATAGAAACATTGAAAATGTTACCATTCTTATAATTATTTATTAATCCTACTTAATCAAGCCTAATCATTATTCTAATGGAAAATTCCATGAATTTAGAATTATCCATTTTTATAAAATCAAAATTGGATTATTTACTCACATAGTTGATGTCACTCAAGAATTTAATGGGAAAGATAAGGAGTGCAAGCAAGCTCTTACACATCCTTCCTCTTATACCCCTCTTACACACTCCAAGAGGACCAATGACTACACTTTTATTCCATCATGCCTTTCATACTCCAAATCATTATATGGTCATGAGTTTCAGGACTCATCCTCCACCATTTATCTTAATCTCAAATCAATGGTTCATAAACATCCAAAAAGTCTATAAATAAAAGGGATATTGTCTATTATAGAGAAGCTTCTTCATAAAAAATTACTTTGTTAAATTATACAATGAGATTCAACCAATTCACATGCCAAAGCCAATGCAAGCCAAGAATCAAGCGTAGACAAGGTAAGGTGCATCCCACATGAAGAATCAAGCATTAAAAAAGACTTCTACATTAGTTGATCTCAATCAATTTAGACTAGTTCACATTCAAATATTTTAAGTAGGTATAAGTCTTATTTTTATCTTCTAATATACATTTATTGCTTATTTTTTCACATAGCACAACCTAGGGATTAGACTTAAGATACTAATTCTTCATTTTTTTTGATTTTTTTCACTAACACATTATATAACCTCTCTTAGATTCCTGATCTATAGTGCTCATATGGAGAGGTATGTGGCCTGACTCAATATCATGTATCACCATGAGCCTCATGAGGATGATGAAATTCATCTCAATATGGCCAGCAATGCATAGTTAATAGTGTGGGTATAAGTGACAAAAATGAGAGGAAATCAATCCCATTCTAGACTAGTCCTTGAGCAAAGGATGTCACCACCTTTACAGGATCTACCAATGCAACCATATATACTACACCAAACCCTAGGCCAATGCCAATTTAGCTAGGAGAGGATGTGTAGGAAACTCCACCCCATATTTCTAGAAGGATTATACAAGGGGTCTTGGTGCCTTCACCTCAATTTTTGCCTCCCTTAGTCTTAGCTCCAGCGCTACAACCTTCAATTTCAAATATCACTCAATCATAAGTAGCATAAGTTTTATACTTCAAAATTAACAATAGCCCTAAAGTAAACCCAAATTAGGACCAATAAGAAACACCACTATATATTTCTTCACCCACTATTTCCATCCCTACAAAATCCATCATTCCACCCCTAGGATTCCATACTCCTTCCAGACTTATTATAATGAGACCTCCCCTAGTTTTCATTACTCCAGATCCCTAATTCACTTGAGTACCCCTAGATCTAGGCATGTTAGTATCCTCACTTCTTAATTCTCATCTTCCCAACCCATTCCACCTATAGGAATCCAAACATCTCCAGGAGTCACAATTACATGGCCCTCATATACATTAGTATCTAGTTCAATTCAAGTAGCTCACATAGCTCTAGGGAGAGCCCAAATTCTAATGGCTCCTTGCTTCATAATGACTAAAATTTCTCTACTTCTTCCACATATTACTTTAGTAAAAATTACTACCACTACTCCCTTAACTATTGTGATGTAAGTTGATCCAAGAATGAAATATTATAAGATTAAAAAGGTAACTCTTGTCATGCCTCCAACCTAAGTCATAGTTATCACCACACCTTCAACTATAACCATATCTCTAATTGATCAAGGTAGTAGATCCAAGATAAAGAAAGAGGTCGTTCCCTCTTAGCCTTCTATTTATCTTGCTCCTCCAATTGCTCCGTAGTCCTCCTTCTCTATCACCCTCGAGCCTCTAAGGGTTTAATTTGAACCAACTTATTTCTTCATTCTTATTGAACACCCCACTACCAAGTGCTATTGGTCCATAGGTCAACATGACCCCTGACCAATGGGATGACCAATTATTCTTGTTGTCACTTTGAGTTGCACCTTTTAAGGAGGTGTTTTAGGTCTCCTCACCCAATTGACATAATGAGAACTCTCTAAGGCTGTGGGTGGCCTATGACTAGAGATAACCTTCAAAGAGGGTTAGCTCCCTTGATGCTATACCTATACTACTATTACACCTACTCAAATTGTAAGGAAAATGGAAACAGAAAGATAAAATCAAATAGAAAAGGGGTGATGCACCAAATTGTAGGTCTCCTCCTCTTGACCATGAGTTGATAAAAAAGCTAGGATAACATTGAATATAATCACACAACTTCAAACAAGTTTTTTGGCATAAGTATTTCAATATAGACATTATGGTTGATACATTAGCTAAGAGGGATAATCAAGAAGCCTAGAATGAGGCACTTTTACACACTCAACATTTGGATAACCACTTAATACACACCATATTAAATACAAGATATAACTTACTCACAAGGAGGTAAGAATGAAGAGGACAAATGCAAGGAAATTTAAAATCAACACTATCATTCATCAAAAATCCACCATGAACACACTAAATGTGAGATGAAGAAGGTAAAAATAATTTGCATTCATTTCAAAAGTAACAAAAAGTATCAAGTTTAGTAGGGATTCACCATACTAACAAGGAGGATTATTTTATAATACATTCAAGGTTAAATATATAAAATAATGAATGAGAGAGAAGGGGAAGAGACTATGAATCTCATTAATATTGCCACAGTCCTTTTTTTGGTTACAAAATAGATGTATCTTTTCACCAAGCATGGCAAGAAGGTGTCATTCAATACACTATGCCAAGTGTTGGTGGATTTATCTCTAATGGATGGCTTATAGGATCATCATTTCCTTCCATGTCTCATTATCAATCTCTTTAAAACTTCTCTTTCTTGATTGAGGACTTACAAGTTACTATATTGACACATGAATTACTTGACCTTCTTGGCATCTTTATATGCCATTATTGGATCTTTAAATACATATCCCATCTTGGTTATAGTGATACTTAAAATTATAAGTATTCACACTTTTATCTCTATCATCAGAACCATCAACTTCACATCTAAACTTGTTTGATCCAATGGGAGGCAATGAGGATAAGTTTATCTCTTCATATAAGACCTAGTCCTTGTTTGAATATTTCCACATCAGCTTTCCAACTTTATTTAGGTCTTTTAGAATATCATTTAGCCTCTATCCAAGCTTATATATCACCTTTAATGAGTATTCATAGCTTAATAACAAGAGGCTTAGAGAGGGTTGCAAGTTTTCATGCTATAGAAGTGCCATGTAGACTTGAGAATTGTATAGGGGTTTTGTCCATGTTACATGAATTTAACACTAATGTTTTAGGTGTTTTAAGGAATCTTAGGATCCTTCAAGAGTGTGTTCAATTTGAGACAAGCTTAACAAGTTGATAAAGACATGTATGCTTCTTTGAAGGTTCTTAACAATATGAAACTATTAGGTTGCATGTGAATAGGCTCTCAAAACTGCCTATAGTCATTAAAATGAGATTGTATACAACATCTAGAGTCTTAAAAGGATGTCATCAAATGCCTATATGGATGTTATGAAGTGTCTTGTTGTTATGGATGACCTTGAAAAGGTCTGTAAACTTTACTCTCAATGCAAGCAAGGAAAGTATTCATCTTGGCTTGGTCTAGAAACTTGAGATCTATCTTAACACCTTGAAAGTATCTTGAATTGATGTTTGAGGGCCATTAGACCTATAAATATGATTATAAATTCCCTTTAACTAATCAACAAGACCTCACTCATTCAAACACCTATAAATATGCTTAATAGAGCAATGTTTAGGCCATTTTCTTATACTTCTCCTCCACATGTGCAGAGATTTTAG
Organism: Torreya grandis; assembly: GCA_037957365.1. Taxonomy (NCBI): domain Eukaryota; kingdom Viridiplantae; phylum Streptophyta; class Pinopsida; order Cupressales; family Taxaceae; genus Torreya; species Torreya grandis. The sequence continues at coordinate 2,172,361 of JARHVA010000606.1, read as the reverse complement.
CTCCAAAAGGTTATCATGAGGATTATAGAGATCATTTATGGTTTTAAATATTCTTAAAGTGCATTAGAGTCCATTATAGAGTCATTTATAATCATTGAGCTTTTATGGGGTCTATTGGCAATTTTTAGGTCTCAAACTTCTTAATGATTTTTCATAGAGTTGAGACCCCTAATGAACTAAAAAATGACATAAATTTGGAGTATAAAAAACCTATAAGCATCAAATAATGTAATTTTTTCCCATGAACTTTCTGATTCAACTTCTTAATGATAAAATTTGCCATCTCAGGCTTGCAAGCCTGTAGTGTGCATTCAAGAGGATTGTTTGAGCAAATAAATGTTTTTTCATGTTTGTTTATGGTTTGAAAATATTCCTATAGGAAAGGTACATGTTATATTTTTCTATATATTTTTTACAAAAGGTTTAATCCCCTAATGGCCTTAGGCCTTGCATTAAACTATGGCTGGGATTTCTTGACACTTTAGGGGTTTTGGCACTACCTATCATTTTTTGATATTTTATCCTCTCTGCAAGGAATCCAATATTTGTAAAAAATTTATCCAAGGTATTTAAATTATTACATAAACCTTAATAATTTATTTTCAACACAAAAATCCCTCAAGGTCTCAATTTTATGTATGCAAGGATATAGGTGCCTATCCAGGCTTAAAACTCATTTCAAACTTGCTAGTCAAATGGAATTCCTTTCCTCTTATGAAATTGAATGATATTAAGATTAAGGTGGAGGTTATGTGACATATTTTAAGACCTTAAAAAGATCAAACATATAATATTTTCCAATAAACTCTCATTCTCATCTTGAAAACTTGACATAGTCTATCTATGCATGTATGAATACATTGTCTCTTTCCATTTTACTCTTTTCATGCTTGGAATAGGTTTGAGATTATATGAATTTACTTCAAAATAGATAACAAGAGTTTTTTTGAGACCTCATTTTTTAATTTATTTGTATTAATTATTTCTTCAAGACTTGAAACTTAGTTCAATAACACTAGACTAATGGCCTTAAACATGCTACCTACAACTGCCTATCAAGGATGATCATGAATAATTTTCCCACTTATTAAATTATTTATAAGTGTGATATATAATTATCATGATTTTTTTAGGCCTTGTTCCAAATGTATTACTCATCAAACATCAAATTTGCTTGCCCAAGTTGTTCTTCTCTCATTCAAGTCTATATTTTGAACCAATACCAAAAAGATGTTTAGGAGATGGATTCAAGCTTAGGGAAACACATAATGGGGATTGAGGGACTGGTGAAGATGCATACCATGTGATTTACCCTCTTTATGAGCCCAAAAAGTCTTCAATGGCATCAAATATCTCAAACCTATATTTTCTCAACCCTACAGACCTATACATGCACATTTCACTCTTTTTTGCATTGGATGGTTACTGTGATGAACCTATTGCATAGATTTATGAACTACACAAAATAATGGAATAATAAAAATAACTTAAAAAATTAACTAATAATAGTTCAAACATGTTTTATTGATCATAGGCCACTTTGAGGGGGCAATCTCCTTTGAGCAAGCTCAATACAATAATATTCATCAATGAATTTATTGGGCCTCAATACTTACTTAAATACTAATTCTATTATAGTAACTATTAATTCCCATGAATGTGGGATAATTCAAATATGCTACTTAAATATTAATTCTATTCTATCAACTAATACTTCTCATGTATGTGGGATAATTTAAATATACTAAAGGGATGACTTACAAAACATACACATCCATAGTGACTAATACACTAATAAAGCAAAGAGAAGGGTAGGACATGGGTTCCTAACATCACCTCCTCAAAAAAATATTTGTCCTTAAAGCTTCAGATGTGAGAATTTTTGTTGAATTTGGAATAATGGTTCCCATGTGGCATCTTTGAGTTGTATGCCATACCACTAGATTAATAATTTTATGATGGAGTGGGAGTGAATTTGGCAGGTGCCCCTATTGAGGAAAGCTTTCAGTTTGAGAAGGATGGAGTCTTTATTATCTAGTTTGAGTAAAACTATCTACACTCTGATGGTAGGTCCAATAAATTTTTGCAAATAGGAGACATGAAAATCTGGATGAATTTGAAAGGAAGGTGAAAGCTATAATTTTTAAGCAACGTACCCTATCTATTGGAGAACCTTATATGGCCCATAAAACTTTGGGGAAGGCTTATGATGCCCTTTTATTTTTAAAGATTATTGCTTGTATGATGTAAATGAATAAAAACTATATCACCAGGCTGAAAGGTGTGCTCTGAGCAATACTGATCTACCTACTACTTCATTCAATTTTATTCTAGATGGAGATTATCCCATAGGATGCTGAAAATTTAATCTTGATAGTAGAAAATAGTGTTGACTACCTAAATTTGGGAACTACTACGTGTATATGGGAGTAGTGTTGGGGGCACTTGACCATAAAATACTTCATATTGAATCATTTAAGTAGAAGTTTGGTATAAGGTATTGTACCACCATTCTATGAGGGGGAACCACTTTACCCATTGGTGTTTTTGTTATAATGAAAATCAATGATGGAATGTTTCCAAACATTTGTTGATGATTTTTGTTTGGCCATCAATTTGGGGATGATATCTGGAGATCACCTTTAGTTGTGTCCCTGTGTATTAGAATAGTTATCTCCAAAAATGGCTAGTGAGATTTACATCATGATCATAGACAATTGAAGAAGGGATGCCATGAAGATGAAAAATCTGATCCATGAAAACTTTTGTGACCATAGAGGCTATATAAAGGTGGTTGAGGGCACAAAAATGACAATATCTGGAGAGGCAGTCGACCAAAACTAGGGTCATTATATTGCCACTAGATTTAGGGTGTCCCTCAATTAAATCCATATAAATATCAATGTAGATCCTAGTAGGGATGGGAAAGGGTTTGAGCAAACCATGAATCACTATGGTTTCACCTTTGTTGCATTGGAAGGTATCACATTCAACCACCATTTATTTAATTTCCCATTTTGTTCCATTTAAGAAAAAAATTAAATGTGCTCGCTCATATGTTTTGAGAAATCCTAAGTGCCCTGCTAATGGAGAAGCATGGATTTTATAGAATACATCTTGATGAAGGTCTGTGCTATTGGGAAACACCAAATGACTCTTGGAATGCAAAGAATCATAATCCCATGAATAATGTGGTATTGCAAAGGGGTTAATGGTCAATTATTAAATTATTGGTGTAAAGGGGGATCATTGTATACCTTTGGTGTATAGATTCTAACTAGTCTAAAATGGGAATGGAGATGGAAGAAATGGAAGTCTAGTCTTCAAACATGGAGGAGAGAATATCCACCACTACATTGTCTTTACCCTTCTTGTAAGTGATCTCATAATCATAGCCAATGAGTTTGTTGACCCATTTTTATTGTGACAGGGATGAGACCCATTATTCTAATGAGTATTTCAACTTTGGTGATTAGTTTTGTTGAAAAAATTATTTCCAAGTAAGTATGTCCATCATTTTTGTATTGCATGCAAAATGGACATCATTTCTTTTTCATATATAGACAAAACTAAATTTTATATAGAAAGGGATTTGCTAGTGAAAATAATGGGATGACCTTCTTGGAGAAGAATAACACTGAGGCCATTACCACATGAATCAATTTCAATGCTGAAAGTTTTGGTAAAGTTTGGCATGGCTAAAATTGGTGTGCTACACATAGATTGTTTGAGTGCCATGAATGCCTGGTTAGCTGTAGCATCCCATGTGAATGCATCCTTCTTCAATAAGGAATTCAGAAGAGTTGAGATCTTGCCATAATCCTTGATGAACTTGTGTTAGTAACTTGTAAGGTTAAGGAAGCTATGAAGGCTCTTGAGAGTTGTTCGCTAAGGCTAATGTTGTATGACACTAATTTTATTTAGATTCATGCAGATCCCATCAGTTAAAAAAATGTGCCCTATATATTCAACTTCTTCTTGACCAAAAGAACACTTGAACTGATTAGCACATAATTAATTATCTTATAGAAGTTGTAATTCCATATCAAGATGTTGGAGATGCTCATCCCATGTGTAGATTTAGATCAAAATATCATCAAAGAAAACCAAAGCTAATTGATGGAGGAAAGGCCAAATTTTTTATTCATTAGGACTTGAAATGTTGAAGGGGAATTTGTAAGTCCAAATGGCATGAACAAGAATTCATAGTGACCTTCATGAGTGCATAAAGCTATCTTTGGAATGTAATTAGCATGCACATGAATATGATGATAGCAAGAATAAAGATTCAATTTGGATTAAATTTTGCCCCATAGAGCTCATCGATGCCCAGAATTGGAAAATTATCTTTGATAGTGAGGTGGTTAAGGGCATGAAAGTCAATGTAAAGACACCATGACCTATCTCTTTTCTGGACCAAAAAAATTGGGGAGGAGTATGGGCTGATGCTTGGGTAAATAACTCTGGACTTGAGGAGTTCCCATACTAGCTATTCAATCTCAAATTTTTGTAGATGGGGATAGTGGTATGGTTGGATGTTTGGTGGGATGCTTCCTAGGAGTGGAATATGATGATATTTATGATATGAATTGGGAAAACCAACTATCTCTATAAATATGGTTGTATGCTTGTCAAGGATAGATTGTAAATCAATAGGATAGTTAGTAGAAGCAGGGAGTTGGAGTTGGATGGAGTGTAGCTGGGTAATAACCCCATGTGAGTCTTTCTTTATAAGATTTTACATGTAATTAAAAATAATGATGTTTTAAAATTAAATAAATAAACCTCTTAAGGTGTGATTCTAGCCACTATCAGTGACTTGCATCCAAATCTTAGAGATGTCCCATAGAATAGGTCCTAATGTGCAGAGCCGCTATGCCCTAGGACCACATCACATCCCCCTAAGGGTAGGGAAAACATATTTGAGTGAATAGTGTAATAACCTATCATGAAAATTCCATTTATAGGGAAATATTACCCAATTATCAATCATGACTTCAAGGCTAGAACAAGGGTGTATAAAGCAATCTACATGCTTAGTAATGTAGGGATCAATGAAATTGTGCATGCTGCTAGAGTCAATGAGGAGTGTGAGAGGAATATTTTTAAATAACCCATTGACCTTCATGGTTTGAAGGGTGGTCACAGTAGTGAGTACATGGAGAGAGATCTTAGGTTGGGTTTTCTGAGATATGGAGTCATTGAAGGGGATTTATTTTTCTTGAGCATCTTAGAATTCTTGGATATCAGGTTCACTATCTTACACTGCCATTGAGCCACATCTAGCAAGTACAAATTTTATGTGATGCATCGATGACCCTTAACCCATTTTTCATTATAATTATAACACAATCCTTTCTCTTTTTGAGCCAACATCTTTGCCTTAGTAAGTCACTTGACTGGCATGGTTGTGGTTGACCACTAGTTTGTTTTGTTCTTTACGGGTGGAAAAGTGGGAAGTCGACACTACGTTGAAAGTTTATCTTATGATAACTTAGCCAGACCCAAGGTAGCCATCAAGTTAGTGGGATAAAACATTTTCACCTCTAGGAGGATTAGATATTTGAGGCCACTAATAAAAAAACTCTTGAAGAAGTTATCTGATAACCCTTCAATGTGATTAGCCAATCTCTCAAATTCAATTTGATAATCATGAACAATGCCTATCTAGTAGAGTTTAGTTAGAGCTCCTGTAAAGTCCTCAAATGCCAAAGGACCAATAGAAGTAATGATGCAAAGGTTTTATAATTGGGTTCATCATTTAACTTGAGATATCAAGGGTACCATTGAAGTTCTTATTATTCCAAGTGAAAGGAAGCAATTGGGACTTTATTGATAGAATAAGTATTATGAAGGTTAAAGAATTATTTTGCTTGATATATCCTTCTAGTAGGATCTATACATTAAACCATGGAAATTTCAACTTAGGCCCACATGATGTGTGTGTATAAGATAAACTAATATATGAATAAGACTCTTTCTATAATTTGTTGAAAAGAAGGCTATTATACTAATTCAATCCATACATCCTATTGGTTAATTCAGTGACCTGGGATTTCAATGTGGTGAGTTCTTCCTCCATGATTTTTATGCCTATATGGGTGACTACTATAACTAGTTTTTTTTTTAATAAGGGATATACAAATAAGTTTTAAGACATAGTCATCAAAGCACTTTTTAAATTTGGACTAAAATAGAATGGGTAAAGGTATGTTTATAATTTTTTTTGCACTGTCTAGGTATGATTGATGAGGGTAAGGGCAATTTTGGAATTGAAATGGAAAATTTGGAAAATTTTTACAAGAGGGACAAAGGATAATACAATGGAAAGGAACACTATGATTTTTTTTTGAATTAAGAGGATAAAAAATGAAGAATTTATGGTAAAACCCAAAAAAATAAAAAAATGAGATTTATGGCTAATGGAAATGGAATTGGGAGATGGGACCTCAAGGAAGAAAAGGTGCAAAATGAAATTTCATGTGTGATAGTAAATTTTTAGGATAAAAAGAGATAAATATGGTGAAAAATGATTTTTTATAAAACTAGTTTCTAGTTTCTATTGTCAAAAGTTTGTCTGCAGGTTTGCAGTTACCACTGTGCTAAATTGAAACTAATTTGTCTACAGGGTTGCAGTTACCACTATGCTAAATTGAAACTAGTTTATCTAGGTTGATCCTTTCAGAAGTATGTCTATAGGTTTTCAATTACCACTATGTTAATTTGAAACTATATTTTTTAGGATGTTCCTATCAAAAGTCTATCCATAGGTTTTCAGTTACCACTACACTAATCTAAAACTAGTTTCTCTAGGTTATTCTTGTTAGAAGTTTGTCTATAGGTTTTTAGTTACCATTGTGATAATATGAAGCTATTTTTTTTTAGGATGCTCCTGTCAAAATTATTTACATAGTTTTTTAATTGCCATTGTGCTAATCTAAAATTGGTTTTTCTACTAATAATTTGTAGAAACTAATATGTTTGATATGGGTCCCAGGTTTGTTTGACTACCTAAAGGTTTTAAGAAATATCTCTAGCCACTAATGTTATCTAAATGAGTACCACTCTCCAAAAATTTTTAGCCATGGATTTACCCATAAAATAAAACTCTTGGTTTACCTTATGGGTGGGAATTAGTCAATCAGGATGGGGCCATCACCCTTTTTGCTAGTAGATCCTCTCAATGGGCCAACTACTTTGAGGTTCCTGTGGTACTCCTCAAAATGAGTTTTAGGGATATATGCCCAAGTAATTCCCATAATTATATGGAGGGGTATTTTAACCTTATTCAAACATGAGAATAAATATGTAAAAATAGATATAATGATTTTTTTAAAAAAATAACACAACTCCTAAAAATCCACTATTGCAAGGAAAAAAAATTATCCAAAATCTAGTTGTTGAGGAAAGTGCTTTGATACTAGATGTGATGAACCTACTACATAGATTTATGAACCACAAAAAATAATGGAATAATAAAAATAAATTTAGAAATTAACTCTAAATAATTCAAATATGATATATTGATTGTAGGCCACTTCAAGGGGGCAAGCTTCTTTGAGTAAGCTTAATACAATAATATTCATCAATGGCTTCATTGGGCCTCAATACTAATTTAAATACTAATTATATTATAAAAACTAATACTTCCCATCCATGTGGGATAATTCAAATATGTTACTTAAATATTAATTCTCTTATATCAACTAATAGTTCCCATGCATGTGGGATAATTCAAATATACTAAAGGGATGACTTGCAAAGCATATGCATCCATAGTGACTAATACACTAATAATGCAAAGAGAAGGGTAGGACATGGGTAACTACTTAAAGATGGTGTGGGAGAGTGTATTAAGCTTTGAAATATCCCTTACAGTCTTTCATTTGCATTAATGAGCTCTTAAACACATTCAACAAGAGAAAACCAAGGCATTGGGGTTTTAGAAGGGTTTTAGACATTGCAAACTTCTCATAAAGCTTTGCCCCCTAATCTAAAAACTGTTATCATGGATTTTAGGGTCATATGTGTGTTCAATATCCTTTAAGATAATTTATCCCTATTATTCTCATTTTCATGAAACAACCACATCAAAATGACTCTCCTTACCTTGCCAATGACTCGATGGAGTTTTAAAGTGAATTTTGCCCTATTTTAGACTTGTATATTCTACCTAAACAATATTTTAAGCTTGAGGAGGTTGGATGAGGTTGTGTATAATATATATAAATTTCTTACTTTATTATCATGTTTTGACATGCTTTGATTCACTATGAAAACCCTTAAATCTCTCCAAAATAGGCCTTTTCTTACCATGAAACTTGTCCATTGGGAACAATAACCTACTATAGATATATACTAGGCATCCAATGGATCTATTATTTATTGTGTAATGATCATGGTAACATCCAAGATGCTATTTTAAATCTTTTCCTACCATTATGTTATATTTAGAGTTAAAACAATGAACAAAGAGGTTTCAAAAGTGAGTTACCATTAGATATTGATGTAATTTCCCTCTTGGTTGGGTGTACAGACACAATGAAGTACAATGTGACTTTAATTAAATTTGAAATGACCCAAATTGACCCCTTTGACCTATATGCATGATACTAACTCCTCACACTTGATGTTCTCCTTAAGGAGGTTACATTATAACATTGTAACAAGCAATAGAAGACAAGACAAATGAAACCTTAATATTTCCAAAAATAACTTAAATTTTCCAAAGTGCTTGAAAAGGCAATGTTGTTACTTCACTAAATTTGTTTCTAATCCACTATCCACTATGGAGTACCATGTTTCTTAGATGATCAACACTTCATTGTCTTCCTCCATGGATCACTTGTACCTTGACTTTCATAAAATAAACTTAATCTTTCCAAAGTTACCTTAAACATTTCTAAATTACATTACAAAAGACCTAATTTAGACTTCTCTATAAGGGAAATTAATGCAATTTTCAAATTTTAGATGGTAGGGCTTGAATTTTATCCTAAGAGTCCAAAATATCAACAATTTTGGTGACTCACAGGGGTTGGTTAGCCTGCTAAACAATTGGATCAGTATCCTTATCAGTCCATTAAGATATGGATTTATTGAACAATAAGTAACACACCTAATTAAGTACTTGAAAACTAAATGAAAAACCTTGGACAAGTTGATACATTTGATAATACCTTCCCAAACACACAACAAAAAAGAAACAAACACACTTGTGACATGAGGCAATTAGGGAAAAGAGAAAAAATAAATAAATAGGCCAATATGTGCTAAAGACACTTGGAGAAATAAAAAACTAACCTAATATATACAAGGTTTAAAATACCTCTCTTCCACCTATATCAAATTAAAATCCTCTTAGGTCTTATCCACATGGTTGATAGAGATGAATAACAAATTGTTCCTTAGATGTTGTTCTTGTTTGATCAATTTTCTTCTTTCTTAACAACCTCCTTGTTTTATTTTCAAATGGATCAATTAAAGTAAAATATCTCCTATATAACCAAACTCCTCTTGTATTTCAATGCTCACCTCATGTTGCACTTCATCACTAAGAAAAATTTACAATGTGATCACATTTTGATTCATATGAACATTTGCAACTTCAGCCCATAATGGCTCACTAAAACATTATATTTTTCATTTTATGACATCTTAAGATATGTCATCTTTTTTTCAATTTCTGAAATTTATTCAAGCTCTTAAAGGAGCTCCAAATACTTCCCCTAGCCTCATTAGGGTCTTATTGAGATATGCTTTGATCAACACCTTCTTGGACATGTTTTCCAATCTTGATAACCACTCTACCAACATGTTCACAAGGAGATATAGGTCTGCAAAGAGTATCAATGTCTTGAATGATATCAATAAATTTTTTCCAATCTTCATTTGGGTCTTCTCTTTGGCCACTTATAGGGAGGGTGCCATATTTTTTAAGGTTTATAAAATGATCAAGGAGTTGATAACTCAATTTAAAAAAAAATCAAACAAATCAATATCAAGTGAACTAGACTCTTGGGATGGCATACTCAAATGATTGCTCTTCTCAGCCTTAACTAGATTATAGTCTCCTTATAAGGGTAAATAAACTACTTTTAGGACCTCAAATAAGTCTTATAACTGTATTTCAATTATTCATGGCTCATTTAGACCTTATTTTGGTTTCATGTGAGCTAGTATGGAGGTGTTCTCATCAATAATGGAAAATAAACTTAAGTCTACACCTTATTAAAGGTGTTCTTAAAATTCAAAACAACCATTGGCCCACTTAAATGAATCATTAGTAACTTGCTTAGCTAAGTAATAATCTCATGGTGAATAGTGTCTTCTTCTTTAGGCTCAACATTCCCATTGTGTTTACTATGATCCTTTAGGTCTAAAATAATATGAAATTCCTCATGCAAATAATTATTTCTTTGAGTATTCTCCTCTTCATCAAGAGATATGATGTCCCTTGATTCAAACTTGGCTTCTTCTTTATCAAGAGCATTCCAAAAAAACTAATTTCCTTCCTTTTGTCCTAAGTATGATCTAATGATATAATGAGGGCTGTCAAAGATGAACTCCTTATCACATTCACTTGAAACACTCTATTCTTCCCATGTATGATCTTCACTTTCCTTCCATACAACTAGTCCTCTTTCACAAAGGGATTTGGTGAGAGGGTAAGAAGGTCCACATAGTGGAATAGAAAGATAGGGAATTATGGGCTGCTCTTGAATTGGCTTTGGGGTTGAAGAGACACTCCTAAGACTTTGAGGTTTGGAAGTGATAGTTTCATTCAATAATCCTTGGAGAGGAGGAAAATAAACTTGTGCTATAGATTCTCCATTCTTCTCTTTCCACTCGACAATCCACCCATCAATTTTTGATATACCTTGATCTTCATAAATAACTCCAACTAGAGAGGTGGCTAAAGGATTTATGAAACTTGGAAACTTTTTGGGTTTTGTCTCTACAACCTTTTCTTCATGTTGATTTTAGATTGGTGTGAAAGGAGTGGCCCAAGGAAGTTTCCATGAGGTATAAGTTTGAGATTATTAAGGGAAAATGGTTGGATCTACACAAGCATAGGCTTTTTCATAGGATTGAGAGTCCTAAAGCTTGGTATTTTGAAATAAGTAGGCTCATTTGATGGTCCTTGTTTAAAACTAAGTATATGATGGAGAAATTGAGGTGTGGATTCAATTATTTGTGCTCTCATGGGCTGCTACTACATTTTCTCTTTTGTAGCCTCATCATATCTCTTTCGTGACTCTAATTCTTATTGATTGATATAATCCTGATAGGCAAGTTCTTCTTGGTGTTTATTATAATCATTTTCCCTCTCATTATACATACATTGTCTCTGAAATTCAAGCCTTCTCTCCTTGAAATATTTTTTAGGATGGTTAGAAGGAACATGGCTTGACAAGGCTGATTGGAAGCATGAGCATTTAAATGTCACGAGAATACTTATATTTTATTGGTTCATGGCTAATTGAGGTGAAGTCATAAATTTTCTCATCCGAATTGAATGATATGAAGGTATAAAAGATACCTTTTCAAAAATTAAGGATTAAAATACATACTAATTGATGATATTTAGGCACTTAGATTACTTAAACTAGTTGTAGATAACTTGGAGTCACCATTGTTATTTATAGACATGCCTTTAAAGACTTATATACTGAAGAACAACACCAAAAATTCCTTAATAGATGAAATATTGTACCACCAAGCATGCCAAAACTTGTTGTCACTTTGAGTTTCACCCTTTGAGGAGGTGTTTTAGGTCTCCTCACCCAATTGACACAATGGTAACTCTCTAAGGCCACGAGTGTCCTATGACTAGAGAGAACCTCTAGATAGGGTTGGCTTCCTTCATGCTACTCTCATACCATTACTACACCTACTCAAATTTCAAGGAAAAGGGAAAGAGAAATATAATAGAAAATAGAAAATAGAAAAGGGGTGATGCACCAAATTGTAGGTCTCTTCTTTTTGACCATGAGATGATAACAAATATAGGACAAGGTTGAATATAATCACACAAATTAAAACAAGTTTTCTAGCATAAGTATTTCAATATGGAGGTTGCAACTAATACATCAACTAAGAGGAATAATCAAGAAGCCTAGAATTAGGCACTTTTACACACTCAAAATTCTCATAACCACTTGATACACACCATATGACCTGCAAGAGAAAACTTACTCACAAGGAGGTAAGAATGAGGGGGACAAATACAAGGAGATTGAAAATCAACACTATCATTCATCAACAATTGACCATGCACACATTAAATGTGAAATGAAGAAGGTAAAAATAACTTGGATTAACTTCAAAAGCAACAACAAGTATCAAATTTAGTAAGGATTCACCATACTAATAAGGAAGATTATTTTACAAACCATTCAAATCCAAATATATAGAAAAATAAATGAGAGAGAAGGGGAGAAGACTGATAATCTCATAAATGCAACCATAGTCCTCTTTTTAGTTATAAATTAGAAGTATATTTTCACCAAGCATGTCAAAAAGGTGTCATTTTATTTCTCAATGCACTAGGATAAGTGTTTGTGGATTTATCTCTGATGGATGTTATAGAGGATCATTATTGCCTTTCATGACTCACTCTTAATCTCTTTAAAACTTCCCTTTATTTAATGAGGAGTTATAAGTTACTATATTGACACATGTCTTACTTGACACCCTTGGCATATTTTTATGCCATTATTGGATCTTGTAATACATCTCCCATCTTGGTTATAATGAGACTTAAACTTAGAAATTTTCACACTTTGGTCTCTGTCATTAAAACCAACACCTTCATGTCTAAATTTGTTTGATCCAATGGGAGGCAATGAGGACAAGTCTATCTCATCATATAAGACCTAGTCCTTATTTGAAGATTGTACAATATGTTTTCACATTCATATAGTTATTTTATAAGATCATATAGCCTCTGTCCAAGCTTATCGATCACCTTAAATGAGTCTTCACAACTTAATAACCATAGGTTTAGATATGACTGCAAGTATTCATCCTAGAGAAGCTCCTTATAGACTTGAGAACTATATAGGGTTTTTTTACATGTTTCATGAACTTAAAACTAATTTATTAGGTGTTTATTATGGGTTTTCAAGAGTGTGTTTAACTTGAGACAAGATTAATAATTTGATAAAGACATGTATGCTTCTTTTAATGCTATTAACAACATGAAACTAGTGGGTTGCCTATAAATAGGCTCTAAAAAATGCCTATAGTCATTAGAATGAGATTATATACAACCATTTATATTATTCAAATGATGTCAAAATATTCCTATATGGATGTCATGAAGTGTCTTATTGCCATGGATGACCTTGAGAAGGTCTGCAAACTCAACTCTCAACGCATGTAAGGAAAGTCTTCATCTTGGATTTGTCTAGACACTTGAGAACTATATTAACACCTTTAAATTATATTTAATGGATTTTTAAGTTCCATTATACCTATTCCCAAGCCTAAAAATTCCCTACAACTAATCAACAAGACCTCATTCATTCAAACACCTAAAAATATGCTTTAAAGTGTAGTTTTTAGGCCATTTTCCTGTACTTCTCCACATGTGATAATATTTTGGATCCAAAAGGTAATAATGAGGATTATAGATGTCATACATGGGCTTTCAATACATTTAAAGTTCATTTGAGTCCATTATAATATCATTTATAGTCATCAAGCTCTTTTGGGGTTTATTGGTAGTTTTAAGGTCTCAATATTCTTAACAATTGTTCATAGAGTTGAGTCCCCTAATAAACTAAAAAATGAAATTAATTTGGAGTATAAAAAAATTATAATCATCCCATAATGTAATTTTTCTCCATGCTTTTTCTCATTCAACTTCTCATGTGAGAAAATTTGCCTTCTCAGGCTTGTAAGCCTATAATGTGCATTCGAGAAGATTGTTTGAGAAAAAAAGTATATTTTAATGTTTTTTTTGGTATGAAAATATTCCTATATGATTTTATATGTTATATATGGTTTAAAAAATGTTTTACCCCTCGAATGGCCTTAATCCTTATTTTAAACCATGGCTGGGGTTTCTTAACAGTTTAGTGGTTTTGACACGAACTATCATTTTTTGATGTTTTCTCCTCTTTGAAAGGAATAAAATATTTGTGTAAAATATATAAATGGAATTTAAAATATTACACAAACCTTTAAACTTTAATTTCAACACAAAAATTTCCCTCAAGATCTCAATTTTCCATATACATGCATGTAAGTGCCTATCCAGGGTTAAAACTCATTTCAAACATGTTGGTTAAATGGACTTCCCTACATATTATGACATTAAATGATATTAATATTAATGTGGATGTTTTTATACCTATTTTATAACCTTAAAAAATGATAAAACATACAATATTTTCATGAAACTCTCATTCTTAGCTTACAAACTTGACACAATCTATCTATGCATGCATGAATACATTGTCTCTTTCCATTTTTGATCTTTTAATGCTTGGAATAAGTTTTAGATTAGATGAATTTAATTAAAAATTATTGTATTGGAAACACCATTTTTTAATGTAGGTCTAGTACTTGTTTCTTCAACACTTGAAACTCAGTTCAATAACACTAGACTAATAGCCTTAACCCTGATACCTAAAACTACTTATCAAGGATGATCATGAATAGTTTACCAACTTAATAAAATATTTATAAGTGTAATATATATTTCTCATGAGTGTTTTAATCCATTTTATAAATGGATTACTCATCAAACATCAAATATGCTTGCCTAGGTTGTTCTTATCTCATTCAGTCATGTGTGCTTGAACCAATACTAGAAAGACACTTAAGGGATAAATTCAAGCTTAAAAAAACATGGAATGGGGTGTGAAGGACTAGTGAAGATGAAAAACATGTTATTTACCCTAGTCATGATCCCAAAAATTCCTTAATATCATCTAACAACTCAAAACCTATACTTTCTCAACCCTACAAACATGTACATGCACATTTCACTCATCTTTACATTGGATTACTACTTGGACATGGTGTGGGAGATTTTGTTACACCATTTTTGAGACCTCACATCCTTTCAATTACATCAATGATATCCAAATGAATTGAACAAGATAAAACTAAGGTATTGGGGGTTTAGAAGGGTTTTAGAGGTTGCAAAATTCTTAACAATGGTTCATAAAGCTTTGCCCCCTAATCTCAAAACTATTACCATGGATTTTAAGGTCATACATGTGGTAAATATCCCCTAAGATAATTTGTCTTGATTCTTCTCCTCCATGAAACAACCACATCAAAATGACTCTTCTTACATTGCTAATGACTCAATGGAGTTTTTGAGTGAATTTTACCCTATTTTAAAACTGTAGCTTCTACCTAAACAAGAATTTGAGCTTGAGGAGGTTGTGGAGAAGTTATATTAGTTTTTTACATTGTTCTCTTAATTTGACATGATTTTATTCAGTATGAAAACCTACAAATATCTCCAAAACATGCCTTTTTTGGCCATGAAACTTGCCCATTAGGAATAATAACTTATTATAGCTACATGCCAGACATCAAATGGATCTATTCTTGACTATGCAATGATCATGGTAATGTCCAAGCATATATTTTATCTCCTTTCCTACTGTTATGCTATATTTAGAGTTAAAATAATGAATAAAGAGGTTTCAAAAGTGAGTTAACATTAGAAACTAAAGTAATTTCCCTCTTGACTGGGTGTATGAACATAATGGAGTACAATATGACTTTTATTAAATGTTTTAGATTATGGTAAAATTAGGTTTTGAAGGGACCCCGAAACCCTGTACAAGGAGAAAGATAAACATTAAAGCACAACCAGGTTAACACTAGAACCTGATTACAAAAAAGAACCAAAACCAGGTTTTACAGGGACCTGTTACCACCAAATAAGATCATGAAAAAACAGCTGTCAAAACACTGATCTGGGAGTTAACCAAAAGGATTAGCAAGCTTCCAGATCCTTAACCAGCAAACCAAAAAAATGATTGGTTTACTGCCCCCAAAAAACCAATCAGCAGAAAGGAACTTTGGATGAATCTTTTAAATTCAGATTTTTCTTTTTGCATGACCGAAGATTCATATCTAGAGGAGGGACCAAAGGCTTAGACTTCTTTCTTCTGACTGCTGTCCAACCATCTTCAACCTTAGCCACCTCAGCAACCCATGCCTCAGAGTACAATAATCTTTGGACACCAGTAGGCATAAACTCCTGGTGACAGTCTAACACAGTCTGGCTCTTAGAAAAATCCTCCAAAATAGGGGAAGAGATCACCACCTCCTCCTCAGGCTCAGCTGTATCTTTTACTACAGCCTCCTCAGAGGCTTCATTTGATTGATTCTCCAGTGATTCCTCTTCATCTTCCAATTCGGATTACAACCTTTCCTCATTCTCGGTCTCAGAATCTGTTAATGTTTCCAAAGGTAGTTTGTCTAAACTATGTTCAGAGAAATCCTTTGGCCACCAAGTAGGTGAACGTCTGGGATTGTTTTTCCCAGCAACACAATGGGTAGCAATATGTCCTGTCTAGTGACACTTCCTACACCTAAAAGGAATCCCCTCATAATCCAAGATTTGTGTCCAGGTGCCCCTTGGGGAATCAATGCATATCGCCTCAGGAAGGCCCTTTGAAACATCCAGATCAACCAGAAATCGTGCACAAGTCGAATGGTGACTCTTCGTACTATCTTCTTCATATAGAAACTCCCCTATAGCATTTCCAATGGTTTTATAAACTGCCTCTTGCCACAACTGTATCGGAAGATAAGGGAGCCGCACCCATATAGGGATCTTGTTAAAGGATTCCGAGAGAGGGTTAAAATCCTTATGCCAAGGTTTGGCCATAAGAGGAAATCTGCCCTGCCAAGAAAAAATATTGTGGCACAATATAGATTTCCTATCTTCAGGGCTTTGAAATATTACTATAAAAAAACCCCTGGCGCAGGGCTGGATTTGACCGTCTTTAATATGCAGCCAACTCTTAGCAATCCAATTATGTAGATCTACAAAAGAGGGCCAGAAACCATGGAAACAGAAAATGGCAGCACAAGAGGAAAACTGTTTTTCTTCTTGGAAGATATTTTCTGCTAAATGACCCAAATTGACCCCTTTGACCTTTATGCATGGTACTAAATCCTCACACTTGATGTTCTCCTTAAAGGGATTATATTATAACATTATAACAAGCAATAGAAGACAAGACAAATGAAAGCTTAATATCTCCAAAAATATCTTCAATTTTCCAATGTGATTGAAAAGACAATGTTTCTACTTCACTAGTTTGTTTATAATCCACTATCCACTATGGATCACCATGCTTCTTAGATGATCACCACCTCATTGTATTCCTCCATGGATCACCTATACCTTGACTTTCAAAAATTAACTGTAATCTTTCCAAAGTTAACTTAAACTTTGCTAAATTACATTGCAAAAAACCTCATTTAGACTTCTCTACAAGGGAAATTAATGAAATGGCCAAGTTTTGGATGGTAGGGGTTGAATTTTGGCAGACGTGTCCAAAATGCAATAGTCCCCATGGGGATCCATGTTCATCCTTCTTTCTTTCAATCCCATGACCCCTCCTCCTCCATTCCTTCCTTCCTTCTGCTTCATCCATTCTTCCTCCTCCCAAGCCTCTGCCATATACCTCTACATTTACCATCCTACATTTTCCCTCTTACACCACCTTCAAAATTAATTTAATCCTAAGTTATGCTAGATCCCTAACACCTACGGAAACACATAGACTAGATATGGTATATCAATGCCACCTAGAGGTCTAATGGGAGTTTGATATAGAAATTAAGAGTATGAAGAGGGTTTCACTTAGGAAGGAGATCCAATGGTGTGGATAACTAAGCATGACCTCTTTTCCCCCACCAAAGTGAGTACATCCAGTGGGGAGGAGAAAGTGGTTAAAGACCTTGTGTCCATGCTCTTATATGCCAATGAGCTAACTGAAACAATCATGGAATACATGAAGGATAAAGTTATAACACTCATATCACAAGTGGTGATCACTTCCCAATGGATCTGATTGGTTGAGTTGAGGAATCCCTTGTTAATCTATTCATAACTCTCAAAGAGGTGACCATAGACTTGACCACGAGAAAGGAACATCTACAACACACTCAATCATACTTGGAGAGGGTTACTTACATGGATAGTAAGTGCAAAATACTAGATTTGGTTCTTCAAAAAGGAATGTTTTCAGGGCTTAAACTCATGCATAAATCATGCCTATGGTAGATATAAACCTATACTAGACTTATGCCAGGGATATGAGGACTTCAATTGAGGAGTGGTTGGCCATAATGTAAATAATAAGTAAGCCTTTGGAGAAGATCAAGAAGTGAATGTTGGCCTATTTAAAATAATAAAACATCATTATTTTGTTCTACCTAATGGCACCCTACTAGAAAACATGAAATTCAAGGTCCACCTTGCCCAATTTGATCAAGTCATGTAGAAAAAGGTGGTGAAAACCAATACAGATAGGGCCAAGGCAATTCAAGAGTTGGAAACCTAGTCAACAACTAACATCAACAAGGTGTCTGAGGTGAAGGTTTTCATGGAGGCCCCACACTAAGTCCATGAGTAGCTACTAGTCTAAGTTGAGGTAATCTTTCAAGAGCCACCTATGAAACTAGAAAAATTAGATCAAGAATTTAACTTGGTAGCAATCACACTGGTAGTTGAGGAGGCACATTCCAAGAAGTTGGGAAGTGCCCCACATCCAACCTCCTATTGATTTTATTCTAGTGGGCCCTTGAAATTTTGTCTATTTATCCTTAGATTTGGGAATATTTTGGGTATAATTATGTTACAACCATTTTAGGGCATGATGTCCCAGAATGGAACTCGTGCTACTAGGAGATAGGTCCCATGTCTTTTCTATATATACTGCTATGCAATATTTTAAAAGAGTTGAATTTATTGTAAACAAATGCTATCATATTAATGCAAATTTAGTTTTATATAAATGTGTTTGGTTCTCATTGATGTCTTCCACTTTATTTCCATTTTAATGATTAACACTAATGCTAGAGGATTGTAATTTTTGTTTTTCTATAGAGTTTATACATTAATTAAGATGAGGTTTTGTTGTTCTAGTGAGGTTATTTGATTATTTTCATTTTGTTTGAAGTTTTTAAGGGATTGTGTGTAGTAAAATATGGTCTTATTTGTAGTTTATTCATCAAAGGAATCTTAGAATCAAACATTTACCCTTTCTTCTTAGACTCTCTCTATGTGTGATTGGAGTCCAAGCCATCATGAAACTTGGCATATAGTGGTACAATTTTTTATGGGCATATCTCAGTTCTTTGAAACATATGTGTTTTCATTCATGCAAAAAAATATTATTTTTGACTTACCCTCTCCCTCTTATATTTTTTTGTGTTGTCAAGTAATCTTTATCATTTTTTATAAATTGTGAGGTGAAACATAATAGAGCCCATAATTCCATATGTTATAATCAGTAGAGATATAAGTGTAAAAGTTATGTGTTTCAATGAGAAAACTAGTATTGAGCCCTTAGTGGTAACACTGCATCTCTTAGAGTTCTATTCCAAGTAAGCTATTTAATGGAGTGTTGTGTTGTGGAGCCTATTTCTTAATTACAATGTATTTAGAATAATATACATAAAAAATTTACTATACACTCTTTATGTATTCTCATTGGGGTTTAGGGCCAGGCTGGGCCTTGAGTAGGGGTTTGAGGGTGGCAACCCTCAAAAAGTGGGGGTTTGGGTGTGGCAGCCCCTAATAAATGGGGGTTTGGGGGTGGTAGCCCCAAAATGTTTTTTTGAACCCCCTTTAATGGGAAACCATTTTTTGGGTTGACTTGGCCCATGGTTTGGTACCAATTATTTTATAATACCACTTTGTTGATGTATTATTTATAGATAGATATTTCATAGGTAATACATCATGAGAATAAGGGTTTGATAAGGAAAAATAGAGTGTGTGAATTCAGGTGCAAATTCAAGAGGGTTTGTTGAGTGTAGCTCCAAACAATATTTGTGCATTGTAATTATGAAGACAAATATGAGAGTGATTGTACTCTGGTGGCTTGTAATAAAATTTGAGCAAGTGTTTCTTGTTGGACGTAGCCCACATTGGGTGAAACACATTAAATTTGATCTTCTTATTTTGCATGTTTATTTTTGTTCTTAATGCATCTCTAATCATATCTATTATTGTGATTCTATGAATTTGTTTCACATCAATTTTTGTATTTATTCCTAACATGGATCCCAATACATGAAACTCATGCCCTAGATTATCTCAACAGTGTTATGCCCCAACACACCCCATTTTCAAAATTTAAATAAGGACCAACTATTGCTAAGAAATATTTATTCATGGTTCATACCAACCTTAATAACTCTAATATTTATATAAGATGCATAATCCTAAGGTTGTTTTCAAAGTCTAATTTTATTGTAAAGTTCCAAAAGGGATAAAATCAAAGTTTGGACAACATTCATGAATATTTACCATTCCTTATTTTTAAAGTGTATTAAATATTGGGTTTTGATTTAATTGATTAATGTGAATAAAAAAAACATTTTTATCATATTTAAGCTTTGATTTTTAGCACCTCATTCCCAGGTTTCAAATTTTGATCAAATTCCCTACATCTTGACATATATCAACATTTTATTTACTTATAACTAAATGTAGTTATAACATATTTAATCTAAGTCCTTTTTGGAATCCATATTCTTGAGATGATTCCACATGGAAGCATCTCATTCACCCATAAGATTTGGCTTTCAAACTACATTCAAATTTCATGAGTCATTATGAGTCATGCATGTGTCAAAATATCGTTATCTTGAGATGAAACCAATTTTCATGAAAATATATAAGTATTTCAAGTTCATGAATCCATGATAATGTTCCACATAGAACAACCCTATTGACTCAAAACTTGAAAGATCAAGGTAAGTTCGAACTACATCCAAAATTCCTGACTAGTCAAGATCATGATAGGTGGCATTATCCCCTTCACTCAAGCCTTATAAATTACAAATAGACTATCAGAGTTCTAATTCACCATGTTTATGAAATCCATCCAAGTGGAATTATCTTGGAAGTTAGGATCCTAAAAAGATAAATTAAAGTGCCAAAAGTTTTAATTCTTAGGGTTAACAAGATCCACCTATGTGGAAAAATATCATCAACTCATAACTTATCATTTGAAGGTACATATCCATGGTTATTTTTTCTCTAGGTTGATGAGATCAATCCATGTGTCATCATCATGAAACTTGAGACTTATCAAGAGGAAGGTACGAAAACAAAATATAACAATTTCCCTAGCATTCAAGATTGCTCCACATGGTACCATCTCATGTGCATGGAACCTTCTTGAAAGAGGTGCACAGTTTAAATTTTAGAGAGCTCCAAATCCATAAGATAATGACAAATGGAAAATCTCATTAATTTATATCCCATAAATCATACAAAGTAGGGTTTTAAATCATAAGGCCTTTGGGAAAATGTGATGATGTCAAATGGCATAATCTTATGAGATCATGGATGAAATATAAGTCAAAAGATTGATAGCTAGACAAAAATTAATGCATGATAAGAGGACACATGGTGAATAAAATTGATAAAGCTTATTGGCAATTCTAAATAAAAATAAAAATTAGTGAAAAATCTATTATTTATATTGATGACATGAACTATGCATTCATGATTGAGATTTTCATAATATATGGAAAATTAGAACAAACATCAATTCACTTTTAATTAATCTACAATCTATATATTGAAAACTTGAGCTCTCAGGAAACCAAAAGTCCTAGTTTTCCTTAGTGGATTCACAAGTTTTTTCAATTAATCTACATATTTCCACATTACAGAAAATGGCTCCTCCAAAATTAACTCATAACGAGGCCCCATCTTCATAATTTGTTACTAGTAAAACTGAGTATATAGACACTATTTTTGATAAGAGTGCCCTCAATTTAAATTTTCCTCACTATTTGGCTATCTGGGATGGAGTGGATGCCATATTGTCATATTCATCACATGATCATTTATTCCAAGAGGAGAGACAATATATTAATGTCTTGTTACCAATTAAGAACATGGGAATACATAATGCATTAGTAAAATATGAAATAATGCCGTATATAGTCTTACTTCATGAGTTACTTTTCAATAGTGCTTACACTAGATATTGACTTCATCTTAGAACTCATAGAAATTCAATTGCTTGTATTTCTAGAGACATATTTAAAATGTATCACAAGCTTCTAATGCCTGAGGTCACTTGTAACCAAGTTTTAGCCAATGTTTGGATATAAAAAAATATAATAGATAGAAAACTGAAACACTAGTTTAAAAAGGATGAAAAATTGAGCCCTAAATTGGAAATTTCCTCCAATCTCATAACTAAGTTCATACCATGAATTGGGATAGTAATGGTAATTATGAATAAACTATATGGTTTCCCTAGTACCACCTTTGTATAGGTAGAGTGGGTACCCTTGATGGACATTCTCTTGATCTTGGACAAGATTGTATCATTAGGAGAGGTTATCAGTGTCAAATTAAAGGGATAAATTTTCAAACTTTAGAAAAGGATAGCTAATGTAAATTTTTATTTGATGCACTATTTTTTGGATACAATCATAAGGACAGTCCACAAAACTTATTGGTAATCATGGCATCTATCTATCGATCACTTAGATAATAGAATTTGTGATGATTATTATTTCTTACATATTTATAAACTCAAGAATGAAATTAGTAGAATTTGTGAGGACATTTATCCTTAGGCCTATCAAGAATCTATGGAAACTAGATTCCTAGGCCATCTAAAAACATGAGAAAGAGTGTTTATAAAATGGGAGATTATTGGTACTAATAAAATTGTACTAACATTAGAATAGAAGGGACTAGAACACCTCCCTTATATTTACCATGCCACATCTGAAATGAGGTGGTTAAATAATAAACTGCACATCAATTATACAACAGTGTGGATGAGGACCTTTGTGTCAATCACCAAGCCTATTATCATAAAACTCCCCTAAGCATTGGACAACTTCAATTTATAATGAGGGCACATCTTAATTTAGAGGGAAGGGATAGGGTAAATTATGACCTAAAAGTATCCAAATACAGAGACTAGGACCTTGAGGAAAGAATAAATAATTATCTCAAGCAACTTAAAGAGAAAAAGAAGGTTATCATCAAGTATGGTCCCAAAGTATATGAGTAAAATGTTATCTTCCTCAATGATTTAGATCATTATGAATTTTGGATTCATATGAATAAGAATAATATGTCAATGGTAATTGATCAAATAAACAATATGACCCTAAAATCACTAGGGAGTGAGCAAATGAAATAATGGAAGAGACTAAAAAAACTATATTCATCAGTGGCCTTAACCACATTCTCAAACACCCATGAGCAATATCAACCTCCCTGTTGTATATAATAATAAATTGATCTATTAGAGGGATAGCCTAACAACCAAAGGGAGGATAATATTTAGATCAAGAAGGACATTATCAAAGATCTACCTAGTCCTCATTTGGTTCCCACTCATCCAACTAGTACTACTTTAGGCATAACAACCACAATTGTGAGGACTTTACCTCTTCTAGATGGAAAAACCAATACATTTTCTTGGGCATCTTTGGCCCCACTTACTATAATCACATAATTAAGAATTCTTGAGTTTATAAAGGGTTATTTTAAATCCCTTCCATTCACTCTTATTTCCCCTCAATAAATTCCAATGAGTCTACCTTCACCAGTTGTAATAAGTGTTAGGATAACCTCCTAAGCATTTCCTATTATTCTAGTTTCCCCTCTATCCACTCTTGATTTTAGAACCATTATTGCACCACCTATCCCTTCACCTCCTACAGTATTAATTCTTACTACTATGGCTACCTTATTGGTTTCAACTTCCCATTCATCTCTCATTCCCCCATAGCCATTCACCAAGGGAATTCTTCCAACTCTTTCAAGACTCACCAATTGAAAGAAAGACCATCATCAGGTCTATTTATCTCAAGAGGACCTCTCAATTAGGAACTAAAAGGATAAAATGAAGATATTTTTTCACTAGTGAGTTACCCCAAGATGGGGAAGAGAAAAATGTAGAAATGATGAAGGAAGTAGAGCAGGAATTGGATGAAATAAAAGTGCAAGATGAACCATAAGAAGAGATAGAACTTGAATGGGACAAATCAATGAGTTCAAGAAGCTTGGAAGAAGAATAAACTCTAAATAACACACAAAACCATTAGATTATTAATGAATAAGAAAGGAATACCATCAATAATTTAGTTTCTTCTCTTACTCCCTCCCTTATAATTATCAAAACCAATATTGTCAATATATATTGCACAAGCTTTATTATGTCTAGTTCCCCATCACATTATTTTCAACAATATTTAATAAAAACCAATCCATTGTAAACCCATAGTAGATACAAAGTCCTAGAATGAGAGGCCACTTATCTTGTTTATTATTCTATTCTTTCCACTACAACCCAAATAACAAATCCCCAAAGGAGAGTGCAATTTAAATATTTTGTATTTGTTTCCATTTTTGATACTCAAAAACAACCTATTTCACAAAAAACTTTTGTAGAATAGGATTACAAAATTTTTATTTCATGTATTAGTACATAAAACAAATGACAATAATAAAGAACTAATGCTATTAGGCCTACTCTTTTGAGGGGCATGGATCAATGGATTGAATAAACTAGACAAGAAAAACACAAGCAATGCCTTCCCTAAGTGACTCTCCTCCAAGATCGATCTATTAATCATGTTTGTGCCTGGATTTGATGCTCCAAGTATTTTTTAATTTTAGAGGGCAAGTGACTCCAACATCTCTTCTTGCACTAATTAGTTTTAGCTCTTGATTGGGTGAAAATGGAAGAAGGTTTGAAGTTTTCTAGAGATATTCTGACATAGTTTGTTTGTACCTAAAAAAGATTAAATGGTTATGGTCATAGATCTTGTATTTATAGTTTTCCAACTGACTCAAACCCATGTATGGTTAAACTTGGGATAGCGTTGGGAGGTTGAATGCATTTATGTTTTGGGAGAAGGGAACATTAATAAGGCATGTCTAACCTTAATTCTGATATTTATCTCATTTATGTTGATATTTCTTATTTTTAACTTTGAGGTTGATGACATCATCATGACATCACATTTCATGATTTTGTTGAATTATTAATTTTAAATATTACGTATTCATTAATTTTCCATGGAATTTTCACTTAATATCTTAATCATGTTTGCTTTGCTAAATGATTTTTCTTAGTTTTTCTGTAATTCTTAGAAATTGGTCATTTATTTAATTAGAATGGTTAAAAAAATTAATTTTCTTGGTCATATTTTGACTGAGAGTAAATTAGAAGAAGGTCATAATTATATATAGCATAATTCCCTAATTGAAGATGCATTGATTTGAATTGGCACATGTATGTAATGTGTGCATAAAAATCAAAGGATTTCAGTGATTGAGAATGTCAAATTTGTTAAGTCATAATTTAACCCAAGATAAATTAGAAGAAGATAATGATTGTGTATAGGGTAATGCCCTAATTAGGTATATATTGACATGTTTTGGTACTTGCACATGTTGTGTGCTAATGAATTAGAGTGTTTTGGTGATTTAGTCCAATTTGTGCATTATTATAGAAAGCCATTTAGACTTGTAATTTTGGCATAGTAGTGGCAAGAATTAGATGTCTACATTTTGACCCTATTTGAGAAAACATAGTGAGACATTTGGTTGAAGTAACAAAATTTTAAAGAATAAAAAGGTTGATTAGAATGATCATAATTAGAATAAATAAATAGGTTCCTACTTTTTATAAAATTATACATGAGTTACAAAAAGAATGGGGCTACAAAAATAAACCAAAAAACATTTGGGTGGCCCTTGATGCCCACTCAAGGGGAGGAAAAAAGATTAATTTTGATATGCTACCCTTGACCAAAATAAAGGAACATGAAATTCAATAAAAGAGGCTAAAAAAATGGAGTAGAAGCAAATGACTCAAAAAATGGATAAATGAGGCTAAAATAAGCCTCTCGTGAAGAAATGGGGTAAGAATAGTCCAAGGGGAAATGCAATTTTTTTAATATAAACTCACCCCTATGGGTGGAAATAAATAATATTCACCATCCACAATTATAAACTTGAAATCTAACCTTTGTACATGACAGAGACTGAAAAAATGGCCAATATTCCTTACCATCAACACCTTGGAGAGGGCATCCAAAAGTTTTAATGACCACTGAGGAGTAGGGCATTAGTAAGTACCCTTTTTTATTTTTAATTTTTTCATCAATAATATTTTTTAGGCACTAAAAGTAGGTGGAAAAGAGACATCATCAATCTTGAAAAGATAAATGGTGAGGTCGACAATGTAAACGGTGGGAATGCCATGAAAATGGCAATCTTGTGAAGAAATTAGTGAGATCACCAAAATATATGAAAATAACAAAAATGACAAAAATGTGGGTAAAAAATTGGCATTGTTAGTCAAATTATTAAATTACCAAACCAATAATGATGACATGAAAATGGTGAAGTTACTAGAAACAATGAGGTCATCTTGACAAACAACATGATCGACCTACATAACAATGAAATCATAGACCCAAGGGGAGAATGGTGAAATCAACCTATAGAATGGTGAAGATGCTCTATAGAACTATGAAATCATCAAAGAGTGGTGAGGTTACCATAAATGGTAAACACTTCAAGAATAAGTGAATATTAGGATAGAATATTGATTACTCTAAGTCCAAAACTAAAAGAAAATTGTAGATTGATTAACTAGAAGAAGAAAAATAGACAAATGGCTAACTTGGTTTTGTTTGGATTGTGATATGAAAGATTGGGTATGATTTGTTATAGAATGGGAGTGATGATTATAGGTCCTATGTCATCCCAGGATTATGATATATGAGGTCATAAGGTGATTGGAGGTGATAGATTTATGACATATAGCTTATATTTTTGTGATTTGAACAAATCACACCCATTTGTCAGAATTAGTAGAGAGTTAGAATTAAGATCCATCCGCCTTACATCTAATAAATAGAGAGGTGGGTGTGACTCTTAAGGAAGTTTATTAGATTCTATAGGTATTGGTTCAAGGTCGATAGATCTATTGGTTGCTGGTAGGATGGATTACTATTTTAGAGGATATAATCAGAGTCACAAACCTAGTTATTATTGAGGTATCTATAGATATTGACATGTTAGAAGACTTGGATTGGCCTCCAATGGTTGTTATAAGAGTAACACCACCTCTACCATAGGTCATAATACCCAAAGAGGTACTAATTTTTATAGCTTTTGTCAATATCCTCTTACTACCTGACGAGAGCATATGATATTTTTAGATTGGGTCAATAGGTGTAGTATGGGACATGTTGGATCATATTACATGATTTGTATGGGGACAAGTCATATTAGCACAATTATACAAATATATACACATGATTACATACTATATAGGGCATAATATTGGTCATATCATTCTCCTCCAGGTCTGGGCTTAATAGCATATCATTATAAAATGACATGTTGGATAGTTGTTTCAATAACTACCTAAGAATACAATGGCTTATAGATGGGTTTAGATAGGTGTGGGGGTATAAGGCCACTATGGGTATTTATACTTTTATAGGTATGTCATCAAAAAAATGGTGGATTGAGATTTTATTTGGTGAACATACATGTGGATGTAGTTTGGGTGGACAGAGGACAACTTCATTTTTTAGTACATGTTGACACCTTGTTATATTATGGGCCACCATGACATTATCACGGAGAGATATAGGTCAGATCGAATGTAGTGGAAACTCTACTTCCAACAAGACATGCCCAATGAACCCCACATTTTTGCACATGTTACACACAATATTTAGTATTGGGGACTATCAATACCTAAGGATAAGGACATCATATATTTTGACATGGTATAACATATAGTATGAGCTTATACATGTGGGGCTATAGATTTTGACATTATAAACACCTATGCAACATGGTGGATAGGTTTTATACCCATTAGCTTAACAAAACCATGGCCTCAATAGCCAGGGAAACATCAGAGGAGGGTATGGTGGAGGAGGGATGGAGGGGAGCCCTAATATAGACATATGTTCATACATCATAGGTGACTCTACATGTCATTCCATTATAGATGGCTCAAGATCAGGTAGTGCAATGATTGATATAACTAGCCATGTAAGTCCCTATACAATATCTTGGATAACCAACATTACCATATTAAATTGTCCATGTCAGATATGGATATGGAGATGGAGATGATGGATAGGGAAACTTAATAGTTATAGATATGGCCAGGGCAATAGGGGTAGACTTAGGCCATAGTTTAGAGATAGGAGAGTATGAGACCTCTAGTATAATGATGGATGTAGACATAGGTATAGATGAGGCTGGGACATCCAACATAGGTACTAGTATAGGGGAGGCTAAGCCCTTTAGCACAAGGAGGTCTATAGAGGACCAATATCTCATTGATAGGCTATAATGTGAGATATTGACACATTTATTAGAGATTACATGGATATAATAGGAGGTGGTTGGGTTATGACATTATCATAGCAAAAGATTCCAATATTTATTATTTGAAAGGGTAGGTATATTATTTGATAAGGGTACAGGCTCAATTCACTACTCAAGATGTAGAGCTAGCCATAGTCACAGGTGAGTGGGATAGAACTTGGGTAGACCAAAATAGGACTGCTGATTAGATATAAAGGCTTTGCAATGATTTAGATGAGGCCTAATAGATGGTATTAGATTAGGGTATGTCTAGATCACTGGTCGACATAATCATGGCTAGGGATGATGCCTTATCCTAGGTGCTACGAATGAGATTTATTAAATGGTAGTACGTACGAGGTAATAGTCCCAGTGGACATCCAATTATAAAGAGTATTCTTAGAGTTAAAAGACCAACAGGACCTCTAGGTCTCAATAGACAATTAATTTAGAGCATTCAGTGGCACAACCAACTCCATAATGGGTAGTGATAGGGCCACCACTAGAACCTAGTATAGGACAAAGTTTGATCAAAGTCCCCCTAGAGATAATGGGAGATAGAGGTGATTTTGTATCTTGTAGTTTAATATTTTTACATTTTACTATGAGATGTATATGTATTCTCTCAATGTATAAAACATGATTTTTGAGATATATGTATGTCATTCTTTTTTTAGCTCATGGATATTTGTACATGGACTCTTAATGTTCTTTGTATGATGCTCTTATATTTTTGTATTACTATGATGTTAGATGTATATATTGGATAAGAACATGGATATGAATGTGTATTTGTTTACCAATATTCTATTACCGATGTTTATCATTTGTAGTTATTTTTATTATGATATGATAGTGTATGTTAATGTTAGGAGATGCACATTACTTAATTAGCATATGGATGTTTATTTATTCATGTCTCTAATTGATGTATGACTAGATGCTATAAATTAGTTTAGGAGATGCACATCCTAAAATTATATGGAAATATCCATATATGTTGGGTAAATGAATGGATCAAATTATTTTATGCCTAAACCAAGAGATTCACATCCTATAGTAGTAAAAGGAGTCATGCTGGTTTCCAATGTTTGGCTCATGATTGGATTATGATATCCTAGTTTGGTAACAGATATGTAGGATGGTGATTTCATAGATGTTGTTTGGCACTACATGGTTATAAGATTAGAGCACTTGGTGTTTAATTTGGAAAATGAAATTATGAATCATAAGTATGAAAAACCTATAATAACATTGGATTTCATTTGTAAATGGACTAGTTCGTATGTGAATATTTACAACTCAAACTAATGATACAAAATACCAAAACCTAAGTTAAAAACATTCATGTTTGAACAAAAGACAAAAACAATCAACTAAATTTAAATACAAAACATAACCAACTTAAGAACAATATATGAATTGTCAAGACTTAAGTAGAATCAAGAATATATCAAAACATAAATAAATAATAAAATAAAAGTAAGGACAAATTGTAAAACAACTTAGAATTGAGATATGAATAATCAAGACTCAAGTAGGAACAAGATGTATAAGACATAAACAAGCAATAAAATAATTTAAATACAAAAGTAAAAAACACAAGCATAAGTTAAGGCAAGACTCAAGTGGTTTTCAAAATGTATTTAGACACAACATTCAAAACAAACAAGGAAATAAACTAATAAATAAAAAACACATAGCTTAATACAACTAAGATAAATAACTCAATGCAAGAAATAAACAATAGTGCATGTGTAGTGAATAAGGTGTTATGATTAGATCATGAAAAGGATACCAAAGTAGGGGGAATGGAAGAATAAGGAAGGGGTGGTTGAGCTTAATTCAATGCACTAGGAAAGTGGATGCTACCTACATAGTCCGATAGACATCAGATCCAACATGAAATTTAGGTCAAGTGTAGTTTTCTTAGGAATCAAGATAGAATAAATGTGATGACAAGTAGAGAAGCCATGATTAATAGAGAAAAAATAGGAATGAGCTTGTGAAATAATGAGAGTGTAAAGGTCTAGAATTAATCGTAAAATAGTGAAAGCATAATGGTCCAAATTTCTCATGAAATGGCAAGAGTGTAAGGGTCTATAATATAGTGAGATGTAAATAAGAGTGGCTGAGCTAACCTAGGATTCCCCATGCATCCAAATCATACCTACATAGCCAATGTGGACCTCACGCTGATGTAGTTATCTCAAAAATGGTAGTGTAATGAAATAATGGAAATGATGAACATAATAAAGTGGAATACCGCCCAAAATATGACATGAATTTGTAACTCTCATGGAGATTTTAAGCCCATCTTCCCTAACTAGGAATGTTTGAGTATTTTTCCTAGAATTTTCCAATGTTTTCATGTTTTTGGAATAAGGAAAGAAAGATAATATGTTCAAATGTTCAATTAACCATATAACAAAGGAGATTATTCCTTAGGTAGAGGCTCAAATAATAGCTAATTGGATGCAATAATGTTTCTCTACAAACCAAAAATATAACTTGAGGCTAAGGAGAATAACATGCAATAGAAAATAGGAACATAATGACACACAATGGGGGAAACAATAAGAGGAACAATGAGAATAAATCTCAAATAACTATCAAATAGGTGAAACTATATGTTGACATGCATTGAGCTACTAATCCAAAAAGAAGTTACTAATGTTGATGCTGATCAATTTGAACTACCTCTAAAATATTCACTAGATGTATCTACATACCCATTGGTTTGTTATCAAGATCACGACTGGTAATAGGATTAGAACAACCCAGGAGAATAGGTAATTAAAGGTCCAGTAGGATAAATAATAATTCTTTTTCTAATAGAATTATAATGGCCTAGGGGATATTAAAAATGGTCTAGATAACGAAATAAGAATGGTCCAGGCAATAGTATAAATGGGTGCCCCAATAACAGGTTCTTATAGATAATGGAATAGAATAAAATTCAAGCATGGAAATGCTTGAGGTGAAATATGTTCATGGGATTCTTGAGCTCTTATCCATCTAGAGTAGCCATCCTATATGCCCCAGAACCATAATTTAAAATGACCACAAATAGACCCAACCAATTGGCTTCAAATTTACCTTTCTTTTTATGTTTTCCATTGGTATTTTTCTAATTTTCTTTTAGGACCAAGTCACCAACTTCAAAATCCCTAGGGAGAATGTGTTTTTTATATCTACAACATAGCCAATTTTGATAATCTTGAAAATGATCTAAGGTGGCCTAGTGCTTTTCATCCAGAAGATCCAACTCTTACAATCTAGAAACTTTGTATTCTTCATCATCAATAATATCCTATATCAAGATACACAACAAGGGTAACTCAATCTCAATTGGGATAATGGCCTCTAAACCAAAGACTAAGGAGTAGGGTGTAGCTCTTATAGGGGTTCAGTGACTAGTGCAATAAGCCTAGAGGGCAAGGAAAAGCTACAAGTGCCAATCATAGCCAACATCAATGATAATATTCTTAAGGATTTCAATAATTATCTTGTTAGATACCTCAGCTTGACCATTTATTTTTGGGTTATATGGTGTGGAATGTTTATGATTGATCTTGAACTAGGTATAGAGGGATTTTACATCCTTGTTCATAAAAGAACCACCATTATCTAAGATGATTTTGGAGGGGATGCCATAGAACCATATAATATGGAAGTAAATGAACTTGGATATTTGATTATAAATTATGTAAGTGATGGGTATGGCCTTTATCCACTTACTAAAATATTCTGTGGCAGTAAAGATGTGCTTGTGGCCATCAAAGGAAGCAGGATTTATTTTCCTGACAAGATTGAGTCCCCAAGTTGAAAATGGACATGGTGTAGTAATTGATTGAAGAGGTAGTGATGCTACATGATCAAATTACCATGATTTTGAAAAGAAATGCACTTATTAACATAATTGTAGGCATCTATCTCCATATTTGGTCAATAATATCATGTTTGTAGGACTTTCTTAGCCAAGACCATGTCGTTAGTGTGGTCCCACAAATTCCTTCATGGACTTATTTAAGCACCAATGTATATTCTCCTAAAGATAAACAATGAAGCAACATTCCATCATAGCCTCTATGATAGAGTGTGTTTCCTAGTATGGTATAATGGGATGCTCGTTGAATGAAAGATTTTGTTTAATTTTTTGATAGGTTTAGAGGAAGGTTTTGATCTTGGAGATAATTATATAGGTCTTGGTACCAAGGGGATTAATACCAATAATATTACATACTCTCTCTAAATCTTAGGGTACATGCATTGATTACAAAAGGTTCTCAATGAGAAATTCATACTCTCTAACATCACTGATAACCTATATCATAGACCCAATGGTAGCCATGCCATCTACCACTTAGTTGTTGGCCCATGGTATCTACTCAAATTGAATAAATTGAAAGTTATACATAAGATTGCCCACTATATGTTTGTAAGGTATAAGCTTTTCATATCTACTATGTTATTAGTATGTGGCTTAATTGATGATTAGCTAAAAATATTTGTATACCATCAATTAATTGATATCCCACTGTAATGTGAGTTGAAGTCCTAAAATAAGGGCTTCATATTTATCCATGTTTTTAGTACAATGGAAGCCAATGTGAAACACCTTGGGAATAATATCTCCTTGTAGTGTGACCAGTAAAATTTTAGACCTAGATCTATGAGATGTGAATGAGTCATCAAAGTATAATGTCCACTATTTTGACTCAATGGCTACCTCATCTAGGGTCATGATTGACTCATTTGTAAAATCAAATGAAAGAGGCTTGGTGTCGATCAAAGGAGATTCAACAAACTAATTTTATAGGACTTATCCCTTAATGGCCTTCTGATTCTAGTACTCCACATAAAATTTACTCAACAACATAACCCATTTGGATATGCGGCTTGTAAGAGTGGTCTTAGATAAAAGGTACTTAAGCAAATCAATCTTGGCTATAAAAATAGTTTTTTTATTTAGCTTGTATTAGTGCAGCTTTTGGGAAGCAAACACAATTGCAAGATAAGCCTTTTTAATAGGTAAATAACTATGTTCATAAATTTATATTGTCTAGCTAAGATAGTATACTGCACGATATTTACCCTGTTCATCATGCTAGGTCAAAAGCATTCCTAGTGAATGTTTTTTTATTAATATGTACAAGAGAATGGTTTTCTTGTTATACACATAGTCAATATTGGTAGATTAGTCAAGTAATTATTTAACTCATTAAATTCTTATTCATAGCCTTAATCCCATTGAAATGTGACACCTTTCTTTAAAATATGTATAAAAAGATGACACTTATTAGCCAACTATGATATGAAATGGTGAATATACTAAAGTTTACCCTACAATCCACAAAGTTGTTTTAAGTTGGATGGAGGAGGCATTTCAAAAATAGCCTTGACCTTAGAGAGATTAACCTTAATGCCCCTTTATGACATAATTAAACCTATCAATTTTGTTGAAGTAATGTCAAAAATGCACTTATTAGGGTTGAGATGCACATTATCCTCATGAAGTCTATCAAATATTCTTCTTAGAATATTAGGTTGGCTTGCATGAATTATTGATTTAGCTAAGATGTCATCATCATAATCTTTTACAATGTCATGCATCATGTTATGGAATATGATAGTCATGGCATGTTGATAGGTTGCATTAGAATTATTCAAGCCAAAAGGCATAACTTGATAACAAAACATTCCCCATGGAGTGGTGATCATGGTCTTGTGTTTGTCCTCTAGTATAATCTTAATTTAGTTATACCCCAAAAATCCATCCATAAGGGACAACATTTTATAGCTTGCTGTTGAGTCAACTATCCTGTCAATGTTTGGCAAAGGGAAATCATATTTAGTAGATGCCTTGTTAATGTCTCTAAAATTAGTACATATGAAAATACCTTATGCATTTTTGTTGATTGGGACAATGTTAGATATCTACTCAGAGTAGTCGAGTGGTCGAATGAACCCTACCCCTAGTAATTTTTTAACTCCTTTAAAACTAGGATTGATATGCATAGATACATTTTCCATAATTTTTGTTTAACTAGTTTAGCATATATATGGATAATAAGATGATGTTCCACCTATTGGTTGAATATTTTATCTATCAACATACTGATAAACAAAATAGGTCTGATCAACCAAAGTAGGAAGATTAGTCATCCAAATGTGTAAGTTTATCACATCAGAAGGAGACTGCTCTCTCCACTCATCAAGGGGAGGTTCCCTATGGATATGCTATATATATGTATAAACAAAAAATAATACTCAGGGATAAGACAAGCCATCCATCTCTCTTTCTTTAGAGATGATATGTACAAAACAAAGGAAAAACTCAAGGGAAATGACAGACATCACTCCTCTTCTTTTAGAAGAACTATTTAGCCAGCCACAAGAATACTCCTGAAACTAAAAGCAGAATGTAACTGAGGGTATGGTAACAAGCAAATCGAGACACAACACAAAGTCTCTACCTAAAATGCTCAAGAGTAATATACGAAAGACAATGAGGGCACAAAGTCTTTTCAAAGTCCTTTACACAACAATGAAAAGAAAACACACTGAAGGCAGCTATGGGGGCACAAAGTCTCTCCACAATTGATTCTTCAGGACACCTTCCTAACTAATTTTACTAATCCTACTTGTTAAATTAATGGAACAAAAAATATATTAAGGAGAAAGACATAAGAACAGTTTCCTCAACAACAAAGATATTACAACACAAAGTCTAAAAAAGTCCCTTGCTTTCTTATTCCAGTAACTAAATATGATCAACAGATTAAGCACAAAGTCTCAATGATGCCTCTCAATTTGGGTAGAGTTTCATTCAGATTGTCAAAAAAGTGATCCTTATTACAATAGAAGAGAGTCCCTTATATAACCTCTTTAAGAAGGACTCAGGAACAGTAATACATCATTATGCATTGGGAACTATTAGGAAGATAGGTTGGAAATTTGGGGCATTTTACCCATTTGATCTTCTCAATGTAGATAAACAAGTCATGTAATTGAAAGATTGCAACTTTCAATATCCACCTGGCGGTCTGATCTTGTCTTCATCATTCCTCATTTTTTGGTTAATTGAATCGAGTCCTAGATTCATTCGTTGTTCTATCTTTCCTCGCTTTCTGTAGGTTTTGATCTTGAATTTTAGGAATGCATTTGGGTCTATAAATCCAAAGGATCAATGGCTATTTCATGGGATTTAAAATTGATGTTTACATGCTCGTAAATATGCTCTCAACGGCTAGTTCACTGTCTTGAATTTGACATCTTTGGGCACGTCACCCCTTGGTCCTCTTTCAACTTTTGGCTTTGCCCTTTTGGGTCTTAATAAATGATCCTTGAATGGGTCAGAAAGAGCCCTTTACTTTGGCCACCGAGAGTCCCCCACAAGGGCACCTACCCTTCGGGGTCCTTCGAAAGCCCTTTCAATTTGAGTCTCCCGCAAACTATCCTTTGAGAAAATTCCTAGGTGTTTTCCCCTGCGGGTAATTCCTGTGGACATTTGTCCTGCAAAAAATTCCCATAGATAATTTGTTTGGGGAAAATTCCTGCGGATAATTTATCTGGGGAAATTTGTTTTGCAAAGTCTTTGACTGGTCTTTGAATTTTATTTTGCACCCGTAGCCACTTAGAATTCTTTCAAACTTTTTGTTGAAGGAATTCCTTCAAACAAAAGTCTGAAGGAATTCTTCCTTAGCCAATTTTAAATGCCTTAAACAAATCTGAAAGAATTACCTTTTGACTTCCTTGAAAAATGACCCTTCTGAAGGGTGCTTTTATTGATTAAGTGTCCTCCGCAAGGGCACTTGTCCTTCAAGAAGTTTCCTTCTGCATTGAACCACCCCTTCGAACTTTCACGATGAACTAATCGGTTAAACCAAAAATAGTTCAAACTGATGGTTCAAGCTAATAGTTCAATTGGATGAAACAAGCCGATGAACTAAGTGTTGAACCAAACATTATGAACTTGCCTTTGAACCATTTCATTGAACTAATCAGTTGAACCAAGGATTTGAACCAAAATGGTTCAAGCCAATGGTTCAATTGAATGAATCGACTAAATGAACCAAGCGGATGAACTGAGTGAATGAACCTGTTGTTGAACCTATTCGTTGAACCAAGATGTTGAACCAAGTTTTGGTTTAACGGTTCAAACAAAGCTTTGAAAAATGTCTTTGAACCTGCTGTTGAACCTTGAGATGTTGAACCATTGGATGAACTAAATGAATGAACCAACTGAGTGAAATAAAGAGTCAAACCACTTGGTTGAACTAAGCCATTGAATTGTTCCTTTGGTTGAATCTGCCATTGAACCTTGAACCCATTAAACCTTTGAACCAAAGTGGTTCAATGGTTCAAGCTGCCTTGATTTGGCTAAGTGTCTTGAAGCTGATGAACCAATTGAAGTGATTAAACTTTGAACCTTGATGAAGCGCTTAACTCTTGCCAAAGATGTTGAACTTGTTAAACCTTTCAACCAAAGTGGTTCAATGGTTCAATGATTCAGTGGTTCAAGTCTATTTTTTGCACTCAGATGCTTGCCGATGAAGATTTTTGATTGAACTAAGGCTCTGAACGAATCCAAAAAAATGACTGAAACTACCTATAGAAGCCTTTGAACCTGTATAAATGAACCTGCCTGTAGAATCTGTAGAAATAAAGTCCATGGAAATCAACATGTAAAACCCATTGAACTTGACCTGTAGAGTCCATAGATTTTTTGAGAAGCTTGGAAAATGAGGAATTTGAATGTCTAGGACAAATTTTGGAAATGGAAGAGAAAATTTTGGTCTGTAACACCAAAATAGTTCAAATGTTTTCCCAAAAATGACTACTATTTTTGGGGGACAACAACTGGCTCTAGTTGGGGAACTTCTATCAATTGCAAAATGAATTGAAAGGAGTAGAATCCAAAATTTTTAGTGTCTTCATGTGTACCATTGGGCTTCAGAGTCATACTACCTAGAAATGGAAGGCATAAAAAATGGAAATAGACAAAACAAAACAAAATTAAAAACTATACAAATATACATATGCAATGATCTGATACTTAAAAAATTGAAGTATTTCAGATGCTGCTTCTTGAGAGATAGTGAAAATAGTGTGCCATCTTGGTAAACTAGCAAGAAGACATTTTGTCCCCATAAACGGTGATGGGCGAATGGATCTCTCCACTAGGAAACTAATTTTCTGCGTCTTCCTCTTGGTCTTTCCTTCTTTTTGCTCTATGGCAAGACGTGGTCTTCAAACTAAAAACCATAACTCCTTGCTCTCCCTGCGAAGGGTTCCTTTGCCTGATTTTGATTTTTAGTAGCATGGTCCACCATCATAACTTGTTCTACTAGTCCATTCCAACACATGCTTTGATTGTTAGCATTAGACCCCTGATAAACCATTAGTTAAACATCTCCTTTGATGTGAAGGAGTTTGACCTCTTCACCCTGAGTAGTGTTGAATCTGAGCAATAGAGATCTGTATCCAGTTGTGGAAGAAATGCTGCCATCAGATTCCAAGATCCAAGCACCATCATAAGCTAATCTTCTATCAAAATTTTCCTCATTAGAGATGGAAGATCTTTCTTGATTTGTACTGCACCCTACTAATTCTTCTGATGCCTTGTTTGAATTGAATCTTGGATTGCCAGCTACAGTACTTTCATCAGCTGAGATAGGAGCATCACCCATGGTCAAGAAGTAATTACCCCTACCTGAAGTCTTAAATAAAATTTGAGCTGTAGGGGTCGATGTTTGGGTGACCACAATTTTGCCTCAGATAGGTCTATACTTGGTTCTCCATCAATGTCTAATTGTTTAGGATTGACTTGCAGGGATTCAAACTCAGTCATTTGAATTTTGGATTCCTTGACATGATCAATCATGTCAAATGACTAGAATGGACTTAGAAGAGAGGAGGGGAGTTCATCCTTTTGATTTTTGGGAAGGGGAGGACTGATCTATGAAGTTAAAGTAGACGGTGCAGAGATGTTAGATGTACTTACTTCTTTGGTAATCACTGAGTCTTTTGACTAAAAAGGAAGAGGGGTTCTCTGCTTAGTAATTAAAATTACTGGTTGGGGTCACTCATCTATCTTCTCTTTGTCAGCTTGTTGTATTGACTGATTCTCAGACCCGGTGAATACGGTGTATGATCCTTTGACTGCTTCACCTTTACTTCTAGGCTCATCTTGGTAATTTAGGAAACTAATGTGGGAGTTGCCAACTGATTCTTCTAGATCCTCCCTAAAGAGATCAGTGCCATTTCTTACTCTAACTTAGGTTGGAAATAGGAAACATGCTTTGTTTATAGATATCTAGCTATTGAGTTTGTTAGAGGTGCTTCAAGGGCAGGATTCCTCTATGGAGGAAGAAGATGATTTGGTTGCCCTTGACTTCTAGCAGCATTGCCTTGATATGGCTGATTAGGAAATGTCCTCCTTGGTATATCTTTATAGAGGAGTAGAAGACATACTTTGTGCCATTTGCCTTTTCAAGGCTAGAAATTCATTTGCCAGCTTTTGCACCATTGGATCAGTGGTGCTTGTAGATGAATATTTAGAAGATGATGAAGCTCTATTTCTATTAGGATATCTCCTTATCTTTCCTACCAAGATAAGGTCATCTTCTAGCTCAGTAGCCAAGTCTTGAGCAGCCTCAAGGTCTATGTGTCTAGCCCGTCTCAATAGAAAACTCACTTTAGGCAGCTGTGAGTTGATGAAGAAACACATGAGATTCTAAGGTGTCAGCTGGATGACCATGGGAATCTTGTGCCTCAGCTTGTTGAACCTGGCAATGAAGTCCCTCATAGGTTCATGGGGATCTTTCTTCATCTGGGTGAGATGGGCTAGGAAGGCATGCACATCTTCTACAAGCTTGAACCTGGCTTCAAATTTGGCTTTGAGTGTATCCCATTCAGTCACTAATCCAACTTTTGGATGGTAGAACCAATCTATAGTAGTACCTTGTAGTGTTTCCACAAAAACCCTGATTGCCACATCTTCAAATTCCACCCCTATAACACCACAAGCTATGCTGAAGGATACAATGTGTTCATTAGGGTGAACTATCCCATCACCAAAG
This sequence comes from Torreya grandis, assembly GCA_037957365.1. Lineage (NCBI taxonomy): Eukaryota > Viridiplantae > Streptophyta > Pinopsida > Cupressales > Taxaceae > Torreya > Torreya grandis. The sequence continues at coordinate 2,132,659 of JARHVA010000606.1, read as the reverse complement.
AATTTGGGGAAATTCTTCCTTGAACTAAGTGGTAGCTCATGCAGGGGTGGAGTTAGATTAAGTGGGCCAAATGAGTTATCCCAGGGGCCTCGAACTGCCATGATCAGATCATGAATAATAGGGATAACACATTTGATTAGAGTTGTCAAATTATAGGACAAAAATGGAAAAGAAACTTGCCTTGCTTCAACTTAAAGCTTTAGGCTTCAAACTACGCTTTCTTTCCCAATAGCTCTGGTTTTTTAGACTAGATAATATAATGGAGATGGATGAAAATGGTAAGGCTATAAATGGATAATGGGTAAGACATAGAATGGAGTCGCCAAAAATTATTGGTTGAATATTTTGTCTATCAACATACTGATAAACAAAATAGGTCTGATCAGCCAAAGTAGGAAGATTAGTTATCCAAATGTGTAAGTTTATCACATCAGAAGGAGGCTGCTCTCTCCTCTCATCAAGGGGAGGTTCCCTGTGGATATGCTATATATATGTATAAACAAAAAATAATACTCAGGGATAGGACAAGCCATCCATCTCTCTTTCTTTAAAGATGATGTGTACAAAACAAAGGAAAAACTCAAGGTAAATGAGAGACAACACTCCTCTTCTTTCAGAATAACTATTCAGCCAGCCACAAGAATACTCCTAGAAATAAAAGCATAATGTAACTGAGGGTATGGTAACTAGAAAATCGAGACACAACACAAAGTCTCTACCTAAAATGCTCAAGAGTAATATACGAAGGACAATGAGGGCACAAAGTCTTTTCAAAGTCCTTTACACAACAATGAAAAGAAAACACACTGAAGGTAGCTATGGGGGCACATAGTCTCTCCACAATTGATTCTTCAGGACACCTTCCTGACTAATTTTACTAATCCTGCTTGTTAAATTAATGGAACAAAAAATATATCAAGGAAAAAGACATAAGAAAAATTTCCTCAACAACAAAGATATCACAGCACAAAGCTTGAAAAAGTCCCTTGCTTTCTTATTTCAGTAACAAAATATGATCAACAAACTGAGCACAAAGTCTCAATGATGCCTCTCAATTTGGGTAGAGTTTCATTTAGATTATCAAAAAAGTGATCCTTATTACAAAAGAAGAGAGTCCCTTATATAGCCTCTTTAAGAAGGATTTGAGAATAGTAATACATCATGATGCGTTGGGAACTGTTAGGAAGACAGGCTGGAACTTTGGGGCATTTTACCCATTTGATCTTCTCAATGTAGATAAACAAGTCATGTAATTGAAGATTGCAACTTTCAATATCCACCTGGTGGTCTGATCTTGTCTTCATCATTCCTCCTTTTTTGGTTAATTGAATCGAGTCCTAGATTCATTCGTTGTTTTGTCTTTCCTCACTTTCTACTGGTTTTGATCTTGAATTCTAGGAATGCATTCGGGTCTATAAATCTAAAGGATCAACAACGATTTCATGGGCTTTAAAATTGACGTTTACATGCTCATCAATATGCTCTCAATGGCTAGTTCATTGTCTTGAATTTGATGTCTTTGGACGTGTCACCCCTTGGTCCTCTTTCAACTTTTGGCTTTGCCCTTTCGAATCTTAAGAAATGATCCTTGAATGGGTTGAAAAGAGCCCTTTACTTTGGCCACTGAGAGTCCCTCGCAAGGGCACCTGCCCTTCGGGGTCCTTCGAAAGCCCTTTCAATTTGAGTCTCTTGCAAACTATCCTTCAGGCAAATTCCCAAGTGTTTTCCCCCGCGGGTAATTCCTGTAGACATTTGTCATGTGGAAAATTCCCGCAGACAATTTGTCTGGGGAAAATTCCCACAGATAATTTGTCCGAGGATATTTGTTCCGCAAAGTCTTTGACTGGTCTTCAATTTTTTTTTTGCACCTACAGCCACTTAGAATTCTTTCAAACTTTTTGTCAAATGAATTCCTTCAGACAAAAGTCTAAAGGAATTCTTCCTTAGCCAATTTTAAATGCCTTAAACAAATTTGAAAGAATTACCTTTCGGCTTCCTTGAAAAATGACCCTTTTGAAGGGTGCTTTTATTGATTAAGTGTCCTCTGCAAGGGCACTTATCCTTTGAGAAGTTCCTTCTGCATTGAACTACCCCTTTGAACTTTGGCGATGAACTAATCAGTTGAACCAAAAATGGTTCAAGTCGATAGTTCAATTGGATGAAATAAGCCGATGAACTAAGCATTGAACCAAACATTATGAACTTGCCTTTGAACCATTTCATTGAACAAATCAGTTGAACCAAGGCTTTGAACCAAAATGGTTCAAGCCAATGGTTCAATTAAATGAACTGACTAAATGAACCAAGTGGATGAATTGAGTGAATGAACCTGCTATTGAACCTATTCATTAAACCAAGACGTCTAACCAAATTTTGGTTCAACAGTTCAAACAAAGCTTTGAAAAATGTCTTTGAACCTACTATTGAACCTTGAGATGTTGAACCATTGGATGAACTGAATGAATGAACCAACTAAGTGAAATATTGAGTTGAACCGCTTGGTTGAACTGAGCCATTGAACTGTTCCTTTGGTTGAACCTGCCATTGAACCTTTGAACCAAAGTGGTTCAATGGTTCAAGCCACCTTGATTTGGCCAAGTGTCTTGAAGCTGATGAACCAATTGAAGTGATTTAACTTTGAACCTTGATGAAGCACTTAACTCTTGCCAAAGACTTTGAACTTGTTGAACCTTGAACCCGTTGAACCTTTGAACCAAAGTGGTTCAATGGTTCAGTGGTTCAAGTCTCTTTTTTGCACTCAGATGCTTGCCGATGAAGATTTTTGATTGAATTAAGGCTTTGAACCAATCCCAAAAAATGAATAAGTGTTTGAAAACCAATTCTTTTGATTGAAACCACCTCTAGAAGCCTTTAAACCTGTATAAATGAACCTGCTTGTAGAGTCTATAGAAACAAAGTCTATGGAAATCAACATGTAAAACCCATTGAACTTGACTTGTAGAGTCCGTAGATTTTTTGAGAAGCTTGGAAAATGAGGAATTTGAATGTCTAGGACAAATTTTGGAAATGGAAGAGACAATTTTGGTCTGTAAGACCAAAATAGTTCAAATGTTGTCCCAAAAATGACTGCTATTTTTTGGGGACAACACCACCAATGAAGGGTCAAGACTAGGCATGTCTAAGTAGGATGATACAAATATACCAATAAAATATTTTATAATGGTAACAATGCATTCATGCTCCTCATCAGTTAGGGAAGCACCTAGGTAATCAATCTTGGGATCATCATGTGGACCAATGTTAACCTTTATATTATATTTGACCAATAATGTTGAGCCATATTTAAGAATAATAGACAAATAAGAGAATGGATCATCTTCAACTGCCTATTGATCACAACCTTCTCCAATATATGAAAATCTGATTTAGCTATGATGGGCAATGGTTAGTTGGCAAATAATTCAAGAAAATATTGAGTAAGGTGTTAAAAAACTTGTTATTATTTAGAACTAATACCATAACCAATGGTAACACTTGACTAGGTGGACACTATGCTTATTGAGGAGAGAGGTGAACTTCCCTATCTAATAGAATCTAAAATAGGTTTTCACTTAAGGACTTGTCTTTATCTTTACTCTTTACCTAACCCAAAGGCACCTAAAAGAAGTTTTCACCTGAAGATCATGATTTTTTACATTTATCATGACAAAAGAAGCTTGTTTGATCTCTAAAATAGGTAGCAAGGTCTAATTGGAAGTCAAAACTTTATTTATGATCACCCACTGGTAATCTATCTCAAAGGTTTATGAACTCAATAAGAGATTTCTCATTCTGAAATTCATCTAATAGTATGATAAAATATTTTTATTCCCAATCATATAGGTCAATATGATGAAGGGTAATTAGATAATGTGATACAATAGTCATGATGGCATTAGAATCAAATAAATTGATATCTTCCAGCTCATCATAAAAACTATAATGGGATTCTACATCACTCCCATAGTTTTGCTATCAGTCGATGAAGTGGTGTTACTTTTGAAATCTATGGGGTCAACCCTGGGTAGTGTAAATCCAAGACTTTGATTCCTTGTATGTTTTCTAGCTAGAACAAGTTTAATAACACCTTGTGTGTTTAGTCCCAATCCTTTTCTTATATATTCTAGGATATACATGATCTAATTTGGAATGGGATACTTAGAAATCTAAAATAAATTATCAAAACCACCACCATATAACCAACCTCCCTCAATGTTGGTGGCTTGATATTGATTAGCTGATGCATTAGGTAAAAATAGAAGTGGCTCCTATAGAGCATATTTGGATTTATTTTACCAAATCATGTTGGGCCTTCCAATATTTTTAGAGGGTTTAGGATGGCCATAAGACTTAGGATACTTAGGCAATTTTTTGATACGAAATTCATCATGAATGTTATACATGGCAATACCATCAAATTGAACAAGGAAATGAGTGGACATAGTGATGGGAAATAGATGATTAGAAGTGGAAACAAGGTCATTAAGATCAATGTAATTATAATTTCAAGTTTTATAAACTACCCTCTTACCTTTCTTGCTTGCCAATTCAATTCTAGGATAATAGGTGTAGTTATCATACTCAGCTTCTATATGTTTGTAATATTGGTATGGCTGTAAGTTGCCATAGATAGTGACATATAAACTAGAAAGGGGGAGATTGATGCATTGATATAGGGTGGAAGGGAGTAATCATACTCAATAGATCCAAGGATGACCAATAATTATATTATAAGGAAACTCTATATCAATGATATGGCATAGGGTATCGTGGGTGATGTTGCAAGTGACCATTGATGTCATGTGTCTATGCACTATCATTAATGTTAAAGGAAGTGTGAGATCTTGTGTGTTCAAGAAGGCATGCATAGTGAAGTATGATAAAGTGAGTGAGATTATAATTATGAGTGGTATATGTCATTATTTTAATCAAAGTATGACATGAGAGTACATCTACAGGAGTAATAAAGTCTCAAGAACATCATAGGTCTGCTTGATGGTCTAGTTCCTTGAGCATAGACATAGCTTGTAGAATCATAGTGATGATGATACATAGATGTATGAGATTGAAGGTGAGCAAATAATTTTTATATAATATTATTAATGTGGAAATTACATCTACAATGGTGAGGGTCATACTCCAAACCTAAAGTGACTTGCAGCTGAAGGCCTAGTGTACCAAGACACTTAATGAGGCCAAATAGAGGATGAGGATCATATTCTAAGGTAAGAGTGATTTTATGAGCATGTTATGATGTCATATGACATATATATAAGGTTTTTGGATTAGTACAATAGGTTTCCAAATGTTTTCAAGATCCAAGTATGATTGGTGGTTCTAGACCTAACATGCATAGAGACCTAGTGAGGTCCAAATGGAGAGTCAAGTTGAGTATTCAAGGTGATAGATCACATGAGATAATGGGTCAAGGTTTAGTATGTTTTTTTAATCATATTTATGAATTATTAGGTCATGGATTGAAGGATAAGATAAGAAAACACATTTGTAGGTCTCTTGTGCATGTAAATTGAAGGTTTCCAAGCCAGAGAAGGAAGTTTAGATGCTCATTGACATGCATAAAGTTTAAGTGGTATCCTAATCATTTTGAGAAATATGTAAAAGGGTCTTAATAAGGATTTAAAACCATTATTTTTGTATTTTAGGGGTAAATTTGTATGAACAATCGTTAAGGAGGTTAAATGGTCTCAAACCCTCTCAAAACCCTCCTAATGACCCAATTGGATAAAAATTGTTGCAAAGGGACCAGAATGGATTGGATTTTTTTTTTAATGTTTGTATAATTTAGATTAATATTCTAGGTATCTCCAAGTGGTAGTGGTGTGTCAGGGCAGTGAGCAAAAGCTATAAAAAATTACTTGTTTATGAAGAATTTGATGTTATAGATAGGGTTGACCAGGTCAACACATAAAAATAAATGGAGGGTGAAGGTAATAATTGTTATTTATGTTAATTATTATATTTTTAAAAGTTAAAACATATATTTCAACCATTTTGGTCACCCAAGATTACCTATCGCTAAAATGGGGTAATGGTGAAAATAGTGAAAAAAACTAGTCAAAGTGAGAAAGAATTTAGGGATTGTTTTTAGGTGATTAGGGATGAATACAATTATTTTGGGTATTTTTTTAATACCTATACAAATTTTTACATAGGTTTATAATTGGTGATGATTCTCACTTATAATCTAAAAGGTGCTCTCAAAGTGACTTATCTGTATAAGTCAAGATAGTGAAACCTAGGACAGTGGGAATGGTCTGTAGGAACAAAGTTTCCATTAGAGAATATTATTTTTGTGTTGGAGGGTAATATAAGGAGGTTTTATTAAATTTTAAATGTATTATAATATCATTATTATGATTTCTTAGGAGTTATAATGTCTTGTTTCCATGACTAGATGTTTATAGTGTTTGGCAGTTCTTGATGTGCTAAGGGAAGCAAAGTTTTTGAGACTCTATGACAAGATTAAGTGCATCAAATGTAATTGTATATGATTTTTTAAATTTAAATTAAATATTAATTATTTATTAAATGTGGAGAGACAGGTTAAGGTGTTGTCATGTGGAAGCCAAAATGGCTTAGCAGACTGTGTTAAGATAGTGAGATAGAGGCTTGAGAAATTGGTCGATAAGAACAATAGTTGATCCCATAATAAATGATACATATATTTTATGATGTTATAGATATAAAAAATTATATATTAATGTTAATAATAATAATTTTAAGTTCCATTTCAAATTCTAAACATGGACTTCTACATGACTATGTTTTTGAAGGCTACAGGCAGTTTGAGTAGTCATCTTGTAGAGATGAGGTCGAGATGGTTTGGATAAAATTGAAGAATAAAATGAGTTTTAAGATATTATATAAGTATAAAATTTTCATTATAATACATTTTAATTCATATTTTTTCCTTTTTAAAGTTTTTAAACTTAAAATTTCTTGATTATACTTTGACTGTGTTTGACTAGTTTGAGTGGTCATTTTACAAGAGTTGGTTTGAGGCCTATTGGCCTGTTTAGTGAATTAAAATGAATATGGTGATAATAATGAGTAATTAATTTTATATAAATTTTGTTTTTTCATATTTTAATATGAAAAATTTAACTTTCTGCTTTAGTTTTGTAAATCATATTTTCTAGGTGTGTGAAGGGCTAATGGCAAGTAGGCCTAATAGCTTGGTTCAAGGTGTGAAATGAATAAAATAGTGTTGGGGAAAAAATGAGAGGTTAGGTAAGAGAATATTAAATTTATATTATAATTTATTCAATCATTTTTAAAGGAAAAATATGTCCAATGGGTCTGAGTGTAACGTGTGCCTTAGAGAAGGCCTATTTCCTTTATGTCTCTATTAGGCCTAATAGGGTTTTAGTCCTTAAGGGGTATGAAAAACATATGAAGTTATTATATCACTCATGGAACATGTTTTTGGAACTATTACAAGGATACTTAAAATGTGGAAATTATCTTGGCTGACCAATATGGGTAAGAAGTTTTTGGTATATAAACAAGGCCGAATTGGCCTATTAGTGCAAGTTAGAGCAAGAGAGAATACAAGTGAAGGAGAGATAATTTGAAAGAGTAGGAGTAGGTCATTTAGGACCATTAGAGGAGAATAGGATCTTAAATTTTCATATAACATATCTTTTATAGGTGGATGATAAGGTTAATGGACCTAATGAGCCTAGAAGAGGCATGCTGAGTGAGTAAGTCTAGAAGGTTGTTTGAGTGAGTTTGAAGGGTAAAGAGTGAAAAAAAAAGGATTTCATCATCAGTTGAAAATTATAATTAGGTATTATAATATTATTATATATTATATGTGACTTGGTTGGTGCTAAGTTACCTAGGGGGTTGGAGCCTCATTGCAAGATAGATCTTGTAGAAGACTAGTTGAGTGGGTGCTCAACTATGTAGGGGTTGAAGCTCCTTAAGAAGTTGGTGATTTAATAAAATTTAGATATTGATACTATAATACTATAGTCCATGTGCATGGTTTATTGGGTTTTATCCCCCAAGAGGGTTTCCCACATATCTCTTGTGTTCTATTGTATGCTTGTGTAGTTATTTTTTTATGCACTGATCTTATATGTGAATGAATGCTTCATGGAATGATGAATGGGATTAAATAAAAATTATTATGCAAATTATTCAACCCCCCTCCCTATTATTGGTATTAGAGCATGACCTTTGGATAAGGCCTAACATCCTAAAGGAGATCATATAAGAGCAAATATGACTAAAGCATAAAGAGGTTGCTTGTTTATCTATTATGGATTCATAGTATTTGGTAGCATGTCAAAAATGATGGTGTTGATCATAAGTAAATGAAATCCTCAAGAGAGATCAAAGGCCAATATGGTCATTGAACAAGGTATGAAAGTTTCTCAAATGATTATAGCTTTTCATGCAATCAAAATGAGCATAGAACTAATGACAAGAAGGTGTAGCAATAGTCCCTAAAGGGAGATATAAGCTTAGGGGAAGATATCATAATAATTCATCAACCCATATAAAGATGAATGAGTTGTAAAAACATTATGGTAGACAAGTATGGATGAAATAATATGATATAATAAGTACATAGAGAAGAAGGTGTAGGTATGTGCAGGTGTCTTGGAAGGCATAGGCTTATGAGAGTTTTTGATTGGTCTATAAGACCAATGCCATTATTGGTATAGGTATTTAACATAATAAAAAAATTTCTAAAGATGAACATTCCTGTAGCATAACATGAAGAAGATCTAGGTCTAAGAAGAGAAGGTGGGTGACTATGCCTTGTTTGTGAAGTTTCCTATCTACATAATACGTCTAAATATTTAACAATAATGTGACTGTATCAATTTATCATGATCAATGAGACAAAAAGAAGAGATCTTGAAGGTATTCTTGAAACCATAGAGGTCTAAGCTTGAGAAAATCAATGAAAGTGACTGTATTCTTAAGGTCTTTGTGAATGGTAGACATGGGTGACTTATTTGAGTTGTATAATGATTTTTTCCATTAAGGTGATTGATCTAAGTAAATGGAGATATTATTTAGGTAATATTATTCTTATAAGAGTAGTTTTCTTGATCAGTTTTGACGTCAAAAGTGATGAATGAGCTTAAGACTCATATGATAGTGAGATGAGGGTTTTAAGTCTTCTAATGTGTTTAAACCCTAAGTTGTGTTCTCATAATGCTATTAACTCTGTTATGGATTTTTAGGATTAGTGTGATTTTGGTTTGTTAGTTTTAATGTTTCCTTTAGTTGATGACATGATTTTGATGCATGTTTAATCTCATGGTGAGGTCTAACAAGCAAGACTCAAAATTGTTGATCAAAGTATTTATAGATTGGTTTATATGACCAATGCCATTAGAGGTAGAGAAATTTTATCATGAGTATCCATGGTATTGTGTTGATCAAAGAGTGAAATAACAAGTTGTTTGTGTCCTAAGAGTATTCATAGAAGTTATGAATTTGGTCATGCCCTGTAGCATGACAAAAAGCTAGTAAGCTTGAAGAAGATTGCTATGGTGATTATTGAAGTTATGTCATGGATTGATATGGTCTATTGATGTCTAGATGATCTCATAAGGTCATGAGGGGATGTAGTGTCATGTTTAAAATGACACGAAGATGTTCATAGTGTTCTAAAAATGATAAGTTCTAAGTGATGATATCAAGGTATTGACTGTAAGTATATAGAGTTGATTCATTGAGTCTAATTAAAGAGTTTCTTAGAGGTTTCAGTGTTGTTTATGCATCAAGATGACCTTAAGGTCATGGAGTAAGTTTACATGATTAATTTATCATTTTTTACATATCATGGAAGAGTCATTGGTGTAATATAGGTCTATCATTATGTATGAGGTATCATAGACCAATTTGACTATATGTTTACTTAAAGAAGATATGATGTGTTCTAAGCCATGATGAATTATGAATCTTGAAGAATAAATTATTGATGTATATGAGGATGAAGATGACCCTGAGGTCATAAGGTTCCTATTCATGTATTGATTTGGCTATGAATGAGTGTTTTAAGGAATATTATGCTTCATTTATTCAACATAATGTTTTGTGATAATTAGGTCTCCATGAGACCTATTGGTAGCATGAGGGCTAATGGAGTCTTCAAGAGGGTTACAAAGATTCCAATTGAATGCATGAAGTAACTTGAATAATGAGGAGTCTTGAAGGTTGATTCTGCATGTTGAGTGTGCCTTGAAAAGAGATCTCATAGGTCTAAGGAAGACATACAAGCCTAAGGTTGTAGAACATACGAAACTAGTAATCATGAAAAATAAGGAAGCTTGATCTAAGGATCCTATTTGAAGTATGCATGGACAAAGGGGGAGCTATATTTTTTAGTGAAATGATTAGGTCCTAGGATCAATGGATTGTGTGTAGATGATCTTGTAAGAGTGTAGATGACCTTTGCCATTAATGTCAAAGGGGGAAAAAAACTTGATGAGGAGATCCACCTTGAGGAAAAATAAGAGTAATCTATTATGGTGGAGTGTTTTCCATCAATGACAAAGGGGGAGATTGTTACAAGTTGTCATTGATGTCATGTGTCTATTTACTATCATTAATGTCAAAATGAGTGTGAGATCTTGTGTTTGAGAAGGCATGCATAGTGAAGTCTGATGAATTGAGTGAGCTAAGACTTATGAGTGGTATTTGGCATTAGTGGAATCATATTATGACATGAGAGTGCATCTACATTAGTAAGAAAGTCTCAAGAAAATATTAGGTCTGGTTGATGGTCTAGTTCCTTGATCATACACATATCTTGTAGAATCATAATGATGATGACACAGAGATGTATGAGCTTGAATGTGAGTAAATAAGTGGTAGAGCATATGAGTGAGGCGGAAAGTAAATCTATAGTGATGAGAGGGTCATAATCTAGATCTAAAGTGACTTACAACTAAAGGCCTAATGTGCTAAGATACCTAGTGAGTCCAAATGGAGGATGAAGATCAAAGTCCAAGGTAAAAAAGATTGTATGAGAATGGTATAATGTCATATGACTATTGATCATGGTAATTGATGTCTTAGGTTGTCATTAATGTCAAAGAGAGCATATGGTTCTAGTTCATGAATGACAAAGAAGTTTTTTTTGATAGCTTGGAGAGATATGGCACATTTGCAGGTCTACAAGGACACCAAAGAAGTTATAAGGCATCCATATATGTCTTGGTGAAGTTCTGGTGTGTCACTTGATCATTTGGAAAGAGAAACATGCATATTATAGCTTAAGAGAAGCTAGACCATCTTTTCACATCATGTAGATATGAATGAACCAGAAAGTTTGTGCATTTAATGTAAGTACTCATAAAGTAAACTAAGGTCAAAGGTTTTCATGGAGATGTTGTCTATAGTGCCAAGAAGGTACCCTAAAGATTTAAAATATTGAAGGGTTTTCTATCTCAAGTTATAAACCTTTAAAGTTACTCTTGCAAACTGTGATGAGATAGAGACTGTCAAGTTTAACTACATTGAAGTCTGAGGTCAACTAGTTAGTATATCTAATGATGAGTGTTCATCATCTAGATTGTGATCTAACAGTGTGCATGAATTCAAATTATCAAAGTTTCCTAAGATCAAATGTGATAATGACATGTGTATTTATCTCATTTATTTGAAAAAATATCAATGGTTCATAGGTGTTCATATAGATAGAGATCAACAATGTGGGTTGAATCAAATAGTCAAATGTGTAGAAGGCATACAGAGCTGCCAAGTGGCACAATCACTGGAGCTCAGGTCAAAGATCAACAGTGAGTGTTGTAAGGTAAAGACTAGGACACTCTGAAGGAGATTTAATGTGCATATTTGTTCAAAGTTTTTAGGAAGTATGAGATGAGGTCAAAGTTTTTGATGTTTAACATTTTCACAGTGACCATTGGAATTAATATTTTCAAATTAATGAAGGAAAACTAGTTTGTAGTTTTTTAGCTATATCTTTTGATCCAGGATAAATTTATTATTGGTACAAAAATAAAATTTGAAGAGGACTTAAAGGTGCATCTAGAAAACCTAGTTATAAGATTTGACTATCTATACATTCAAAGTTATTGAGATCAAAAGTTGACTATATTTTCATTCATGGTAGTTCTATGTATAAAATTATGTTTAAACAATTTGTGCTTTAGCAGAAGAGTGTTTTGGTGGGATCAATCATTTGAAGATGTCTTAAAGATCATATGGAATGGACCCATGCATTTTAAAGTGATATTTTTTTATTTTTTTACTTAATGAAGTGCTAAATGGGTGTATAGGTCTCCATAATACCTATAAGGTCTACTAAGGCCTAATAGAAAGGTGTAACTACTTAATTGTGACCCATGAATGCTATGGCCAACCTATGAGGATAGTATTGAGCTATATGCTAGCATATTATAAGTCTTAATGGCTAAGGAAAGTATTATGGCTGACCTAAATGTTAATATTTGTGAAGACTCTATAAAAGGTGAAGACCAAGGTAATGGTTTCTATACTTGATGTGAATGTGTTGAGAGAGCAGAAGATAGAGACAAAGAAAGGAGATCAGAGGGAGTGTGATCATTGGATAGACTAAAGTACATATCAAATTAAGGATGATAAAAAAAGACTAGAGAGATCCAAAAGGGGTGTTTGAATGCATTATTTGTATGAAAAAGTTTGAGTGTGTGTGATGAGTTGAAATAAAGGTGTTATACATTGTTTCTCCAATCAAATTGAAATGTAATTAGAAATCTATAGTTTTTGATTTCATAAAGTGTTGTGTGGGTGCTCAACATATAGAAAAAGTGGGTAATTATTCATGCTTAGGGGTGGGTGATCCTTGTGAAGTGGGTGCTTCACTAAAAGGTCTCATGTTTGTGATCATCTTATAGGATAAGTAGTCCATGTGTTTTTAAGATTGAGAGTGGGGTTTATTCTCCAAGAGGGTTTCCCATGTAAATCTTGTGTTATGTGTGTGATCTTGTAGCTTATTTCTTATTCATTAAAATGAACATATTGTATGCTTTATGAATGATTATGGTCATTGATTAAGAGTTTGAAAAGATTATAATCGAAGTTTGAAATATCTTGCATCACTAATTCACCCCCTCTTAGTGATTGTACCTCCAATAATTGATGTCAGAGCAAGACCTTCATTGTAATTTTAACCACTTGAAGGTGATCATAGGTACAATGAAAGACAAAGAGGATAAGATTTTTCTTCAAGGTGAACTAATATGTGCTTTATCATAACTCAAATGTTTAAGGGAAAAATATGAATGTCTAAAATAAAAGTTTTAAATATTGAATAACATGATAGGGATTAAAAATTTAGACTTTACTTCCTCTACATGTCACGAGATGTTTTCAAGCATTGATATCATGAAGACACAAATAATATAACCAATAGTAAAAAAATTGTAGTTTGTAGTTGATAATAATTTGAATCAAAGAATGGATCAATTGGAAGGTAAAGTTATGACTTATATTGATGTTCTTTTATCTAAAGACAAGCATAAATCCAACTCTACAAAAGAATCTATGGATGAGATGTCTTGAGGTATTGCTGATAAAAAAAGGAGTGATTAACATGAACAAATATAGTTACATTTTCAATAGACACTGTTATAATTGTAATGATTATGGTCATAGCTATAAAGACTATGCTTACTCTCTAAGGAAAAAAAATGAGATTATATGCTATAATTGCAATCAATAGTGACATATAGCCAAGTATTGAAAAAGGGACTTTTGGAAAAAGGACTTTCAAGTGACACCATCAAATGGTTCAAGAAAGATAAAATCAATATTCAAGGAAATAAGGAGAGGACTCATGTTTATACAAACTGCTTTACATACTCAAGAGGATGAAAACAAGAAATGGTACATAGACAATGGATACTCAAGTCATATGACAAGGGACAAGAGTAAGTTTATTTATCTTAAGAAACATAATTTAGGTTCAATAAGGTTTGGTGACAATAACTCTACTAACATAGTTGGGAAAGGCTCTATAAGTTTGGATAATATTCATACTAGAACTAAAAATGTTCTATATGTAAAAGGCTTGAAACATAATCTTCTAAGTGTTATCCAAATGTATAAACAAAGAAATGTTGTGAATTTTCATGACAAAGGGTGTGAAGTGATAAGTTACAAGTGTATCAAATTATTTGCAAACATTCATAAGGTAGATAACAACTTGTATATGTTCCATGAATCCAATAAAGAAAAGTGCTTCATGGTTCAATTAGAGGAAAGCTATCTTTGACATAGAAGACTTGGACATCTGAACTTTGATAATTTAAGAAGGATTAGTTCAAAAATATTAGTGAGGCATATGCCTAAAATCACTAAGATTCCTCATACTCTCTACAAGGCATGCCTTTATGGAAAGCAAGTCAAAAGAAGATACAAATATAAGGATCATTCTACTACAGTATCATTGGATTTGATCCACATAGACGTTTGTGGACCTATAAGAACTCAAGGTAAATGTTACTTTATGTTATTAATTGATGACTTCATTAGAATGACTTGGATATTATTTCTTAAAGAGAAATCATAAGCTTTTGAAAAATTTAAGGGATTTAAGGCTCTTGTTGAAAATGAAAAAGGATTAAGAATCAAGTGTGTAAGATCAGATAGAGGAGGTGAATTTTAGTCTTATGAGTTTGATGACTTTTTTGAGGAATAAAGAATTAGAATACAATACTCTACTGCAAGGACACCCCAATAGAATGGGGTAGTTGAGAGGAAAAATAAAACTATTCTAGCGATCACTAGAACCATGCTTCAAGATTCCAAACTTTTAGATGGTTTTTGGGAAGAGGCTACCAATACTTTTATTTATATCTTAAATAGATGACAAGTTAGAGAAAATGGTGATAACTCCATATGAGCTATGGAAAAATAGGGCAGCTAATGTCAAACACTTTAGAGTGTTTGGGAGTAAGTGTTTTATCAAGAGGAATGAATAAAATCTTGGAAAATTTGACTCAAAATCTGATGAAGGCATCTTCTTGGGTTATTCATCCGTAAGCGCTACTTAAAGATGATTTAAGAGATTACACAAAGTTATTGAAAGCTCTAATGTGGGAGTTGAAGAGGCATGTGACATCAAGAATCCAAGCTTGTAGACAATTGACACTACTAAGGATGTTATTTAAAATAATGAAAGCATACCTGATCAATCAAACGATGAAAAATAAGAAGTGAGATAGGAGACTAAAGACCCTTTAGAAGAATACAAAAGGATCATATAGTTTTCCAAGTTATTGGTTATGTGAATGCTAGTTTTTAGACTAGGAGGAGAAGGTTGATCAATAAATATCAATTAGGACAAGGATAAGTAAATGTAGTGTTAGGGTGTGGAGCTAAAAGCTTCAACTGGTGCAAACAGGGAGGAGGTTGCTGAGTTCCAGGGAGACAGGCGTCGGTAGGGTGTAGTGCACAGGGAAACCAACGATGGTAGGGTGGACAGGAAGACAACCGACATTGACAGGATGTCAGCCGACGACGGTCACCTCCAGGCAGACAGGGACCGACGTCGGTCACCTGTGGCGGTTCCAGAACTGCTTGTTCCATGGACAGTTAGTTTGTTGAACCGAGTGTTTGCATGCAAAGGCTATTTTTGGTCTTGAGTTGCGTGTCTAATTATTGTAATTAGGTTAGTCTAATTATTGTAAGCATGAGATCTATATATGGACTCATGGGCTGTATTGTGAACTTGTAGCTAGTGAGTAAGAGAGCAATAAGCTCCTTTAGAGAGAAGAGAGTAATGGTGCATTCCTCCTAGTGCCACAGTACCAAGGTGGGTACTGGATTGGAGAATCAGAAGGGTTCTTCGTGTGTGTATGATCTTAGTCAGCATGTGGGCATGACTTTCTATAGGAGATCTACAATGGTGAGTAAGGTCTAGTGATTTGCAGGTAGCAGCAGAGAGCAGGAGATCTACTTGGAGTATAGTTGTGTACTTGGTGAACTGGCAGCGTGTTATTGACTGGTTGGAGAGGTGAACATCAATTCTGTATTGGAGTTGATTGTTGTGACCAAGAGAGAGAGGGAAGAAGGTCTTGAGGAGTGGAAAACCTTTGAGGTGGAAGAAGAAGTGGCATCTTCTTTATTGTATATTCTTCTGAGTGATTATTAATACAATTGTGTATTGTCTCTCAATTCCTGTGTTGTTTCATATTTCTAGTTACTTTATATTTCTAGTTAAATTCCATGTTTAGTTGCTAATACGAGAAGTAATCATATGTGCTCTAATTGGTAGAGCAAGATCCTGACTAAGTAGGGATCAGAGCATGTTTATTGTTCTTTGGTTCCCCTGACAAGTGGTATCAGAGCCTTGGTTGTAGGTTCAAGAGCTGATACTAACAAGTGGTATCAGATCTTTTAGTTGGGTTGACTAACAGGTGGTTTTAGATCTGGTAGTGTTTGTTGATTACAGGTCACTCACAGGGGTTTCAGATTGAGTGGGAGTATAGCAATGGTAGAAGAAAGTAAGCTACGAATGGAGAAACTGAATAGCATGAATGGTCTGATTGATGGAAAGAAGGAGCAGGTAAAAAGAGATTGTTGGTCGGTAGAAGATCAACTTGTGGAAGCATATGTTGCAAGTAATATTGCACAGGATGTTCTGGATAAAGTAGAATCTTTGTTTACAGATTCTTTTGCCTCTTTCCATGCAGCCCGAAATAGAGCATCTTTTCATGGGTATGTCTTTGGAGACTTTGGAGAGATTTATTTAGGGGTTGGAGAGCCTTGTCAGATGATTGATGAAGGGGAAGTGAAGCTGAAATTGCAGACGGATGACACACAATGGTTGAAGGAAGTCATGTAGGTACCAGTCTTGGAGATGAGTCTAATTTCTTTAAGAAATTTGGGTGATGAGAGATGCACTGTAACTCTCACAGTGGATACACTTGAATTAGATGGTGGTAAGAAAGTAGGTATCCTTTATCTATCTACTTATATTGCTGATTCACCTTTTGTTGTAGAGATGTGGCTTCATAGGCTGTCACATATGTAGAAGGAGAATGCAAGGTTTGAAGCAGAAGTCAGATGTTTTTGACAAGCTAAAGAACTGGAAAGCCTTGGTGTTCATGGAAGAGATGATAGACAGAGATCAGGTGAGGAGACTAAATTATTCTGAGTAGAGCAGGGTTGATTTGATTAGGATTTTGATCCATGGAGAGCTTGCAGATAAAAAGTTATCACTCACAGACGAACACAAGTACCAGCGTCGGTCAGACAGTAACCAACGTTGGCAATAGGAAGAC
Organism: Torreya grandis; assembly: GCA_037957365.1. Classification (NCBI taxonomy): domain Eukaryota; kingdom Viridiplantae; phylum Streptophyta; class Pinopsida; order Cupressales; family Taxaceae; genus Torreya; species Torreya grandis. The sequence goes on along the minus strand of JARHVA010000606.1, from coordinate 2,115,380 downwards.
CGACGTCGGTCATGAAGGAACCGACATCGGCAGGAGGGACACTGGCGTCAGCCAGGGAAACAACATCGGTAGTCAGGGTCAGTACAGGGAGCCGACATCGGTTGGGAACAGACTGGGAGATGGCTGAGATCGATCACTGGTACGGATGGTGGGCAGATAGCAAGCTGTCAACAAGTCTCAAACGATCATGTTGAGGTCAGAAAGGGTAAGTGAACCTCATATTCATTGTTCACCTTCTTTATATTGCTTTTTTGATAGTCAAGAACTAGGAAGATGGAAGAGGCAATGCAGGTAGAGTCCAGATACAGTGGGAGCTTGGCATGGATGAGGAGTGTGAGTCCTTGGAGAAGAACCAAACAGGTATTTATTGGTAGATTTGTCAGCTGGAAGTAAGCACTGAGGGATGAAATGGATTCCCAAGTTAAAGAAGAGAGTGGATGGATACATGAGATAGAAGACCAAGGCATATGGTCTTGAAGAAGCTGCAGGACAGTGGTACAAGTTTTGACAGGTGGATGACTAAGTATGGGTTCAGTCAATGTCATTGTAACTATTGTGGTTTTATCTTACCAAGTAGATGATGGTTGTAACATCATCTAGTTACTGTATGTGGGTTATTTGCTAGTAGGGCTGTACATACTGGTATTTGCTGAGCTAAAGGTAAGGTTAGTTCAGAGGCGTGTCATGAAGAATTTGAAGCAGCAAAATTCTTTGGCATAAGAGACATGGAGATTTTATCTCCAGTAGGAGCTGATGTGAAGACGGTGTTGGTGGGGTTCATGATGTAGGATGCAGAATTAGAAAGCACACCAAGGGCTGGATAGTTCAAGCTTAGCTTGGAATAGGGTTCGAAATCACATGAGGTCTAGTCTAGACCCGAGTTTTCCCAAGCAGTGGGAGTTGTCAGAAAGTATGGAGCCAATTCAAGGAAGAAGTACTGAAGGGCAGTTCAGTGGATTCTTACAGGGATCAACGGTAGGTCAACATGCTATGCAGGGTCAAGTTATTTTCTACATAGGTTTGTAGATGCAGATTCGGCAGGTTACTTGGATGACAAATGCATAAAGGTTAGAGCATCACAGGGTGTGGTGGTTAGTCTTCAGGATTGATCTTGAAGAGGGATACAAGCTAGGATACAATTAGACAGAGTATAGGTACATGTACAGTTGCAGCTGTTTATCTCCAAGTGGGAGATTGTTAGGGTGTGGAGCTAAAAGCTTCAACTGGTGCAAACAGGGAGGAGGTTGCTGAGTTCCAGGGAGACCGACATCAGCAGGGTGCAGTGCACAGGGAAACCGACGACGGCAGGGTGGACAGGAAGGCAACCGACATCGGCAGGATGTCGGCTGATGACGGTCACCTCCAGGCAGACAGGGACCGACGTCGGTCACTTGTGGCAGTTTCAGAACTACTTGTTCCACAGATAGTTAGTTCATTGAATCGAGTGTTTGCATGCAAAGGCTATTTTTGGTCTTGAGTTGCGTGTCTAATTATTGTAATTAGGTTAGTCTAATTATTGTAAGCATGAGATCTATATATGGACTCATGGGTTGTATTGTGAACTTGTAGCTAGTGAGTAAGAGAGAAATAAGCTCCTTTAGAGAGAAGAGAGTAATGGTGTGTTCCTCCTAGTGCCACAGTACCAAGGTGGGTACTGGATTGGAGAATCAGAAGGGTTCTTCATGTGTGTATGATCTTGGTCAGCATGTGGGCATGAATTTCTATAGGAGATCTACAATGGTGAGTAAGGTCTAGTGATTTACAGGTAGCAGCAGAGAGCAGGAGATCTACTTGGAGTACGGTTGTGTACTTGGTGAACTGGCAGCGTGTTACTGACTGGTTGGAGAGGTGAACATCAATTCTGTATTGGAGTTGATTGTTGTGACCAAGAGAGAGAGGGAAGAAGGTCTTGAGGAGTGGCAAACCTTTGAGGTGGAAGAAGAAGTGGCATCTTCTTTATTGTATATTCTTCTGAGTGATTATTAATAAAATTGTGTATTGTCTCTCAATTCCTGTGTTGTTTCATATTTCTAGTTACTTTATATTTCTAGTTAAATTTCGTGTTTAGTTTCTAATACGAGAAGTAATCATATGTGCTCTAATTGGTAGAGTAAGATCCTGACTAAGTAGGGATCAGAGCATGTTTATTGTTCTTTGGTTCCCCTGACATGTAGGACAAGAATATCATTTGAAGATGTGTTTGGATAAGGGGTAGCTAACTAAGTTAGCTTGTGTGGATTGAAGAAGATGTGTATAATGTGAGGGGGAGCATATGTGAATATGCTTTAATCATGATAGAAGTATGAAGATGTCTATTGTAGTTATGAATTTAAGAAGATTGATATGATGACTTGATCAAACCAAGTCATGTATTTTGATAAGGTATTGAATCTTCATGCATGATCAAAGAGAGCTTGAAAGTTTTATAGGTAGAAATGTCCAAGGATCAAAAAATCCTAAGTTTAGATTGGTGTATGTGAAAGAATAGATGACATGAGATGGAGCTTGATGTTTAGGGGAGATTTCAAAGCTTTGAGAGTAGTTTGTCAAGTCCAAAGATCAAATAAGTCTAAGTTTAGATTGGTGCATGTCAAAGGGGAAAAAATTGATTCATATGCTTGAAAGTATGTAAATATCATGAGAATATTAATAGTATTTGAATGCATACATAATGTAGAGAAATGATTGTTGTAGTGTTGAGGAAGAGACCCTTTATCGTTAATGTTAACGGGGGAGAAAGATCAGGAATAAATAAGTTCAAATGAGTAAGAAGTCATTTTGAGGGTGTTTTGACATCAATGACAAAGGAGGAGATTGTTGAGCATGGTCATTGATGTCTTAGGTTGTCATTGATGCCAAAAAGAGCATATGGTTCTAGTGCATGAATGACAAATAAGTTGTGTTTGATATTTTGGAGAGATATGGCACATTTACAGGTCTGTAAGGACAAAGATGAAGTTGTGAGGCATTCATAGATGCCTTGGTGAAGTTTTGGTATGTCACTTGATCATTTGGAAAGAAAAACATGCATATTATAGCTTAAGAGAAGCCATAACATCACTACACATCATAAATGTATAAATGAACCAACAAGTTTGTGTATTTAATTTAGGTACTCAAAAATTCAACTTAGGTCAAAGGTTTTCATGGAGATGTTGTCTATAGTGCCAAAAGGTACCTTGAAGATTTGGACTCTTAAAGTTTTTTATAACTCAATTTATAAACCTTAAAATTTACTCTTGGATACTGTGATGGGCCAAATACTACCAAGTTTAACTACATTTAAGTCTAAGGTCAACTAGTTAGTAGCTATAAAAGTGAGCGTTCATCATCTAGATTGTGATCCAATGGTGCGTATGAAGTTAAATTATTAAAGGTTCTTGAGATCAAATGCACTAGTGAAATGTGTCTATATATCATTGATTTGATAGAAGATCAATGGTTCATGGGTGTTTGTACAGATAGAGATTGACGGTGCAGGTTGAGTCAAAGAGTAAAATGTGCAAAAAGCATGCAGAGATGCAAGGTAACACAATCACAGGAGCTTGGATAGAAGATCAATGATGATCATTGAAAGGTAAATATCGATATAATCCTAAGGAGATTGATAGTTTGTATTTTTTCAAAGTTACTAGAAAGCACAAGATGAGGTTAAAGTGTTTGATGTTTAACATTTTTACAATCACTGTTGGGTTTTGAATTTTCAAATTAACAAAGGAAAACTAGTCTATAGTTTTGGAGTTATATTTTGATCCAGAATGAATTTATTGTTGGTATAAAAATAAAAGTTAAAGAGGAATCTAAGATACATCTAGATAACCTAGTTAGAAGGTTTGAATGTTTGTATAGTTGAAGTTATTGAGCTCCAAAGTTAACTATATGTCTATTTGTGGTGGTTTTATGTAAAAAATTATGTTTACACAATTTTTGCTTTAGCAAAAGAATGTTTTGGCAAGCTAAATTACGTAAAGATATCTTATAGATCATATGAAATAGACCCATGTATTTGAAAGTGATCTTGTGTTCTTATTTTGCTAGATGAAGTGTTAAATGGTGAATAGGTCTCCATGAGACCTATAAGGGAGACTAAGGCCTAATAGAAAGGCATAACTACTTAAGTGTGACCCATGGATGCTATGGCCGACCAATGAGGATGGTATTGAGGTATGTGTTAGAATGTTAGAAGTATTAAGGGTTAAGGCAAGTATTATGGCAAACCTAGATGATATTCATGAAGACACTATAAAAGCTGAAGACCAAGGTAATGGTTTCTAGACTTGATATGAATGTGTTGAAAGAATAGAAAATAAAGATGAAGGAAAGAGATCAAAGGGAGTGTGATCAGTGGATGAACTAAAGTACCGAGTAGATTGAGGATGAGCAAAGAAGACTAGAGAGATCCAAAAGGAGTGTTTAGATGCATTACTTGTATGAGAAAGTTTGAGCGTGTGTTATGAGTTAAAAGAAAGGTATTATACATTTTTTCTATAATTAGATTGAAATGTAATCAGAGTTATGGAGTTGTTTATTTCATAAGGTGTTGTGCGGGTACTCAATATTTAGAACAAGTGGGTGCTTATTCATACTTAGGGGTGGGTACTCTTTATGAAGTGGGTGTTTCACTAAAAGGTCTGATGTTTGTGATCATATTATAGGACAAGTAGTCCATGTGTTTGTATGCTTGAGAGTGGGTTATATTCCCCAAGAGGGTTTCCCACATATATCTTATGTTATGTGTGTGATCTTGCATCATATTTATTATTCAGTATTATAAACATCTTGTATGCTTTATAAATACTTATGGGCATTGGTTAGTAGTTTGAAATCATTACAATTAAAGTTTGAAATATATTGCATCAATAATTCACCCACCCTTTCAGTGATTGTATCTCCAATAATGACATATAGATGAGGTTTTGGGATCAGTACAAGAGGTTTCCAAATACTTTAAAGATCCAAGTATGACTAGTGGTTTTAGACCTAACATGCATAGAGACCTAGTGAGGTCTAAATGGAGAGTCAATTTGAGTTTTCAAGGTGATAGAGCAAAAATATCATGGATCAAGGTCTAAAAATTTGTTTCAAGGGTGTTTATGAAATATAATGTCATGGATTGAAGTAGAACACATAAAAACACATTTGTAGGTCGCTAGTGCATGCGAATTAAAGATTTCCAAGACCAAGAAGGAAGTTTAGATGATCATTAGCATGTTTAAAGTTTGCATGGTGTCCTAAGACTTTTGGGAGAGATGGATAAGGGTAATATAAAGGATTTACAAGTATTAATTTGTAATTTAAGGGGAAAATCTTTATGAATATTTGTTAAGGAGGTTAACTATTCTAAAACCCTCTCAAAACTCTCATAATTACCTAATTAGATAAAAATTGTTGTAAAGGGCCCATAATGGATTGAAAAATATTATTTAATGTTTGGATCATATAGAGGACTCATCCAAGAATATACAAGTGGTAATGGTGTTTTAGGTCAGTGAGTAGAAGCTACAAAAAACTACTTGTTTCTGAAGAATTTGATGCTACAGGCAAGATTGACTAGGTAAATGCATACAAATCAATAGGGGTTGAAGGTAAAGAATTTTTATTAATTTCCATTATGATAGTTTAAAAATTTATAGCCTTTGTGTCAACCATTTTTGTCATCGAAGATGACCTATCTTTAAAATGAGGTAATGGTGAAAACAATGAGAAAAACTAGTCAAAGTGAGAAAGCATTTAGGGATTGGTTTTAGGTGATTATGGATGAATCCAATTATTTGGGTTATTATTTAAGATATATACCAATTTTTACCCTTTTTAATATTTTTTGATTATTCTCACATATAATCTATAAGGTTTTCTCAAAGTGACTTATTTATATAAGTCAAAACAGTGAAACCTAAGACAACGAGAATGGTCTACAGGAGCAAAGTTGCCATTAGAGCATATGATTTTTTTGTTTGAGGGTGATATAAAGAGGTTGTATGAATTTATAAATGTATTTTATAATCATGATTATGCTTTCTCAAGTTTTATAATGTATTGTTTCCATGACTAGATGTTTGTAGTGTTTGACAGTTCTTGATGGGCTAAGGGAAGTGAAGTGTTTGAGACTCTATGATAAGATTCAGTGCATCCAATGTACTTGTATATGGTTTTTTAAATTTAAATTACATATTAAATATTTATTAAATGTGTATATATAGGTTAAGGTGTTGATATGTGAAATCCAAAATGGCTTAGCAGACTGTGTTAAGACAATGAGATACATGCTTTAGAAATTGGTCTAAAAAGACCAATAGTTGATCCCAGAATCAATGATCCATCTATTGTATTATTTTACAGAGATAAAATATGAGATATTAATGTTAATAATAATTATTTTAAGTGACATTTAAACTTACAAACATGGACTTATACATGACTATATTTTTGAAGGCTATAGGTAGTTTGAGTAGTCATCTTGTAGAGATGAGTTGGAGATGGTTTGGATAGAATTTAAGAATAAAATGAGTTTGAAGATATTACATAAGTATCAAAGGTTTATGAGAAATATTTTTAATTAATGTTTTTTCATTTTTAAATTTTATAAAGTTAAAGGTTCTTAACCATACATTGACTATGTTTGACCAGTCTGAGTGGTCATTTTGCAAGAGTTGGTTTGAGGCCTGTTGGCCTATTTAGTGAAGTCAAATTAATATGGTGATGATCAAGAGATAATTAATTTTATATAAATGTGATTTAATATTTTTATGTGTCAAAGTTAACTATATGGACTAAATCTTATTTCACCAATCCTAAAACATTAAAGGATACCTCATAAGGTTCCATGGTGTGCATAAAACCCACATCAATAATTATCAATCATAAAATGAGAGGACACAAGTCCCTAAATTGTCACTTAAGTCTCTTTCAAACACCTAGTCCCATAGGTGTTTCTTGGGACTAGATTTTAGGAGTGATAACAATTGGAACTAGAAAGAGGGCACCCCCTTCTCATTGATTAACAAGATTTAAGATACTAGGTAATATAGAGCCTACTATGCAAATCACTAGATCTCAAGTTGGTTCTATGTAACTAATAATATCCCCATTACAATTCCATAGGAGAACCAAAAGTACTAGAGGGAGATAAATACCTTTAGTTATACTACTAGATTAACCTCTTTGTTGAACCCTAACCAACCTTCACCTATGGATTCACCTATGGCATGGTTAGCCAAGTCTATGATTGACATTCTTGAAGTTATCCATGACCTACCTAAGAACCCAAAAATGTACTATTAGCTATTTAGATAACATCCTAGCTGAAAGGAGGAATGTTCAAGTTCTACTTTCAAACCTAGACTAACATGGGAATGGTCTAAGGCTATGGGTTTCCTATAGCTAGACCAGACCTCTATGATTTTGTATGACACTAGCTCCTTAGATTCTATGATTTTGACCTTTACTTATAAAACCTAAGATTAATTGGGGTGAAAAGAGTTAGGAGATTTGAATAAAATAAAACCTATTCTAAAGGGTGGTAATGCACCATGAAGATTGTCTATCCACTTATACTTGAGCCCCTAAAACACTAGTGAGATAGAAATAAATAATGGGATCTATGACTCAAAATATCTACCATGTATCAACATTTCATGTAGAGGTTCATCAAGTGAGCATAACCTAATGGTGATGATGGAGAGACCTACTTTAAGGAACTAATCTAGTCAATATGTCCACTATTGGCTTCAATCGAATCACATTGAACACTAAACAAAAACTTCATAACCAAACCATCTACCAGCTAGGTGAAATCAAAAGTTGGCAAGGGAGAAGGCTCTACCACTTATACCAATCAAAATTGACATGAATACACCAGTCTTATATATTTAAATTTGAAAATAGTCATCTTATTTATCTCAAGAGATTACAAGGCTCAATCTCAGTAGAGTCTAGTCATGCCCAAGAGAGGGATCCAAAATAATAGCTCGAAGGATATATTTATAGAAGGAAGGAAGCAAAAGAGAGGGAAACCAGTTTAAATCCTTTTGAAAAGCTATTAAAATAACCTTCATAAATCAAGTTCATTCAAACCCTTTGATTGGTCTTAGTCACTCAATTCCATTACATCATTACGATATCCTCTTAGTGATGCTCCATGGTAGATGAAATGGTGGGATCAAGTCTTTTCTAGTTGGGTCTTGGTAATAATGCAGTTATAACACTTAGATCCATCATTTAGAATCACGTCTTGTTGCAAACTAATCTTGACTGGTTATCATGGTGTGCATAGTGGAGAGAAAAGGTCCCTTTCAAGTAGTTGGTCCATATGATGAACTATTGGGGTCCACTTGCTTTCTTTCATGGCACCCTTTAAAATATTAGCTCCTTCTACTAGAAATGGTGAACATGGTTAGATAAGGATCCCTTTATGATGCAAAACCATGAGCCAGAGGTCCATATTTAACCATGTGGGTAGTCCCTTTATTTTTTATATACTTGACTACACTACTTATGGATTTTTAATGGTGTTTGATCGAGCATCTATGGTGGTAAGATGATCCTATAAAACCCTATGTTCATGGTTAAACATAGCCTCTCAACATCCATCAAGAAAATTGAGTTCTCTTTGTTCTCAAACTTTATTTTCATTGGTTGTCAATGTTTGATTTGGATGCTTGACTCATTGACCAAATTTTTCTATCGATTTCAATCAGTATGAACGCTCAAGAACCATCAATCTTATACCAATTGAATGCATCCTTGACACTTATCATGCATACATTCACCATTGAGATTCATTGACCCTTTGACCTTTAATCATCATTAGATCTAAATGCTTGATCAAATGCCAACTATTGATCAACTAGGACCCACTTTTGAAATCTAATGATTAGTTCATGATCCTAAAATTTATGTCCTCACTCTCATTAAATGAAGTTTGTGTGATAATCATTGACAGTCGCATGACCATAAAATATAAGCTCAATAGGTTTTGTCTTTTTCTATCTTTAAAGTTTATGTCCTATTGATCATTATTTGACATTCCATATAACATGATTGATATCCCATTGACCATCAAATGTAAGTGCAGATAGATTTTTGCTTGGGCTTTATTTTGATGTTAGTGTGAATGTCTTATATTGCAGGTCCATTTTGACTAAATTTGAAGGGTTAGATATTGAAGCATGAGAGTAATGGAGGTACCAAAATTTTATGAGATGTTATTGAGGTTGAAAAGAACAAACCCATTTAATTTACTAGCCCCAAGATCTTTCTAAGTGAAGAAATTAAATACACAACTTGACTAGTCCATTTGACCCTACGGGATGCCTTGGCTTAGATATAACTAAGTATGGAAAGTTAGTGAAATCTGACCATAAACTTAGTGAAATATGGCCATAAACTCCTATTTTGCTTCTATGTATGACCATAAACTTATCCCATAGCAACTAGGGACTAAGATGAACAAACCCATGTGATTACTTTTCCCTGCAAGTGCCACACATACGAGATATAACTTTGTGAATTTGCTCACTCGACTCTATTATAACCACTTGAAAATGGCTAAGTATGGAAAAAACTTGTCAAACTACTTGGGATCCCAACTTTGAACATGCATATATTCCTTTGCATTTCCTTGAAGGACCCAAAACTTAGCACATATGTTCTAGGCTCAAAATTAAACATACCTATTTGATCAATTCCTCCTAACTCATCCACATGTGGTAATGGTGATGTCAGTAAAGTGCCTACTTAACATTTCTATTACTAGGCCCAAGTGTCTCAATGAACACAATTAAGAACCTGATGGATCCCATGCACTTCAAATCCATTCTAAGCATTCTTGTCATCCCATTGGGCTATGCAAAACTAGTCCTATCTTTAATAAATGGTAATTTAAAATTTAACTGAGACCAAGGTGTCTTAAAAGTCATTATTATCCGAATTGAGATCTTGGACTCCTTCCATTTAGAACCTTGTCTTCAGGATTAGTGTCTTGACCACTTCCTTTGAAGGAACTATTTGCCTTATCTTTTGCTTCAGGATAAAAGCTCCAAAAGAAATTTGCCTTTGGGAAAATTGTCCCAAATAATTTTCTCAAAGTAATTGTGTCCTTATAATGGTCCTTCAGACCTTTTGAAATAGCCCTTTGCCCTTTGGAAATGACCTTCAAAACTTCTATATTGGACCCTTCCACGAAAGAAAAATACCGTTTGAAAACCTTGAATTAGAACATTTTCCCAAGAAACTGCCCTTTGGGAAAATTGCACTATACCTTTTGGTGAAGAAAAGTACCCTTCAAAAAAAGTGTTTGGGACACTTTCTTGAGAAAAGAGCCTTCGTGGATATTGTCTTGGCTACTTTTCTTGAAAAAGATATCCTTTGAGATTTTTTCAAAGGTCTACTTTCTCAAAGAAATATCCTTTGGAAAAAGTGTTTTGGACACCTAGATTCAAAAGTGCCCTTAAAAACTTTTGGAAAGGAATCTATTTGAAGAAATGATCCTTCGAGGAAATTGTTTCAGAGAAAATGTCTGAAACAATTCTCAACACTTAGCCAAAAAGACTAAAACAAAACTCCTAAAATAATTCCAACACTTAGCCAAATAAAGTGGGATAAAACTCCTAAAATGATTAAGTATTGAATTTTTTTTTTAGGGTTTGTGTGGAACACTTTCTCTAAAGTAAACCTGAAAGCTATACTTGGACTAAAGTTGGAAAAGTGTAAACTTAAGCTCTTTCTAGACCTATTCCTACAACTATTCTAGTACTTTGAAAACCTATTTAGATCCCTCCACTTTTAATGTTGATCCTGATTCTAAGCTACCTAATCCATTCATCAATTGTGACCTTGCTCATCTATTTAAACCAGGTAGAATCTTGGTATGTGGGCCAAAATGGCCAATAATTCTAGACCTATTCCTATAGTTATTCTAGTACCATGAAAACTTGTTTAGATCCCTTCACTTTTAATATTGATCCTACTTCTAAGCCACCTACTCTATTCATCAATTAGGACCCTGCTCATCTATTTAAACCAAGTAGAAACTTGGTATGTAGTCCAAAATGGCCAATAATTCTAGTTCTAGCATGCCTGGTGGGACCACTTTCATGTGCTTTAAAGCATAGTTTGAAGACATTAGAGGACATTTGAAAGCTGAAGACATCAACAAGATCATCTGCAGTAATCTTGGGAAAATTCAAGCATCTTTAGAAGGCTTGTAATCAAGATCAATTTTAGGTATACTATTGGTTTCATGGTTATAGAGGTAAGAAGGCTTTGTCATGGTTTTGATTCAATTCACATATTGCATAATGAGCCATGGTGTTGTATGAGCATGTTTTTTGCTCTCCACCCCCATATTCACCTTACCATAGCCTAGATGACCCATATAATCCACATATTCCATATTATCAAGATCATCTACCATAATTTTAACCCCCTCTACCTCCATGGAAACCTCCTCATCCTCATGACTAGTCCTATTATCAACCTTCTACTCCTTGCAATCCACCTATACCAAACACTGACTATCTACAATTAAAAATTTAGAGATTAAGAAAAGAAATATATAGGTTTTAGGAGAGCCTTAGATAGTAGACAAGGGGAGAATTTCAATCTCTTATCCCTCACCAAAATACTCCTATAAACTAGCCAAAATCAGCTAGATTGGTTTCCCCATCTCCTTTTCTTGCCTCATTAGTCATAGGAGATTTCTTGGTCCATAATTGTTCACTTAATGATAAGGTAAATCTCTCCATTGTTCCTAAATTAGTAGTATACCACTTGAATCTAAGTTATGAAATTGTACCTAACATTGGTTTACAATGGAAGGGGTCTCCCATGAAAGTATTTGGTGTTATTAGAAACCTCCAACTCACTTTTCATGCCTACCCTAAACTTTCAGTTATATAAGACCTTATGATAGCAGATATTTTACCATATTTGACCTTGATTTTGGGTAATGACTTCATGACTGAGGTTGGAGGATACTATTTAAAAGACTTATCTCATATAGTGTACAAGCTTAGACATGGTGTGGATGTGAAAATCAAGTCTGAGCCACTCTTTGAGTTCCATGTTTAGCCTCTTCCACTAACTTCCTAAAAGGTAGATTTCCTTCGCCTTTTTTCTCCAAAATAATCCACTTTTGCTCAAGATCCTATACCTACCAAAGAACCTAAGGTAATACCCAGATGGAAGTTTTCATGGGCCATGGATTCTAATTTCATCATGCCCACCCTTGACAAAGAGGATAAAGAAGGAAAAGAAGGTGTAAATTTTGTTAGTCCTACATCTGCTATTACTCAAACACCTGTTAACTCTTTTCACATCCCTCCTCAATCCCAAGAGCTTCCCAAAAAAACAATTCAAGTTCCCTAATTGGAAAAATCCCCTTTCAAACATCAAATAACCTAATGTTACCTACTTCCCACCCACCCTCTCCTCTCTTCAATAGAAATCAAGTAAACCAAAATTAGAATTGGACCATTCCATCATGGTGGAAAAATTATCAAAGTTGTTAGAGGAAGGGTCAATCATTCAAAAGATTGACAGTGGAGTAGTTGTAGCTGAGCCTCAAGAGCATGTTAGAGAAGACACTTCTAGTGTCTATGAATAAGAGATTTAGATTGGGATACCTATGCACTCCAATAGATTAGAAGGTAAGCATGAGGAGGAATTGAGTGATAAATGGAAACTATAATGTCTTAATGATGCAATTAAGGCAATTGAAACATAAACTATTCTTTTCCTAAGAAATCAATTAGATGGTAGCATTCATAATAATGTTATTTATACTAAAGTCAAGAATCCATTGGAATATCAATGGCAGTATTTGTGTCTATAATTCTTGGGTGAGATTGAGAAAATTAGTGTGGTAAATTTGAGTAATGAAGTTGAACACCAGGATAATGTTCCAAATGAGGAAAGTAATGTAATTTTAGAGGTGATAATTCAAGAAGAGATTTTGATTGAGTGGATTGATTATTTATCACCCCTCTCCATTGATGGAGAGGATGATCAATCCTCAGTTGATAAAGAGCCTTGTGATGACCTTGTCCAAGAGAAAGAGGTGGGTAATCAACCTAATATATTGAAAATAGATGTCAGAATTAGAAAATAACCTTATGGTTTATACATTGACCAAGATGAGATGTCATTTTGGGAAGACTCAGAGGAAATTTTCCTAAACCTAAATGCCTCACCACTACATCAACTAAGGCCCAAGGAAAAATATCTCATCAAGGATACTGTGATAGTTAGCCACTTAAAGTTTAAATAATAGAATCAGTTACAACCCTTGACTGAAGAGAATATTAATCTCATGATGCAATAAAAAAGAGTTTAGGAAGGAGATGATTGGGTCTTGGATCCATATCTTCAATCCCTAAACTTGAGAGTGGAAATGGGAGGCCTAGTTGCATCAGCAAGAAGACATGAACATTCATTTACTCTTATCTTCAAGAAGATGCCATCAAGGAACAACAATCATGTTTCATAGATCCATGCTTCATCAAATAAATTCCCATTTGACCTTGGAGGAAATTTTTTTACTTTAGGTTAGGTGTTCTAGGTTTCTCTTGTTTCAATAAGTGAGTGGCACATGTAATAGTTTCTTCTCCCCTTTTCATTGTTGTTATATAGGTTAGTGGTCCTTATGTTGGTAGTTTAGGTTCTCCTTCTATTTTGTTTTGCTTCTTTTGGTATTTCTTTTGTTTCAAGAGGTTAGAACAATATTATCACATGGTCTGGGTTCTCCAAGTTTAGGAGGAATGCTTCCCTGAGAGTCACCAAAATTATTGTCTATTTTGGCCCACATACCAAGCTTCTTCCTGATTTAAATAGATGAGCAGGTTCCTAATTGATGAATGGATCAAGTGGCTTAGAAGTAGTCTCAACATTGCAAGTGGAAGGATCTAAGTAGGTTTTCATGGAAATGAAAAATTTGAAAGAATAGGTCTAGGGCCAAGTATAAGATTCATATTTCCTTCAGAGGAAGTGTTCCACACAAATCCCAAAACAAAAGTTCAAGGCTTAATTCTTTTGGGAGTTTTGTCCCACTTTATTTGGCTAAGTGTTGGAATTATTTTAGGAGTTTCATTTTGATCTTTTTGGCTAAGTGTTGGGAATTATTTCAGACATTTTGTCTGAAACAATTTCCTTAAAGGATCATTTCTTCAAAGAGGGTTCTTTTCAAAAGTTTTGAAGGGCACTTTTGAAGCCAAGTGTCCAAAACACTTTTCTCGAAGGATCTTTATTTGAGAAAGTGGACCTTTTTAAAAAGATTGAAGGATATCTTTTTCAAGAAAAGTGGATAATAAAATTTCCTCAAAGGGTCCTTTCTTAGGAAAGTATCCCAAACACTTTTTTTGAAGGGTACTTTTCTTCGCCAAAAGGTCTAATACAATTTTCCTAAAGGGCAGTTTCTTGGGAAAATGGTCTAGTTCAATGTTTTTGAAGGGTCTTTTTCTTTTGGGAAGGGGTCCAATATAGAAGTTCCAAAGGGGAAAGGGCTATTTCAAAAGGGCTGAAGGGCCATTTTAAGGACACAATTCCTTCGAGAAAATTGTCTGGGTTAATTTTCCCAAAGGCAAATTTCTTTTATTAATTTTGTCCCAAAGCAAAATATAAGGCAAAAAATTCCTTCAAAGGAAATGGTCAAGACACCAAGCCCAAAGACAAGGTTTTGAATGGAAGGAGGAGTCTAGGATCTCAATTTAGCTCACAAGGCCTTTTAAGACACCTTGGTCTCACTTAAAATGTAAATTACCATTTACAAAGGACAAAACTAGTTTTGCATAGCCTTATGAGATGCCAAGAATTCTTAGAATGGATTTGATGTGCATGGGATCCATATGGTTCTTCATTGTATCCATTGAGACACTTGGGCCTAGTAATAGAAATGTTGAGTAGGCACTTTGATGATGTCACCATTTCCACATGTGAATGAGTCAAGAGGAATTAATCAAATGGGTCTATTTAGGTTTGACCTAGAACATATGCGCTAAGTTTTAGGTCCTATAAAAGAAATATGAATGTTCAAAGTTGGGCTCCCAGGCAGTTTGACATGTTTTTTCCATACTTAGCCATTTTTTAGAGCTTCTAGTAGAGCCAAGTGAACATCTTCAAAAATTTATATTTTGCACATATGATAGTTGTAGGGGAAAGTAGTCACATGGGTTTGTTCATCTTGGTCCCTATTTGCTATGTTCTAAGTTTCTAGTCATCAACTAAAGCATAAGAGGAGTTATGTATAAGCAAAGTTGGCTCCTTAGTCAAATTTCACTAAGTTTCCATACTTAGCCATTTTTGACCAATCAACTTGTGCATTTAATTTATTCACTTAGAAATATATTGAGACTATTGGATCAAATGGGTTTGTTTATTTTGACCTAAAGAACATCTCTTAAAATTTTGGTGCCTCCATGATTCTTGCACTTCAATATCAAAGCCTTCAAATTTGGTCGAAATAGATCTGCAACATAATATGTTCATGCTAACATCAAAATAAAGCCCAAGAAAAAATCTATCTGTGATTAAGTTTGATAGTCCATGGGAAATCACTCACATTTTGTGGGATGTCGAATGATGATTGATGGGATGCTAAATTTAAAGATAGAACAAGAAAAATCCTATTGATCTTAAATTTTACAGTTTCATGATCATCAATGTTGGTCATGCAAACATCATTTGATGGGAGTGAGGATTTCAATTTTAGGATCATGAACTAGCTATTGGCTTTCAAAAGTGGGTCCTAATTTATCAATGGTTAGTGTTTGATCAAGCATTTAGATCTAACGGTGAGCAGAGGTCAAAGGGTCATAGAATCTTAGGGGAAAATGTATGCATGACAAGTGTCAAGGATGTGTTCAACTAGTAGAAGATTGATGTTTGTCAGGCATTCATACTAATTGAAATTAGTGTAGTTAGTTAATTAATGAGTCAAGGATTTGGATCAAACATTGAAAATGTTATGCCCTTAACCATTGGTGTGTCTATGGATATGTGTGGCTGACTTGTGGCTTACATACCTCTTTTATTTAATTGTTACATTTCTCTATGTTCTTAGATAGGTCAGCCAATTGAATAACCTTGGATAAGTAGACTATATATAGGAGGTAGTGGTTAATCTTTAATCATCATGTTAAGTATTTTTCTATTAGTGCATTATTGTGGAGGTTGCCCCCTCAAAGTGGCTTTGCTATATTATCTAGTATTCTATTCTACTATCAATTATCTCTCATATTTTCTTATTTTGTGCAATATAAAATCATTTTGTGTGAATATCTATGTAATTTCATTATAAGTGGTATCATAGCTTTGATTTCGGTAAGTTTCCTGTTGCATTTTTTTTGGATTTGGTGAGGCATGGATTCGGGGAGTAGTGAAAGCGAAAAAACCTAACTTGCAATTTGGGAAGAATTATTTTTTTCTGTCAGTGCAATATTGCTTGAAATGTTTTTTTGAAAAAAATATTTAAAAAAAAAGTTTGGAATTTTTTTCCCCTTGCACACTTGCAGTCATTGGATTCATCTCTATGAGATGATCACAATGGTATATTCTACCGGCACACTTTTTTGTTACCAAAAATTTTACTCTAGTGCACAAAGGTAATCATTGGATTCATCTTGACAAGGTGATCACAATGGTACCATTTCTTGGTACACTTTTTTTGGGGTCAAAACCCTCTTAGGGTTTATTTATAGTAGGTCCTTCAACTCAGGGAAGAAAAGGGACACCAAAAACTCCTAAGACTCCTATTAATGACAGAATATGGAACTTTAGATCTGGTAATTTCTCAACTTCAAGAGGACATAGAAAACTTGGTAAGGCATGATGACTTTATTGTAGGCCAAGATGATGTTTTAGGGATGCATGGAGAGATTAATGGGGTTCATAGTGAATTGAGGCATATCAATACACAATTGGCTACCCTCACATCTCAATTTTAGCCTAAAAACCCTCCACTTCAACATTTAAATCCTCCTCTCAACAACTCCCATGCTGGTATGAAACCAATGTTGTCAAAAGTGGACACGTGTAAGTTTGATGGTAAGGATCCTCTCACTTGGATGAACAAAATTGAGAATTTATTTAAGCTGCATCAAACCCCTTATTCTTTGAGGGTGATGGTGGCATCCCTATATATGGAACCTGAGCAATTCATTTGGTATCGCTAGTTATGTGCTCAAAAGAAAAATAATGGTGCTCCTGTTACATGGAATATTTTTTACTGAAGAGTTGACAGCTCATTATCAAAATAATGTCTCTAAAAACAATTTTATCCTATTATCCAAGCTATGGCAAATAAGAATCGTGAAGGATTATATTCATCAATTTCAAAATCTCTCTTTATGGGTGGAAAATATCACCAAATTTTTTTTGATAGATATATTTTTTTGGGTGGCCTCAAAGATAGCATCCAATACAAGGTTTGAATGTTTAACCCAATATCTATATCAAAATCTATCCCTAAGGCACACATGATAAAAGAAAAAAAGATGGTCAAAAGGAAAACTTTCACTATTGGTCATGATCACAACTTTCTAGCACCATAATTTCCATAGCCCACCAGATTAACACAATGATAAATTAAGGAGAAACGAGCCAAAGGGTTGTGTTATGGTTGTGATAGCAAATGGAGCAAAGACCATCATTGTGCTGAAAAGAAGTTGTTTTGCATTGAAGGTGCCAATAATGATGAAGATGATGCAGAAGTACATGATACAGATGTAAAAGTTCTTGAGGAGGAATCCGAAGACTCTCAACCTACTATTTTATGTCATGCCCTATTAGGTATTAGTACTCCCCAATATCTTAAGGTGATGGGATTCCTTAAGAAATAGAAGGTCACTATCTTGATTGATTCTAGGAGCACACATAACTTCATCCATAGTAAGTTGGTTGCTCATTTTAACTATTTCATTTATCCAGCTCTAGAATTTTAGGTTATGATTGTAGATGGTGGTACTATCAGCTATTCAAGAAAATGTCATAGTATTAAGTTGGCCATGGGAGACTACTTATTGTCAGGCACCTAGAACAACAAACATGCTCAGATACCAATTGTAAGGGAATCCAAGAACAAACACACCTGTTCTGATCCCACTTGTTAGGATCTTGCTCCTCAGATAGAGCACAATATGATTACCAAATATAATCAATTAAACATGCATAAATAACCGGAAGCACAAGTAACTAAAATTCACCAATAGCACAGAATATGAGAGACAATACACTATCTTGTATTAACACTTTATAGAAAAGAATACAATAAAGAGCCGCCACACTCTTCCACCTTACAGAGGCTTCCCACACCTCAAGTGTATAGTAATTCTTCTTCAAAACACTCTCCTACCAAAAATAGTCCCAATAACCAACTCACACATAGAATTGGTGTTCACCTCTCCAACCAGTCAGTAATAACCCTGCTAGTACACCAAGCACTCTTAAAGCACTTCAAGTTGATCTCCCATGAACCTGCAACCTGCAATTCAACAGACCATACTCACACTTGTAGATCTCCTATGATCTTGCAACAACCTGCAACTCAATGATCTTACAATGAAAGGAACTTCCTTGCCTTCCTTGTTAGCTCATCTATGGAACTAGGAGAAACATACACTTTGTTATCTTCACTAGCACACTTTACAATACATGCCAATGGGTCTATAAATAGATCCCAAACTTAAACAATAACTTAGACTCTTAATTTAGACAATTATCCATGCAGCTCAAGACTCTAACTAGTCTTTACATGCAAACACTTCGTTCACTTAACTAACTGTTCGTGCAATGAACAGTTCTGGCACACACAGGCAACCGATGCCTGTCCCTGCTTGCCTGGTGCTGCTGACATTGACTGACTTCCTATCATCACCGGTTGCCTTTTACACTGGTCATGACCGATGTCGGTCATGCTACCAATGCCGGTGCTTCTGGTTCTTTAGCAACCTTCAGTTTTCATTTGCAAACTTGAAGCTTTTAGCTCCACAACCTAACAATCTCCCACTTGGAGATAAACAGCTGCAACCTATACCTATACTTGTACTTTGTCTAGTTTGTTCCCTTGGATTTGTATCCCTCCTCAAGATCACTCTTTAAGACTAACCACCACACACCCTATGGTGCAACTCATGTCATCCAAATCACCTGCCACATCCACATCTACAAACTATGTATAAAATAACTTGACCCTGCATAGCATGTGCACCTACTGCTGGTCCCTCTAAGAATCCACTGAACTGCCCTTCAGTACTTCTCTCCTAGATTGGCTCCTAACTTGTGATGACTCCCACTACTTGGAAAAACTCAAGGCTAGTACATACCATGCACTTAACCTCATTATGTGAATCAAGACACTTGTTTTGTGAACTGTCCAACCATTGGCGTGCTAACCGGTCTCACACAATCATTCTGAAACAAAGTCAACATATGACCTTCCATGTCTCTAGAACACACTCATGCCAAAGAATCTTACTGCTCTTAGATTCCTCATGACACCCCTCTGAACTAGCTTTACCTTTAGTTCAACAATACCCTGTATATGTAACCCTGCAATAAGCACATCATACATTAATAGGATAATGTAACTAATATTATCCAACCTGGTAAAGAGAAACACAATGATCAAACCTTCATTGCCCTACAGCTCATATAAGACCATATACCCTGGCCTTCTATCTCACGTATCCATTTCCGCTCTTCTTCATCCTGAACATCCATTCATCTCTCAGTGCTTACTTTCAGCTGGAAACTCTACCCAAAACTCCTGTTTGGTTCTCCTCCAAGGAATCACATCCTCCATCCATGCCAAGCTCCCACTATTTCTTGGATCTACCTGTTCTGCTTCTTCAATAACTTCCTGGTTCTATACCATAAGTGAGCAACAAGTAGTGTAAAGAAGGGAAATGACAAATTTAAGAACTTACTTACACCTTCAGTCCTCAATATGGGCACTTGAGACTCCTTGACAGCTTGTTGTCCACCCATGATTCATCTCAGTAACCGATGCCAGTCACATCTCAGTTTGCACCTGACCGATGTCGGTTCCCTACGACTGCCTCCTTGCCGACGTTGGTTCCCCTTGGCTGACGCCGGTAGTTATCCTCCCTGAGTCACCGACGTCGAGCTACACATAGCCGACGCCGGTCCCTATCTGGATGCCGATGCCAGTTTTCCTGCCGATGTCGGTCTCTGTGTTTTTCTAGTGAGAACTGACCTTTTCTTGTGAGCTCCTTTTGGATCAAACCCTTGTCCAAATCACCCTTGCTCTACTCAGAATTCTTCTGCACCTTGTGTTGAACTCTGTTCATCACCTTCTCCTTGAAAACCAAGGCTTTCCTGTTCTTGTCACTAACATCGAATTCCTCAAGAAACATCACCTTCTTCTTCTACTTACTAAAATCTCGATCCATGCTTTCCAAATCTGAAAGCATACCCTTTGACTCAAGAACATGCATCTCTTTCATATCCATGTGACCAAGCCTATTAAGCCACATCTTCGAATTTACAGCTAAAGTAGATAACCCAGAAATAGAATCAGTAATACAAGTAGATAGATAAAGCGTACCTACTTTCTTACCTCTTGCTACAATAAGTGCACCCTTGGTAACCTTCCAAGAGTCTGCTGTGAGAGTTACTATGCAACCCTCATCACCCAAACTTCTTACAAAAATCAAATTCTGCTCCAGAACTAGGACATGCATGACCTCTTTTAACACCCATGTGTTACCTATCTGCAATTTTAGCTTCACTTTCCCTTTGCCAACCATCTGACAAGGCTTACCATCCCCTACAAAAATTTCTCCAAAGTCTCCTTGGACATACTCATGAAAAAGTTCCCTATGTGGGGATGCATGAAAAGAGGCAACAAAATCTAAAACCCAAGATTCTACTTTATCCAAAGAACATACCAGATCATCCTGTGCAACGTAATCTGCAACATCTACTTCTTCTTCATGTCCTTCATGCTGATCTTCACCCGATCTGCAATCTCTCTTTAAGTGCCCTTGCTTTCCACATTTCCAGTAGGTTATTCTGCCATACCTGGACTTGGATCTCCTACCTATCTTGGACCTTGATCTCCCACGCTCTATCTTCTCTCTTTGCCTTCCTCTGCCTTCAACACTCAAAGCATTCCTTGATGATTCACCTGTGCTTTTCCTGCGTATCTCTTCATTCAAGATCACACTCACAATATCATCCACTTTTAAGACTTTTGAAGCAGACACAGTATTAGAAACTACCATTACCAAACCTTCCCAACTTTTAGGTAATGAACACAAGATTAAGAGAGCTCTAATTTCATCATCAAATACAATATTAATTGAACTTAACTGGTTTACCAAACCATGGAAATCACTAAGATGGCTATGTACAAATCCACCTTCCAACATTTACAAATTAAATAAATGCTTCATAAGAAATACCTTATTAGAAGCTGAGGGTTTTTCATATAAATTTGCCAAAGATTTCATCAACTCTACCATTGTCTTACACTGTGATAAGCTGGAAATCATAGATGATGCAAGACTCAATCTTATAGATCCTAGAGCCTTCCGATCAAGAACCTCCCATTCTTCATCCTTCATATCCTGGGGTTTGCAATCAACCCCACCCAATGGTAAGTACAAATCTTTCTGATACAGATAATCCTCAATCTGCATCCTCCATAATTGGTAGTTCTTGCCATTAAACTTTTTCATTCGTAGCTTACTGTCTTCTGCCATTGCTCTACTCCCACTCAAACAAAAACCCTGTGAGTAACCTGTAATCAAAATACACTAACCAGATCTAATCTAATATGTTAGTATCTCAACCAAAAGCTCTGATACCACTTGTCAGGCACCTAGAACAACAAACATGCTCAGATACCAATTGTAAGGGAATCCAAGAACAAACACACCTGTTCTGATCCCACTTGTTAGGATCTTACTCCTCAAATAGAGCATAATATGATTACCAAATATAAGCAATTAAACATGCAAAAATAACTAGAAGCACAAGTAACTAGAATTCACCAATAGCACAGAATATGAGAGACAATACACTATCTTGTATTAACACTTTACAGAAAAGAATACAATAAAGAGCCACCACACTCTTCCACCTTACAGAGGCTTCCCACACCTCAAGTGTAAATTAATTCTTCTTCAAACACTCTCCTACCAAAAACGGTCACAATAACCAACTCACACACAGAATTGGTGTTCACCTCTCCAACCAGTCAGTAATAACCCTACCAGTACACCAAGCACTCTTAAAGCACTTCAAGTTGATCTCCCATGAACCTGCAACCTGTAATTCAATAGACCATACTCACACTTGTAGATCTCCTATGAGCTTGCAACAACCTACAACTCAATGATCTTACAATGGAAGGAACTTCCTTGCCTTCCTTGTCAGCTCATCTGTGGAACTAGGAGAAACATACACTTTGTTCTCTTCACTAGCACACTTTACAATACATGCCAATGGGTCTATAAATAGATCCCAGACTTAAACAATAACTTAGACTCTTAATTTAGACAATTATCCATGTAGCTCAAGACTCTAACTGGTCTTTACATGCAAACACTTCATTCACTTAACTAACTGTTCGTGCAATGAATAGTTTTGGCACACACAGGCGACTGACGCCGGTCCTTGCTTGCCTGGTGCTGCTGACGTTGGCCGACTTCCTGCCGTCGCTGGTTGCCTTCTGCACTGGTCATGATCGATGTCGATCATGCTGTCGATGCCGGTGCTTTTGGTTCTTCAGCAACCTTCAGTTTCTATTTGCAAACTTGAAGATTTTAGCTCCACAACCTAACACTTATTGGATTTTCCTATGTTTCCTATTCTGATGGGTGGAGCTAATATTGTTTTGGGAGTCCAGTGGCTCACCACTTTGGGTACTATTGAGATGAATTTTCAATCCAATATTCTATTCTACTATCAATTATCACTCATATTTTCTTATTCTGTGCAATATATAATCATTTTGTGTGAATATCTAAGTAATTTCATTATAGACAACCAATGAAAATAAAATTTGAGAACAAAGAGATCTTGAATTTCTATATGGAGCTTGAGAGGCTATTTTTGACCATGAACATAAGGTTTTGCAGGATCATCTTGCCAACATGGAAGCTTGATAAAACACCATAAAAAATTCATAAGCAGTGCATTCAAGTATAAAGAATGTAAAGGGACTACCCACATGGATAAATATGGACCTATGGCTCATGGGTTTGCATCATAAGAAGATACTTCTCTGACAATGTTTTCCATTTCTAGAAGAAGGAGCTAATATTTCAAAAGGTGCCACAAAGGCAAGTAAGTGGACCCACATAGTTCATCATATAGGCTAACTAATTAAAAGGGACCTTTTCTATCCATTATGCACACCATAACAACTAGTCAAGAGCAGTTTGTAATAAGACATGATTCTAAATGATGGATCTGAGTATTGCAACTACACTGTTACCAAGATCAAATTGGAAAGAACTTGATCCCATCATTATAGCCACCATGGGGCATCACTGAGAGGATATTATAATGATGTAATAGACTAGAGTGACCTAAACCAATCAAAAGGTTTAAATGAGCTTAATTTATGGAGGCTATTGTAACATCTTTTTAAAAGGATTTGAACTAGTTTCCCTCTCTTTTGCTTCCTACCGTGTATAAATATAGCCTTCGAGCTATTATTTTGGATCCCTCTCTTGGGCATTACTAGACTCTACCAAAGATTGAGCCTTGTAATCTCTTGAGATAAATAAGATGACTATTTTTAGATTTCAATATATTAGACTAGTGTGTTCATGTCAATTTTGATTGGTATAAGTGGGAGAGCCTTCTCCCTTGCCAAGTCCTGATTCCACTTAACTAGTAGATTGGCTAGTTATGCAGGTTATATTTAGTGTTCAATGTCATTTGACTTAAGCCAATAGTGGACATATTGACTAGATTAGTACTTTGAATTAGGCCTTTCCATCCTCTCCCTTAGGTTCTGCTCACTTGATGAACCTCTACATGAAATGTTGATGCATGGTAGGCATTTAGAGTCATAGATCTTGTTATTTGTTTCTGTCTCACTAGTGCTTTAGGGTATTAAGTATGAGTGGATGGATAATATTCATGGTGCATCACCACCCTTTAGAATAGGTTTTACTTTATGCAAATATCCTAACTCTTTTCACCCCAACTAGTCTTATGTTTTAGAAGTAACGGTCCAAATCATAAAATCTGAGGAGCTAGCCTCATAAAAAATCCTAGAGGTCTGGTCTAGATATAGACAACCCATAGCCTTAGACCATTCCCATGTTAGTCTAGGTTTGAAAGTAGGACTTGAACATTCCTCCTTTCAACAAGGGTGCTATTTGGATAGATAATAGGTACCTCCCAAAATTTACATAGGGTATGGTGCATACTACAAAAGAACATGTAACTCATATAAAATTGTTCTCAAGATTCTAAATGTTGAACATGAAGACAATGCCTCCATGCTTTTCCCATTCAATTTAATTGAAATAATGTATGATTTATTTTAAAACTTTCCTAAAGGTTTCATCACAAGTTGGGACCAGCTTGATAACACATGACTTGCCTAGATTAGGCAAGTCATCCACTAGAGTGTAGTGTACCAATAACATGCATCAAGAGGGAATCAAATGAGCCCATACAAAATTTCAATGATAGGTCCAAGAAGATGTATATTCAGGTCACTATGATATATATACCAGATGCCCAATTAGCCCTTGAAATGTAAAATAACTCACTAGACCTTTGGATATATATGTTTATGTGCAAATATCCTTTAGTGGTATATTTGACACTAGCTTATGTTAAGGCCATCAAGGTAGATATGCAACTTAATACTCAATGTTTGTTGGCATCAACCATTTTGAATGTGTTGCCAAACTTGTCTACCTTGAATCTCATCTTTTCCACTAGATAGAATATACCTATGCCATAACTTGTGCTAGTGATAAACCAACTTCCTTTGAGACACAATATGCCTAATCAACCCCTAGGCTTTCTTAGCCCAATTAATAATTATCACCTCAAGCCCATAGTCAAACAATAGTTCTTTATATAAATTTTTTCTAAATCCTACCTCAAGACTCTGCCAAGACTAAGTTAGATGTTATACAATGCATGGTACAAAAACTAAGTAATGACTTATTAGGCCTCCAAAGATAGGTTGGAAAAAATGGTGGTGATATTTCAAATAGGAACTTCACCTATCACAAATATAACCATCCCTAAAACCACTCTAAAAACCAATGAGACCCCTTACCTAATAAGCTGCATGATATAAACATTTGCAAGTTGGCTTTTCTAAACTAGTGTCATGTGCATAACATAACCCAACATGGTGAGTTAGATTGCATTGAATTTTGTAGTTCATTTGATACATTCCAAATATAAATGGAAGAATACAAGGTGAATCAGATAAACACCCCTAAAGCTTCAAGACCCTCAAACACTATGATGGTGTTAGAAAATTTAGATTTCCCTAGTAAACAAAACAATGAACTAGAATAGTCCACCAATGAGGTTCATGCTTTCCAATATTTCCAAAAGATAAACTATGCACTTAGGAACTCAGTGTATCAATAACATAGTACCATCTCCACTCCTAAAAATGGTCATAACCTTCCTAATCCATGAGCCCAAAATGATCCTCCACCTCTAAATGCAAATAATCGCAAGCCACCTAGAGAGATCCAACCTACCACTAGAAAGATTGGGTATAACATTAAGGAGAACATGAAGAAGATAAAATAAAATATCACTTTTCATGAACTTTCTTAGATTATTGTGTAAAGATATCTCCTCTTAAATTCCCTCATAGATAAACCAGTCCAACCCAAGTCCAAGCATGTGCACACTAATGTGTTGATACACAAGAATAAGGCTGAGTTCCACTTTTTATCCTTATTATTAGTTTTTTGGGAAGAACCTTCATAATTGTCTAGCTGACTTGGGATCCTCTACTAATGTCATGCCTACTAGGATTTATCAAAAATTGGGGTTAACACTTATTACATTAGATAAGATACTAGTTTAGTTGGATAAGTTTAAGGTTAAGGTGGTAGAGGGATACTAAACATGTATCTACAATTAGAATCTTAATCTAAGGTCCAACAACTCATGGATATTCAAATAATGGACATATCATAAGCATATGGGATTCTACTCAGTAGGGACTCATCCAAGACATTGAAAGAGTACATGGATACTAACTTATCACATATGTGGTTGCCTTGTAAAGGTGTATCCAATGATATCCATGTTGATAGAGAGCCTCAGATGAAACATATGATCACATAATACAATATGGTAAATGAAAGGGTAAACCCATTATCCTATAACATAGGAATCTACATTTTATCTATAAAATATGTTAAAAACCAAGTTGATAAAGACCTTAAATTACCAGGTCTATGGTCATTGTGCTTTGTTGGGGCTCATTCTAATCAAGGTTTTTGGGTAAGAATTATTTTGATTGACCCATCATGGAAATGAAAATTGGCTACTTATAGGCTGTAATTCCCATGTACCAACAACTTGGTTGAGTATGAAGCCTTGATCTTAGGACTATTGTTTTCATTGAAACATAGGTTCAAAGAAGTAAAAGTATTTTTGGATTTAGATCTAATAGTGAACCAAGTTAGGAGTGAATTCCAATGTAAGTTGTCTAGTTTGGGAAGTATAAACATAGGGCATGAGATCTAATATAAATGTTCGATGATTTCAACATCCTTTTCATTTCTAGAAAATGAAAATAGGTGGCCAAGTTTTTGGAAACTTTGGCTAGAAACCTAACACCTGTGGATGACACATGATAGTAGGAATTTTTTGTTGAACTAATCCCATGTCCCTCAATCCCAAACAATGTCATAAACTTCTAGGTATTTGAGGATAATCAAAACATTTTGGAATTCCTCAATAATACTGAAGTATTCCAAGATCAAATCATATATGAGGCTAAAAGGGATAATTTAGGAGATTAGACTATGAATTAGATGATATTATGCATCTAAAATAAAACTAAATTCTAAAAGGAATGATCTCCCTTGAAAGAATATTTAACCTTGATAGGCCTACACATAGACTAGAGAAACTAGCACACCTAAATCAGAGGTCAAATACTACCAATATGGGATTATGAAACTAGCCCTGTGATGTTCATATTAGCCCAAATTATACCCATACTATATTGAATAACTCAAAAGGTTATTGCTGAGTACCAAGATGTCATTACTTGGGCCTATGAAAACATCAATGTCTTTGACTTGAGCATGATTACACACACTATCTTACTCAAACAAAACCAAAAAACTTTTCAAACATAAGTAGAAACTTGTGAATCCAATCCTAAAGCCACTTATTCATAAGGATGTTCACAATCTCCTTTTAGTTGGGATCATCTTCCCAATGTATCACTCCACTTGGGTAGGTAACTTAGTGACCATTTGAAATAATAATGGGGAAATTAGAATCTACATGGATTTCATAAAAAAATGGTTTAGGATTCCAACAAAGATAACTATCCTTTACTATCCCTTGATGAGGTAATGTAGATGATAAGTGGATATCAAATGATGTCATTAAATTGATTCTTGGATAACAATCAAGTTCTTATCAACCCAGAAGATCAAGAAAAAATTGTGTTCATGACCAAGTGGGGAACTTTTAATTTCAAACAAAATGCCGTTTGGCCTCATCAATGCGGGAGCCACCTTTCAGAGAGCCATGGATTTTCATTTTAAAGTCTTGATAGAAAAATTAATTTTTATTTACATGAATAATTTAAATTTTTTCTCAAAATGTAACTCTAATCAAATTCATCACTTACAAAGGATATTATATAGATGCAAAAGGTCTGGTATCTCCCTAAACTAAAAGATCATATTCACTGTTACTAAAGGTAAGCTTCTAGGTCACATCATCACAAAGGAAGGTATCTATATTAACCCCAAACATGCTAATGTTATCTCTAATTTACCTCCCCATAATAGTAAGAAATAACTAAAATCTTTCTTTGGTAATATTAACTTCATACACAAATTCATATCTAGTTTTTTTGAGATCGTTAAACCTATGAATGCAATATTAAAATAGGAAACAAAGGTGGAACAGACTCCTACAACTAGGAAACCATTCCAATAAATTAAGGATACAATCATGCAAGCACTAGTCTTAATCATTCCAAACTACATGAATGATTTCTACCTTTACTCTTTTTCCTTTGAGCACACCCTAGATGTTATGCTAACCCATAAGCTAGATGGAGAAGAACACCCTATTTATATCATGAGTACAAACTCAAAGGATGTAGAGCTAAAGTATTCTACCTTGGACATTCATGTATATGCCATAGTCAAAGATGTGAATAATTTTAGACACTACATTCTTAGAAATAAGGTGCATGTTATCATGCTAGACCAAGCTATAAATCTAATGCTATGGTGGAATGAGTTGGGAGAACACCGAGATTGATGGATGGCCAAGATGTAAGAGTATGACATCGAGATAAAACCCACCAAGCTAGTCTAATGCCTTGGTATTACTCAACTGATCACCAAGATTAACCTTAGGATTATTTTACACCAAGTGGACTATTAATAAATACTCCACCCAGATAGGTATGCTTTGACCATCCATTATATTCTCTAGGGTATTCCACCTCCTAGGCTGACCCAAATGTAGAAAATATCCCTTAGGATGAAAGTGGCAAATTGCATGCTAAATAAAGGGGTTCTCTATCAAAATAATTATGAATGCATAAATCTTAGGTGCCTATTGGAAGAAGAGTCCAAGGAAATCATGATCATTCTTCATGAAAAGCTAGGTATTAACCATCCTTATAGGAATGTAACTGCACATAAAATATTATGAGTTGGCTATTACTAGCCCACTATATTTAGGGATGTCCATGCCCATATATGTTCATGTTACCAATGCCCAAAACTTTATAAATGAGAGGTCCATGCTATAATGCCTTTACAACCTTTCATTGAAGGAAAACCATTTTCCCACTAGGGACTCAATTTCAAAGGAGTTATCAATATGAAATATTTAGTGGGACACAAGTTCATTCTCATAGAAATTGAATATTGCACAAGGTGGATTAAGGCAGTGGAAAAAAGAATAACATGACCAAGAAGGTGATCATGTTTTTAATGACTTAGTTTGGCACACCAGTCTCCTTGGTATGTGACAATGGCCCCATGTTTTAATTCATAGAGTTTACTAAGTGGGATTAGGAACACAAAATCACTTTGATATTTTTCATCCAACTACTACCTATAATGGAAAAAATTGGTAGAGTCAATAAACAATAATTTGATTAATACAATCAACAAGTTAGAAGAAAAGGGACCTTGGGACTGGCATTCACTATTGAAATATGCTCTTTGGGATAACCCCATCTGATACAAGCAAGATATAAAAATTTCACCATTCCTATTATTATATGGTCGATATCCCATCTCCTTAATGAACCTCAGATTTCCTATGTAATATAGGACCTATCATATCACTGCAAGATCATTGAACACCACAAATTGCATGAAACCCTAGGAGTAGGTGAGAGTAATCTAAATCAAAGTGATTTTCATATTAATCCATTGATTAATTCATTATCCAAAAAGTAAAAAGGAGGTACATTATATACTGATATATTAGGTCACTATAAATATTAAAACTCAACTCACAATTAGAAAATTCATTAAGTGTATTTCTTTTAATGATCTTAACAACCCTAAGTAAGCTAACTAACAACTATGTAGGTAAAACCAAAGTAGGAAATATCCTACACTAATAGGAACCTGGGAAAATGAAATTAAGGATGGTGGACATCTTCCAATTAGAGGATGCACAAGAAGAGGCCATTAAATACTTTATTAGGCATTAGAAAACCATCAAAATATGGTTATATAAGAAGGCACAATTCAAATCCTTTTGGATATCATATCTAGTCCTGTTATGGGATGAAACACATGAGAATAAGGGGCAACAATCCAAGTTTGATCCACTCTAGATTGGCCTACACCAAATATTTGAAATACTGGGGTAGAACACATTTCTATTAAAAGACATTAAAGGGAATGATCTCTCATGATTTGTGAATGGATGTCTATTGAAGCACTACTTATTAGTTGTCATTTCAAATGTAATTTTAAAATGTGTGGCAAAGACTAGTGATGCATATATTAGATTATATTCTAGTTGGTTTGATTTCATTGTGATTACTTTTGTTTTGTGTTGGTTTGTCTTTATTCCTAATTTTTTTTTCTTTTTTTGTGTTTATTTGCTTTGGTACTTTCTCTCATTTTCCTTGTGTTCACCTTTGATAATCTTACTATAGTTTCACCTTCTTCATGTGATTCTGACTGAGAGGCAACTAAGCCAAAAGGAGAAATATTCTAAATCCAAAGATTAGTTCCCATTCTCTAAACACTGATCAATTATAATATAATGATGCACTAAAGATATAGTCCCATAATTAGAAAACATAAGGTGATCTCCCATTATTGAACAACATGATAAAAAAGGGAACCTCTCTTGAGATGTTAGAAGGATTAGGATTCACTGCTTCATAACTATATGAATTGATAAAAGATATATTTCTAAAAAAGATCATCACATCACTTAAAAATAACATATCAATTAGGGAAAAATCACTAAGCAAGTAAAGGATCTTCTTGGTGTAAAGATCCCATTGAATCATTCCTCAACCTTTGCTGAATTGTTCCTAAACCCTCCTAGATTTAACAAAAGAAACATCAAAATAAAAGGAAGTTTTAATCTCATGTAAAATTAAAGTTTATTCTTAATAAAGGGTGATTTAGGAAATTATCATCATAGGCTTTCATACCTGGTTGGCAATGGAACAAGGCCTAGAGTAGGACCAAAGACATCTCTATAGGGGATATAGATGCTTTGCTGACATTAGATAAATGCTTGATCCCTTCTTTATTTATCCAAAGTTTATAAACAATTACCCTTTCAAATAGCCTTGAATTCTTAAGATATGCCTAAGCTTGATTAGTTGATTTAGGGCCATGAAAAATAAAGAATCACTTTGAACATAATGAACCTTTGAAGAAAGTCAGAGCCTAGTATGTTGTTTACTGACGTAGAATTAAGAACACTCTTTTTATCTTAGTGTATCTAGTGGAGTTATGGTCTCTTATCTCATAGTTTAATAATGGAGGCCTAAAATCTATATTATAAATGTTGGGGTAGCATTTTACTTATAAAGTCACCATTTTTTGTGGCCAACATGGACCCCTTTATAGAAGAAAGGGGGAATCCCTCTAAAAAATCTCAACTTAGAAGTTTCCCAAAGCTCAGATCTCCTCGCACTTGGTCCCTAATATGTAAAATTTCTAACCCATATTTCACATAGATGAGTTGAGTATTCCACAAAATTTGTGGCAAGTGAATGGTCATGATGAAAATCCCTAAAGTCTAGATTCTAAATATATAATAGTCCATCCCTTTTATGTGTTTCAACATGAAGGTTTTGCCATACTTAAAATATTTTGTGCTATCTATTTTATTTCACTTAATTAAAATTATGAAATTTTCCCATGACGACATCACCTTAAAGTCCTACTTGGAATTTCATTGAGCTACATTGGCAAATAGGTAAACTTGAATTTGATTGTGTGGCCCTTTTTCTAACTTAGTCAATTTTCATAAATATTATGAGACCTTGAAAAATGAGACACTACCATGTGGAACTTGTTAGATTTGTTAATCTCCCAGGGGTGTTAGAGTTATCATATCCCCATGAGAACCTAATGAATAGATAGTGTCATTTAGTCTCCTAAGGGTGTCATCATTTTTAGAGACTTGTGAGATCCTAAAGAATGAGACACAATCATGTGGAACCTATCAGAATTTTTAATCTCTTAGGGATATCAAAGTTGCCAGAGCCCTAGGAGAGCTCAATGAATGAGACACTACTGCATGGAACCTATCAAAGTTGTCAGTCTCTTGGGGGCATCAAATTTATTATATCTCGATGAGGTCCCAATGAGTGACAAGCTACCATGTATATCCTATTAGATTTTTTAGATTCCCATGGGTGTTAGACCTATCAAATATTTAAGAGAGCTTGATGAATGATAAGTTTTCATGTGTACCCTATTAGAGTTGTCAGTCTCCTAGGAGTGTTAAATATATCATAGCCTTGAGATATCTTGATTAACCATAAGATTCCACATGACACTCCTACAAAAAATTATATAAAGGACCCAAGGCATATTATTGAGTCAAAAAATAAGTGTAGTAAGTACCCAAACTCCATCACATATCACCACATGCCACTTATGTACACCAAATTTCAAATGGTTTGAAATGGCCTAGATAAGGAAAAGGAAGATATGAATTGATCCATAAGTTGGTGATAGAGTACCACATGTGCTTGGTAAGTTAAAGTGTCTAGCTTCAGTACATGATGAGGTAAGAGAGTGACACCTCATCTGTGCCCAATTAGTATAGACCAACTAGCATGGACATATGGCCCAACTGAGAGGATACATAAGGTGATATAAGGGAAAAAATAGGCATGTGCCTACCATGCCATTACATTAATCAATTTAGGTAATTAGGATTTGATTTGACAACTTGTATGCATTCCCTCAACAACATAAAATTTAAACTAGAAGTGAATTTTTAGAATTTCTTAAGTTGATACTAGATTAGGAAACATTCAAGTGGATTATCCCACTAACTCAAATTTGAATTCATGAAAGGTGAGCCTTGAAACACCATTAATACATGAGATCTTTTTAGAGCCCTATAAGTCCTCAAAGTGATCGAATTTACTGTTACCACTCACAAATCTTAGTTATCCTTCATTTTAGATCCTTTTAGAGCTTTTAGTGGTTCCCCCAGGTTCCAAATTTTATATGAAGTACATCCTAACTCGCAGACATGTTCATATCATCTTTTAATCCCAGGTTTGATCCAAAATATAGGGATACCACATTATCATCATAAACAACCCATTTAAAGCATTATAAAAAAATTGAAGGAAATTAAAAATGTGTAGAATACCACCTCAGATGATGATGATGTGATGATGAGACTCAGTTCCTTGAAGAACTTGTTTCCCTAGGGGAATTAGGATTTCAAAAGGCATATAACAAGTTAAATATTTTTCCCTATGCCAATCTCTTTAGCAATATGTTGTGGAATTCCATGCATGTGCATGATGCTACTCAAGACCTAGTATACTCCATGAGGTCTCAAAATAAAATTATGGACATCTCTAGAGTTGATTTTAAGTAATATTATAATCTCTTAGAGTTCACCCTAGTTTAAGTCTAGAGCGTAGTGGACACATGGACCAACACACATGAAATATACGGGGTTTTATAAGATTGGGATTCCAATATTTAATGATGGATCATAAATAAGGACATCAATGCTTAACCCATTCACACCTTTCAAGAAGGAGTTTGTGTTAGGATGTTTCCATTTAATCATTTATTTAGAGAAAATGATACCATACAAGTAAACATCCTCTGGGTGCCTTTGTTAATCACGATCCTCAAAGGAAATGGAATCTCAAAATTTAGAAGCCTCATGAATTT
Organism: Torreya grandis; assembly: GCA_037957365.1. Lineage (NCBI taxonomy): Eukaryota > Viridiplantae > Streptophyta > Pinopsida > Cupressales > Taxaceae > Torreya > Torreya grandis. Next base: position 2,081,790 of record JARHVA010000606.1, on the reverse strand, counting down.
CAACCTAGTTAAGGGTTTCAGTGAGGCTTGAGGGGGTGGTACCTCCTATATGTTAAATTATATGGTGGACATAGTCTATGCCACCATCACATTCAAACCTTTTTTGTTCCCACCATAGACTCCTTATGGATCTATATCCATGCTTTGAGATACCAATGAGATAACCAAAAAAGATCATGGAAGACATGAAGGATCAAGTTAGAGCACTCATATCATAGGTGAGGAGCACTTTCCCAAAAAATTTGATTGGTCAAGTTGAGTAAGACCTTGTGAAAATTTTCATAGCTCTTAGAGAGGTGACTAGAGTTTAAAACATAATTAAGGAACACCTCCAATATGTTAAAGTATACTTAGATAAGGTTACTCACATGGATAGTAAGTGCAAAAGGCTCATTATGGTTCTTCACAAAGGTATTTTCCTAGAGCTTAAGTTCATGCCTTTGGTAGGTCTAAAACTCTACTAAACTTATGTTTGGGACATGATAAATTCAATTGAGGATGGGTTGGACACAAAGTGAATCATGATCAGGCCTTCGGAAAAGACCAATGAGTAGATATTAACCTATTTCAAAGAGGTCAACATCATTATTTTATTCCACCTAGATGGCACCCTAGTCAAGTGTTAACATCATTTGGTATTTGAGGTGAAGGTTTCCCTAGAGGCCCCACTCCAAGTTGATAAATGGATATTGGTCTAAGTTGAGGTGATATTCTAAGATCCAACTATAAACCTAGAAAAATTGGATTGAGAATTTAATTTAGTAGTGGTTTCACTAGAAGATGAGGAAGCACATCCAAATCAGTGGGGAAGTAACCCACCTCCAACCTCCACTTAATTTTATCCTAGTGGGCCTTGATAATTCCATATTATTATCTTGGGATTTTATAATCTTATAGGTATAATTATGTTACAACCAATTTAGGCCATGATAGCCTAGAATGGGAACTTGTGCTACTATGAGACGGGTCCCATGTATTACACACACACACACACACACACACACACACACACACACACACACACACACACACACACACACACACACACACACAGAGACACACACAGACACACAGACACACACACACACACACACACACACACACACACACACACACACACACACACACACACACACACACACACACACACACACACACACACACACATATTGCTATGTAATATATTGAAAAGGTTGAATCTATTGTTAAAAAACACTATCATATTAATGTAAATTTGGTTTATTTATATAAATTTGTCTGGTTTTCATTAATTTCTTCCATTTTTTTTGTTTTAATGGATTAATACTAATTTTAGAGGACTGTAATTTATGATTTTATGCATTAATTAGGATGAGATTTTGCTATTCTAGTTAGGTTCTTTGATTCTTTTTTCTTTATTTGAAGTCATGTTTTCCCTCCTTTCGAGGCAAGGAATGAGAGTAACAAATCAGTTTAATCAAAAGATATAAATAACTATATGAGTTTGATCATTTAGAATGCTTTGAGTTTTGAGTATGAGATTTTGGATGTCATCATTATATAAGTCATTTTATTTTCAACATAATATAAATGATAAAATAAAAAATAGTCATATTCAATTGAAAGTATGATTATGTTTCAATCATGATTTGTGAAATTTGACTATTTTTGGAAGTTGGCATAGGTGACAAAATATCATCATGATACAAGATAATGTGTCTCATGTGTCCTAATGTAATTGACATGACATGTTTTCAATAAATAGGATTTGAGATATTAGTTGTAGTAGTTTTTATTAATGGTTAAATTAAATGTGGAATAAGCATAGTAAATAATGCTTGAAAAAGTCAATTTATATAAATAATAGGGTGAAAAGGGTTTTTGTAATTTGAATTTCACCATTTTATTATGCAAATATAGCTCTTATTTACTAAGATGTGTAGTCGATGAGTTATATTATTTCTTTGATTTGAGCCCTTATAGACTGTATTATAGACAAAGACTATAGATTATCTAGTAGATAGTACAATTTGTATTCATTTTTTATGAAATTGTAATTTTTTAGTTTTTTTTCCTATTTTGGCATTTTCAAAGTCCAAAATGCATAATGGATGATTTTGAAATGTGGATATAGTATCATACCATTTTTTTATCATATTGATAATGGGATGATAGTGTTCCATATGGGACATTACTATTTGACAGTTTTGACCATTTGAGTTTATGTTTTCCCTTTTGCTAAATATTTTTGCATATATATTATGTTTATTTGGAGATAGACCAATATGAATTTTTTATGTGATTTATTTTGGTATTATTATCTACATGCATGTGAGTTTTGATGTGTGAGATAAATTATTACATTCATAGACCTTGGGTTATATGATGCAAACTAGAAAATTTTAGACAAGGTTTGGTTACCATATGTTGGCGACATGACCATCATGCTAAAGGTTGTGTGGCATATCTTATGATTTCCCATTTTTATGTTGAGGGATATTGTTATGGATGTATAGGGTCCATAATACATGTAATGACCCCACATATATATGATAGGTAGATGGCAAGGTTCTAATCAGGATTGGATGATCTTACTTGAGAATATTGTATGGTCAGATGTTCTATGGTTGTATAAATTTATATTTTGTTTACTTATGTTTTTTACTAGTATATGGAGGAATTGTGTCTATCCCATATCTTATTAATGATATTGTTCAATAAATTAAGGAGATTCATAATACATATCCCTGGGGGCATAACATGCTAGCCCATTTATATAGATTTATATTTTGTTTACTTGTGTGTTTTATTAATATATGGAGGAATTGTGTCTATCTCATATATTATTAATGATATTGTTCAATAAATTAAGGAGATTCATAATATATATCCTTAGGGGCATAACATGCTAGCCCATTTATATTAAAACTTGTTTAAATTTGCATTAGAGGTTTATGTTGGTAGTCTTGAAGTGACCACATTATTACACACATGGGCATACCACCATGGTGTTTCCATTTGGAAGTCCTCATGAGGATTTGGTTCATCATGATGTCTTTGCATATCAATATATTTTACCACAACGAAGGAGGTTAAACATGATGTAGTATATGGTGATTTTAGATAGACTAAAACTAATGATAATTTAGTGGTAGTCATATATGGATATGGGAGGTGGATTGAGGATACCAAAGAGTTGCATCATATACATGTTAGTATATGGATAAAATATTGTTTCCTTGGTCTATTTGATAGATTTAAATATGAGTGGGTTACTCCATAGTTTGGGCTGATTTAGGATGTGCCTCCAATAATACCTTATCCAAAAACATGGATCAACTGGGATGCTATTAGAGTATCTACGAGGCAAGGACCCATAGGTGTTGACTTGGATTATTCACTAGTGAGGGAGTGATATCCTATAGTTCTATTGGTAGAGAGTGTTGTTATTAGTTACCTATATATAGTGGTCAACCACTATCTAGTGGGTTGTATTATTTCTAGTTGTGGTAGGGGATCCTATATTTATGCCCCTAAAAAAGGGTTGAAGGGATGGATATGGATGAATGGAGATGGATTTGGATCACCCCCTACACCATAGCCTGCAACACAACCTACACCTCAACACATTACACAGTTGATTGATGTAGCCCATTTACATTGGATAAAAGTGGGAGATCAGACCTCAAAATGTTTTTGAAAATATTTAAGGGAAAACTAAGTCTAAGAGGAGATTAAATACATTAAAATTTCTCATGATCACCTAATAGAGCTTCCCAGTATATCTTCAAACTTTCTGAACCACTATACATTAATATTTTAGGCCCATAAGGATTCTCAAATCAAGCTTTTAGGAATGTATTTATGTCATTCCTCACAATATTATCTCCTCTTTAGCATATTTTTGATGCACCTCTTTCTCCCAATGAGATTTATGCTCTAGAGTAAAACATGACTAATGATGAAGCACTAGGATTTGATAGGTTCGCTTGTGAATTTGAAAAAGTTGCATGGCATTTTGTTGGTCCATACTTTAGGGTTATTTTAAAGATATCTAGACAAATTCCTTAGGGAAAATGATGAATCAATAATATATTAAAATTTATCCGTAAAGTTGGATAACCCAAGATCGTAACGAGTTGGACACCCATTACCTTATTAAATTTCTCATAAAAAATTATTGTTAAAGTTTTGTTGATCTACCTATGACACATCCTTCTTCCAAATTTAAAAAAAATAGATGCATTTAATTAAAATTTTATACATCCTTAACAATGTCATTTTTGTATGGGAAGGGATGAAATGGGTCCATTTTTATTGGTATCAGAATTTGTTTCTTAATTTGGATTTTAAAAAAGAATATGACTATATCAAATGGTCTTTCATTCTTGTCATGTTGAAAGTTTTAGGGATTGGAGATTATTTTAATGCTCTTCTTTGATGAAAAAAATTACTTAACCATTAATGGTCATAAGTTTGATATTTTTGGCCTTTTTATCTACTTTATTACACAAGGTTACACATTATCTTACACATTATATATTTTGGCTTCATAATATTTTTGTTATCTTCTATCCCATAAAGTTGAGCAAGGGATACCTTAAGGAATCTTTCTCTCAAATTGGAAGAGTTAATGTATTAATGGTCATTTAATGTATGACTCCTTTCTTAATCTCACTAAGAATGAAACTTCCTTCTAAGATGCTATGACATTCATTGATACATTTTACAAATCCTCTAGTTATAGTCTACAATGGTCCAAAACAAAGTGTTACTGCTAGATTATGATGTAAATGTTATATTGGTTAAATAATTTTCAATTGATTTGGATAAATAAAAGGGAGATATTCAAATTCTTGGGTATCACTTTTTCCTTTGAAATCTCCACTTTAACTTTTACAATATGTTTTTCAAAGAGTAGAAAATAAAATTGCTTTTAAAATCACCAAACCCTTCTTTTTTAGTAGGGAAATTTCATATTTTTACTAGTATTCTAATGGCCATTTATGTGTATTACTCTTATTTTTGGGCACATTATAAAGCATTTTATGATAAACTTGTAAAGTTTCTCAAAGAATTATTGTGGGTTAATGTTAAACAAACTCGGGGCTTTCATAGACCTTGCTCGGGTAGTTTGTTGTCTCCCATAGGACAAAGGAGGTAGGGAAATTATTGATGTTTATAGAAAGAACATTATTATTTAGGAAAAATAGGTTGTTTACACTATTTTAGGCCTTATATATTGTAAAATTCAGCTTGGCACTACATTTATGTAGTTTTCCTTATGGAAAAGAGCAATTGGAAAAATATTAGACTCTAAACTTTACTCATTACCTCTACCTCAATAAAAATTGAGAGGTATTTTGTTGCTAAAAGTTTTTAAAAATATTTTTTAGATGGCCAAAATTATTCTCAAATGGGATGGTGACAAATTTAGATCTGGTATTTCTTTCAATTACCATAAAATTGAGTGGTCTCCCATTGCTTCAAACAATAACCTTAGTTTTCTGAAAGTCCTAGTATTAAGTTTAAGCAGATTTTCAAGAAAAGAATTTATACTATGTGACATCTTGTCTGTTCTCAAAATTAAACTCCATGGCCCATTATATAGAGAATTTATAAGTTAGTTACTTTTGATATGCATTATATTATGTGTATACAATATTTTATGCTAGATGTTATGATGCACAAGTTGGGGCTTCAACTACTAGTGGCATGGTGAAAATATTAGTGTTAGTATTATGACACACCATTTAAGCATTATTCTTTAGGTTTGATGTATCAAATTATGAGTCCATTTTATTCACATTTGGTAATTTAAATAGTTGGTGGAGTCTAAAATATTCATCTTAGACTTGGATTTATTATCTTAAGTATATCTAGGAAGCTAAGCTTGAACCTAATCTTGTTCATTTTTTATGGTGTTTAGTCTACCAAGGCCTACCACCTGGAGAGAGACTACATAACATTAAAATTTCTCATCATAAATTCCTTGTGTGTAGCAAGTTAAAGACTATGAAGCATTTTTTGTCCTTATGCATGAACACATATAACTTGGTAGTGGATATATATTCTTTTTATGACTTTTCACCTAGAGCCCATCAATTTGAGGATGAATTTATTTGGATACTATACTTAGTGGCTGACATACATAGCTTTTATTTGTAAAATTTTTAGAGCTTCCATTCTTTTTCAGCATTAGAAAATTAGGGAATTTTATATCTTCAATAATGATATTATTTCAATGTGTTTATGTGTTCATATGTGCATTATTTTAGAATTAGGCTTAGAATTCAACACATGCAAGAGTTTCTCAACCATTGATGAAGTGTTCCTCATGCCATGAACAAGTTTCCTCTTAATATCATGTCATAGAGCTCTCTTCCATGTGCAACAAGATGGTAGTAGATCCAATCACATAGTTGATTCTTTACCCCTCCTCCTCAACTAATAGGTTAAATTATACATCCATGTGACAAAGTTATTCTTGGGTTATCTCAATGGATTTATATTGCACATGATGGTGTGGATGTTGGGTTGCTTATTACCCTACCACATGGATGGGGAGTTTTGGTGCCTTCGGTTGTGAAATATGATACTCAAGATAGTTAGGTGGCACCCTATCCCCTTTATATGGAGTTGGGATGTCTTGTTGGAATTTCATTATGCATTATGGTGTGGATGTTAGGTAGATTGTTCTCCCACCCCATGGGTTTGGAGTGTTGGTACCTCTGAATATAAATGATAATACATAAGATGGTTGGGTGATGCTAGATCCATTATTTTGGGAACCCTCTTTTTGGGTTGTTGTCCTAGCCAAGGATGATCTATCATATCCTTTTTTGGGTGTCATTATTTTTGCTTAATATTTAATATTAATAATTATAGGTTTTGAGACTCTTGTTATTCAACCATGAATTTTGGAAAGTTGTTTATTTTTTTGGTATAGATAAAGGTGAGGGTTTTAAAATGATCCCATAGCCAAATACAAATAAAAATATGATCACCAAGAAGAACAAAGCAATAAACTACTCAAAAATGTTACAGACAACCACCAATAGCATAATAGACAACCAAAAGTCATCTTACCATCATAAAAAATACCACCAAAAATAAGAAAGAAGGCTAAAATTTGTTCTTCAAACCTTGAAGAGACACCAAAAGCTACTAGACACAACATTAATAGAGCAACCCATTGAACCCAACAAAGGAAAAGTAAAAGGGGGAAAAATAAACATTGACCAAGGCCAACCTTCTTCCTCATCATGAAAGGGTTCCCTTCATAGTCTATTGAGACCCAACTTTCACCATTTCCTCTGCATCCAATCTCATCATTTCAGCTTCTGATCTTTGACCTTTCTTTTTGGATATTGAGTCCAAGATTTTAGGTCTCATTTTTGTAGAACAAAGAGGGGAGGTGACTATCTCAATAACATGAATATAACATGGAGTCATGATAGGAGAAGACACCTCCTTTAGAAGTTCCTCTTTCCTAGGGAAGAAATAACTAGGGATAAAATGAGGATGAGAAGGTGTTGAAAGATGGTATATTTTTTCATGATTATGCCAAATTAATTCTTGATCTGGGGCCCCATCCTTATTACTTTAAACCATAGATAAAAATATGTTTAAAGTTGAATATTCTTTGAATAACACCCCACTACATGATGGTCAAGTTGGTTAAAACAAAAACATCTAAAAGGTAGAGCTTCATTATTCAAAAACTAAATACCTTCATAGTTCATAAACTAAGTACACAAACTATAGGAAGAGATCATATTAACCAAACAAAAGAGATTTTTGGAGAGGTATATAATAACACAATCTCTTAGAAATATTCTTCACAAAGACTTTTCATCAATTCTCACAAAAGAACCAACACGGTTGATCAATAATTTCATATGCTCCTATTGTCTCATGATGGTTAGAATATTGTACAACCTAATCCATAGAAGAGCATTGAAGATAATCACATTTTTTGGGTCAAAAATTAAGATCAAAGACCAAAAAAAAGATAAATTTACTGAATAACCATGTTCTTGATGTTCAAACAAAGTCTTGATCTTGAGAGCTTTAAAATATAACTTGGAAAAAACCATGACTAAGCATTGAGAAATAAAGTGTTCCTATATATCTCCATTCAAATGAGGCACATGTAAAAAGATCAAAATATGAAAGAAGAGATCCCACATATTTTAAAAACAAACATCAATTAACAATATCAACCTTCATGTCATGAATACTCATATATGAGATTAATAGTTATAGAGATTCTTTTGAGAAAAAGAATAGAACATCCCCAATAAAGAGGGAAGGAGAGTGATAAATAGGGGATGAAAAAATAGAGTGTAAATAACCCACATAATCAATCAAATGTGTCCTCATAAACTTGACAGATTAAACCAAGGTTAAGGCTATTGCATTAGAGGTAGAGGACTATAAAGACCTACAAAATTCTTTGTAATCGTGGAAGGTATTTATAACATTTTTGTAATCCTTAAAGATACACCTTACCTAAGTAACTTCACTTTCACACCGATCGAGAGGGCATACTTTTGGGGAAGAGGCAGAGTTAAAGCCACATATTTTCACCTTGTTCCTAACAACTACTCAACACCTACTCTAAAACACACTTAGCTTCCAATCTTACTCCTAATAATGACTACCCTATTGATAACCCTTTATTTTATGATAGCCATTTATTGCAAGCTTACTCCAATTTATTATCTATTTTGTGATGTGAATACCAACCAACCATGACTTTATTATAAACCATCTTATACTTTGTTAGGTTGTGGAGCTAAAAGCTTCACTGATGCAAACAGGAGAAGAGGTTGCTGAGGGTTGCTGAGTTGCAGAGAAACCGGCATCGGTCTGATCAACTGACATCAGCAGGATTGTGAAGAGAAGCAACCGATGTCGGTCAGGGATCAGCCAGCGTCGGTCACCTCCAGGTAGTCAGGGACCGACGTCGGTCACCTGTGTGGTTTGACTACGAGTATATTACAGGCAGTGGGTTGATGAACCAAGTGTTTACATGATTAGGGCTAATTATAGACTGAGAGCTGTGGATCTAATTATTGTAATTAGATGTCTAATTATTGTTTAGATGAGATCTATATAATAGACTCATGGTTATATTGGAAACTTGTGCTAGGGAGTAAGAGAGCAAATAGCTCCTTCAGAGAGAGGTAGAGCAATGGTGCATTCCTCGTAGTGCCACAGTACCAGGTGTGTGGGTGCTGGATTGGAGAGTCAGCTGGATTCTTCAGGTATGTATGATCTTGGTCATTAGGTGAGCATGGCCCTTATAGGAGATCTACATGGTAAGTGAGATTGTTGATCTGCAGGTGTGTGTGTGTGTGCAAGGTCAAGGTTCACAAGTGTGCAAAACCAATATTGATCTGTAGGTTGGAGATTAGATAGGACAACAACACAATAGGGAGCAAGATCAGGCAGGATCTACTTGGATTACAGTGTGTACTCATTGGTATGTACGTGGAGTACATAGAGAGCTAAGAGGAAGGCAAGGTAGTTCCTTCCATAAGTATGGTCTGTTGAATTGCAGGTTGTTGCAAGTTCATGGGAGATCTACTTGAAGTACTTTGAGTACTTGTGGAGTGTGTGGAGCACTTGTGGAGTGCGTGGAGCATAGGTGTAAGGTGAACACCAACTCTATGTTTGAGTTGGGTGTTGGGACCTAAGAGAGAGAGCTTTGAGGGAAGATTTACTGTTTATGTCCTAGAGGTGTAGGAGCCCTAGAGGTGTGTAAGGAAGAAGAACTGTGGCAGTCTTCTTTGTTGTATTTCCTTCTGAAAGAGTTTTAATACAAGTTGTGTATTGTCTCTCATATTCTATGTTATTCTAAATTCTAGTTACTTGTTGATTCTGGTTAATTCCACATATTAAGTTGCTTGGTTTGGTAATCAATTGTGTGCTTCCGGTGTTGTCCATATCCTGACAAGTGGTATCAGAGCCTTGGTTGTAGATTCTTGAGCTTGATACTGACAAGTGGTATCAGAGCCAAGGTTGCAGGAAGCAGGTTTTTTGTTTGGTTACAGGTCACTCTCAGGGGTTTCTGATTGAGTGGGAACAGAGCAATGGTAGATGAAAGTAAGCTAAGAATGGAGGAGTTGAAAAGCACAGATGGTCACTTACGGTCCCATGGAAAGACAGAGTAGGTAAAAGAATATTGTTGGTCTGTGGAAGATCAGCATGAAGAAACTGAAGATGCAGATGTAGCAGGTGTTGTTGCACAGGATGCTCTGGGAGGTTTCTTGGATAAAGTTGAATCTTGGATAATAGATTCGGTTGCCTCTTTCCATGCAGCCCTAGATAGAGGAGCTGGTGAGCCTTGCCAAAGAATTGGCAAAGGGGAAGTGAAGCTGAAATTGCAGGCGGCCAACACACAGGTGTTGATGAAGGTCATGCAGGTCCCAGGTTTGGAGATATGGCTAATTTCTTTAGAAATATTGGGTGATGAGAGATGCACAAGAACTCTCACAGTGGATACACTTGAATTAGCTGGTGGTAAGAAAATAGGTACTCTTTATCTACTTGTTTATATTACTGATTCTTCTTTTGTTGCAGAGATGTGGCTTCGTAGGCTTGGTCACATGAGCAGGAAGGAGATGCATGTTCTTAAGCGGAAGATAGATATATTTGATAGGCTTAAGAACTAGAAAGCCTTGGTGTTCTTGGAGGAGATGGCAGATAGAAACCAGTGGATGGTGTTGGATACTTCTGATCAGATCAGTTTGGACATGGGTTTTGATTCAAAGGAGCTCGCGGGTAAAAAATCATCACTCATAGGTGAACACATATACCAACGTTAGTCAGGAGGAACCGATGTCAAAATTTCAGTCATGTGCAAACCAAAGCCAGTGATGTTGGGCAGGGTAAGACCGACGTTGGTTAGGAGGACTGACGTCGGCATCAGGGACACCGACGTCGGCAGGGTCGGTAGTTAGGGACAGATGCATGGGAACCGACGTCGATCAGATGCAGACTGTGGAGTGATCGAGGTCGGTCACTGTAACGGATTTTGGGTGGACAACATGCTGTCAAGGAGTCTCAAACACCCATATGGAGGACTGAAGATGTAAGTAGGCCCTCAAATTCGTTGTTCCTCTTCTTTATACTCGTTGTTGATTGTAGAGCAGGAAGGATTTAGGAAACAGGTGGGAGCATGGCAGGGATATGATGCAGAACCAAATGGGAGTTTTGGTAGGGTTGCCAATCGGTGTGAAAGCACAGAGATGAATGGATTCCTTAGTTGAAGAATAGAGAGAACGGATACGTGAGATAGAAGACCAGGCATATGGTCTTGAGGAAGCTGCAGGATAGTGGTACAGGTTTTAACAGGTGGAGGACGAAGCATGGCTTCAGTCAATGTCAGGGTAACTACTATGGTTTGACTTACCAGGGGGATGATGATTGCAACATCATTCTATTGCTATATGTGGATAGTATGCTAGCTAGCAAGGGTGTACATACAGGGTTTTGCTGAGCTAACGGTAAGATTAGTTTGGTGGCATGTCATGAGGAGTTTGGAGCAGCAAAATTCTTTGACATGGGAGACATGGAGATCATAGGTTGATTTTGTCTCCAGTGGGAGCTGATGTGAATCAGGTGTTGGCGAGGTTCATTACGTAGGATGGAGAGCTGGAGCACACTAAGGGCTGGACAGCTACAGTGTCCAAAATCACATGAGGTTTGGTATAGACCTGAGTATTCCCATGCAGTGGGAGATGTTCGAGAGTTAGGAGCCAATTTAGGGAAGTGGGTTCTTAGGTATTTGAGAGGGACCAGAAGCAAGGATTCATGCTATGCAGGGTCAGGACTTCACTACATGGGTTTGTAGGTTCAGATGTGGTAGGGTACTCAGATGACAGGAGGTACACCACGGGATGTGTGGTGGGTTATCTTCAAGATTGATCTCAAAGAGGGATAAAAACTAGGGAACAGATTAGATGGAATACAGGTACAGGTACAGTGCAGCTATTTATCTCCAAGTGGGAGATTGTTAGGTTATGGAGCTAAAAGCTTCACTGATGTAAACAGGAGAAGAGGTTGCTGAGGGTTGCTGAGTTGTAGAGCAACCGGTGTCGGTCTGATCAGCTGACATCACGAAGATTGTGAAGAGAAGCAACTAACGTCGATCAGGGATTGGTCGGTGTCGGTCACCTCTAGGTAGTCAGGGATTGATGTCGGTCACCTGTGTGGTTCGACCGCGAGTCTATTATGGGCAGTGGGTTGATGAACCAAGTGTTTGCATGATTAGGGCTAATTATAGACTGAGAGCTGTAGATCTAATTATTGTAATTAGATGTCTAATTATTGTTTGGATGAGATCTATATAATAGACTCATGGTTGTATTGGAAACTTATGCTAGGGAGTAAGAGAGCAAATAGGTCCTTCAGAGAGAGGTAGAGCAATGGTGCATTCCTCCTAGTGCCACAATACCAGGTGTGTGGGTGCTGGATTGGAGAGTCAGTTGGATTCTTCAGGTATGTATGATCTTGGTCATCAGGTGAGCATGGCCCTTATAGGAGATCTACATGGTAAGTAAGATCGTTGATCTGCAGGTGTGTGTGTGTGTGTGTGCAAGGTCAAAGTTCACAGGTGTGTAGAACCAGTATTGATCTATAGGTTGGAGATCAGATAGGACAGCAACACAACAGGGAGTAGGATCAGGCAGGATCTACTTGGAGTATGGTGTGTACTCATTGGTATGTACGTGGAGTACATGGAGAGCTAAGAGGAAGGCAAGGTAGTTCCTTCCATAAGTATGGTCTGTTGAATTGTAGGGTGTTGCAGGTTCATGGGAGATCTACTTAAAGTACTTTGAGTACTTGTGGAGTGCGTGGAGCACAGGTGTAAGGTGAACACCAACTCTGTGTTTGAGTTGGGTGTTGGGACCTAAGAGAGAGAGCTTTGAGGGAAGATTTACTATTTATGTCCTAGAGGTGTGGGAGCCCTAGAGGTGTGTAAGGAAGAAGAACTGTGGCAGTCTTCTTTGTTGTATTTCCTTCTAAAAGAGTTTTAATACAAGTTGTGTATTGTCTCTCATATTCTGTGTTATTCTGAATTCTAGTTACTTGTTGATTCTGGTTAATTCCACATATTAAGTTGCTTGGTTTGGTAATCAATTGTGTGCTTCCGGTGTTTCGTATCCTGACATACTTTTTATATTTATATATATTTTTATTAATAGCCATGGTGATGCATTTATAATTTTAAAAAATAAATTGATATTTTGTCTAAATTTTTTTGACAAGTTAACAAATTAATTCCTATTGAAAACATTATTCAATGTTTAAACATATTACGCATGTAGTATTGTGATCGATTAGATATATCTTTTTTATATTGAAACTTGTGTTGCCAGTTAAAATAATATATTTTTCCAAATTATTAAATTTGAATTGGAAAATAATGTTTAAAAAAAAAAAATAATAATAATATTTTGATATATGATTGGTGAGAGGTCTATGATAAGACCAATTTTATAGGGAAATTGAAATATTTTTCAATTAAAAAAACAAGAAAAAAATAAATGTTTATTTTTTCTAATGTTTCCCTACTTCATCAATAATGACAATAATATTTTTTTTGACTTGTGTAGCCCATACATGCTACATATATCAAATTATTTAACCCTAAAATATAGATTAAGTAATCTAGGGTTAAATGGATAGAGATAACCTAGGTCACAAGGGTGATAAACTATCTCTATAGTAGGTCAATTAATTTCAAAACTCAGATAAACATATACTAAATTTATTGTGTTGGGATATGTTAAAGATATAAAGTACAACTATGATAGATATTTTAATGATGATGAAAAAGAAATACGTAGTTGTTTTTGTTGCTAATATGGATCTAGATCTAGAACAAGCAGAAAGTTACTAGATCTAGGTTCTGGATCAATTACCTAATTCTAGAAATTGTACCTCTAGATCTACAAACACTTGCATCGACCTAGGATGGTTATGTCAACACTTATATCTAGATTAGACATAGGTGTCCAATATAGAATACCTATTAAAAATATATGTGACCACTTAGATGCTTTTGAGTTCTATGTTACCTTTACTGTGGTGCATTCAGATCTAGGTCATGGACTATTACTTCTTATTAAATATCAAAACCTTAGTTCTTCATCTTCATATTGGCTATTGGAAAAAGAGGTTATTTGGTACATGGTAATGAGATATCCCATAGAACCATATGTTAGTGAATGCTACCTACATAGCCAATACTCTGAAGAAGGCTTCAAACTTATGTAGCTCTCCCCTGCACATTGCCTTGTGTGTGTATCATGTGATGTGTGAGCAGTAAGTACATAAAGTGATTTATATTTTAACTTTAAAATTTGGCTCTTTGAATGCTACTTCAATACTTTAGACCTATAGATATGATTTCCCTATGACTAATATGGAAATAGTAGAAATTATGGAAGCTTTTTACTCACTTTAATGTTTGATTGAGTTATTTTTGGTCTATGATAAGTGAGGAATGAATGATGACTGATATTTTACTTATACCAATCCCTTTATAGAATATATCACATTAAAGTACTTAGGTTGACCATAGGAATACATTTTATTTGTAAATTAGATGATTTTAGTTCATTAGACACTTGTGTTGACATATGCATCTAATTGAGATGCAAGTGTCTGGGACGTTAAAAAACATGTACAAGCCCAACACTTTCAGAGATGGAATATAAGTTTACAACATTCTAGGAAAGTTATAAGGTATGAGTCATTAGAATAATATTGAACAGACTAAGAGATAAGTAATTAGGCACAAAAAGATAGTGTGTGTAAGCATTTTTCAAGTGAGAAATGTATAGAAGCTGTAAGTACATCCATGATATGTATTTTCCAAGTGTATAATACTGAGGTGTTATATAATTCAAAAATTACAGGTACATTTTCCTTCCCTTTAATCTAGTAATGGAATTGCTAGTTTAAAGGAAAAAGAATGTGTATTTGGGTGTGTATAACACACCTTACCTTTGCTTGAGTCCAACTTAAGTGCTTTGTTGGTGACTGATCTTCAACCAAAAGCATGTTATAAAATATAATTAGTGCATATAATCTAAAATTTAAAGTATTGAAATTAAAATAGAGCAAGGTTTAAGAGTACACCTATGTGTCGATGCAACTGCCTTACCTTTTGGAAATTTGATTTGAAGAGATGTATCATTATGAATAATTAGAGTTGTCATTAGGATAAATATAAAATATGTAAAGTACATATATCTAGAGAGATATAGAGATATTTGAGGACACATTACCCCAACTTTGGAGAAAAGATGAGTTGGTACCCAACATTTAAGATTAGCTTAACTGTGTAACCCGATCATACTTAGAACCTGGTGAGTGTGAGTGAACCAAGTTAAATCATAGTATAAATTTAGTGATGTCAGATGATGTAATCAATTCCAACATATAAACTTATCAATATCGAGTGATTTAATCACCTCAACCATAAAAAATGAACCAACTACTATAGTAGATTGACTCAATATAGTCCATAAAATTCTAACCTAGTGGGTGGTGATAGTCACTAAAAGTGTTTAAAATCTGAACTCTGATTTGATTTTGCAAATTTTAGGTGCTCTTTTTATTCCATATGCACCTTAGATATGTATCATATTGAAACTATGTATAATAATTATACCAGTGATAGAATTCTACCATAAATGTGTATCTAAATAATATAATTATGTAATTTGGCCAACTGTGTAAGTGTGGAGAACTTGTTTCCAAAACATTCCCCATACTATATATTTGAATATGAGATTTTTTATATGTGTGTGGAGAACATGTTTACAAAACATGCCCCCACTGTATATGGATAAATTTGAAAATTGATATAAGTGCCAATGTGGAGACATGTTTCCAAAACATACCCCCACTGTAATATAGGTATGTGGAGAACATGTTTCCAAGACATGCCCTCATTGAATCTAAAAATATAAAAGATGTGGAGAACTTGTTTTATAAACATATCCCCACTATAATTTGAATCTATGAATCAATGTGGAAGCCATGGCTCTATGGCATGCCCCCACTGATATGCCCCCTTTTGATGTGATGGAAAGTAGTAACAAGTAGTTACCTTACCTCAAAAGGATAAAATAAGCATGCAAACTATGAATGTACCATGTAACATATAGAGGGAACATGTATAGGTAGATATATCATTGGAATAAGAAGAATGTGATCACATCAAGTCCTAAGATGCATGATGTAGATCATGGCAATGTCTAGATAGTAATAATACAAGCTCAAAAAGCAACCAAACACACACACACGAGCTCTCAAAAGTAATTCAAAATACAATGGTCCAAAAATACTTCAAACAAGGGGCATGTTCAAATTTTGCATAATATAAGGCACAATACTTAGTTAAATGTCCACAAAAGGAAGAATGACATATTCAAATGTATATATACAACAAACAATGACATATTATTGGATGAAGAAAAGGGCTGACTAAAATCATAAAGTGTAGTTGATAAACATGTGTACGGATTGATATATTTTGTCTTGTATATTATATGTTGTATGTATTCAACCTTTAATATAATAGAAGTTGATCTCAAAATGTGAAGGGTCCATTCTTTTTGGTATAGTAAAAGGTTGGAATATGAGTAGATAACACTTTGTATAAGCTTATAAATATTGCCCAGTTGTAATCAAGAATGGTTATGTATGTGATAGAGATAAATACAAAATTTTAAATGGTTTTCTTATATATATTTTACTTATGATTTGTGTATAATGAGTAATATGGATGATTTAATATATTATTTATATAGTTTATACCTATTGTTCTGTATACATTAATTTTTCATGTCTTCATATAATGAGCCTGACTTAGTCTTTAATTATTTCATTCAGTCAGAATTGCCAATAATTATTCCTTTTTGTTATTAACTATGTAAGTTATCCCTATAATTAGCATGGCCTAAATTTTTCCAATAACCTCTACTAATAATCATGCGATGACCATGGAAATTTTTGAAATCTATTGAGATGGTTACTAAGACAAAGATATTTTTAAATATGGTTGGATGAGAGAATCTAAAACTTTGTAGAGGAAGAAGCGAGAAGAGTTGAAGTGAATGCGAAGGAGATAATCTAGGACATATACAAAGATATTTATGAAATTTTCTAGTGTGAATTACCTAGATTTTTAGCTTCATGTCTATCAAGACTAGTCTATTACTATTTCCAACAAAAAAGGATAGAGTTTATAGTCTATATGAAAGAAACGTTAGATAGACTATGAAGTCTAGATACTAATTGGACCCATGATGTGGACTAATGGGCTTAAACAAAAATTAATAATTATATCAAAAAATTTATTGTGCAAGGTTATTTGGCCTTTGAAAATATACAAAACCTAATTTTTAGAGGAATCCATGGTAAGTTCCTTCAGTGACAACCTACATTGATCAAAATGTTGGTTGTGGAAAAAGCCATGGTGCCTACTCCTGCCAATATGGAGTAGTAACTTTAGGCACCATGGGGGTGTGTGTAGGATAGAAATGAATTATGTGAAACTGAGTATATAAATTTGAACTTGAACCCAAAATATGGAGGATGAGAAGAGCCAGAGTGAGAAAAAATTTATGGGTTTGGAAAGAGAACTGTGACAATAGAGAAGATGGAATAAAGTGAATGATCCACAATTAATTATGAATAGAAGTAGGAGTAGAGTAAAAGATGTTGGATATGGAAAGGTTCAAAGAGAAGCTATGAAATATATTAGAAGCAAAGAGTGCATAGAGTATGTAGAAGGGCTTGAGGAAGAAGAAAAAATAAATAGGAATGGTGGTGATATGGAGCTCATGGAGCAGGAAGAAGAAAGTAGGTTAACAATAGAATAGCTAAAAGATAGAAATAGATCATAGTTAATGAAAGGGATATTGTTTGGAATTGGGAAATAATATTCCTAGGAATAAGTTAGGTTACAATGCAAAACTATCACAATTTCAAGTTTAAAATTAGAAGAAGTTCAAAATAGATATCATTCACTTCAAGAGTACACATCCCCCCAACCCAATTTTTATTTTATGAGAAGAAGTGTAGGAGAAAAGGTGGATACAATTTGGTTTGATTATTTTACATAAAAGTTTGATAAGCTAAGTATGAAGACAAATCAGGCAATAGATAAGAAGTGGATAGAAGAGTCAGTTTTCCTTTATAAGATACCTAAAAAGACTAATACGCATAAGTACCTAGTCGTAGTCACTAGTGCACAGATGCATACAATCATAGTCATTAGTGTGAAAACACCTACAATCATAGTCCCCATTGTGAAAAACCTAGTGTTATCAACTTCATGTGTGACAACTATATCAATGAATGTAGGAATGTTTATTTATTTGATGCAATATGATGGTTTTACATATCTTGAGCAATACTTGGTAACTTGTGATATTAAATGGAATGTTAAGGGAGCAACATCTAATGATGTGAAGAAAATGAAAAATTATAGGGGATTTATCAAGTCAAGCCTTAGAGTTCATTTTAAAAAGGAATGTTAATAATCTCAATCTTGCACAATTTAAATATCTGTTGGTAGCAGAGTTTAAGGTGAATAAATGCATAATCCAAACTATTCAAGCCCTAAAGTAGATTAAAAAAAGTTGAGAGAATTGGTTGGAGGAAATGATCATATATTTTTTGATGTCATGAATAAGATTGATTTCATCTTGGAAGACAAAGATAAGGTTTCTTGGTTTGTAGAAGGGATATGACTAAGAATTAGATTTTCTATCACATAGTCTCAATTCCTAACTAAGGTTGATGCCTGATAGACTGATCTACGAGTGGATAAAATTAAGCATTATGGTGACCTTACAATAGTGGCTTCTAAATTAGAAGCAAAAATATATGATTTTATGATAATAATGGATGAGACACGAGAATGATAATCCTAAATTAGGCTTATGGTGTATAGAATGTGGTCAACAAGGTCACCATAAGAATTACTATCTGAAACTCAAAACAAAGTTTTGTGAAATTTATAGAGTAGTTAGACATGATACTTTGAAGTGTCATATTTTGTAGTAGTATATCTATAAATTGTAGAGCATGTACTACAACTTTTGCAAATTGAAAAATCATGATGAGAGTTGTAGAGATCTACAAGAATTAGAATAAGATATTATGAATAATGTCTTTGCAATTTTTATGCAATAATTATTGATTGTGAATCAAGGTATCTTAGGCATCAATGTGGATATGAAAAGTATGGCATAAGGTAGTCCTCAGTGGATACCTTCTTCACCACAATACCAACCCTAGGGTCTGGTTGGCTAGACACTGCCTTTATTACAACACCAGTATTATTCTTCCTAGAATAATGTGAGTCCATAGTAACATCAATATAATTGGACTCTAAATTCAGCTCTACACCAATATAGAGGTATGATGCACAACAAAACTAGCATGGATGATACACTAAACAACAATCACAAGGATGGGGATACTAAAAAAATAGAAGCAACTATAGAGGACTCTACCAGGGAGGATATTGAGGAGGGTATCAAAGAGGTCATAATAATGACAATCAACAAGCCCGACCACCTATGAAATTTTATTTGTGTGGAGAATATAATCAATATGAAAATAATTACCCTATCAATACATAGAGATAGACCTAATGTGTAGTAATATAGAGTTAAAGGCCAACATCAAACATAAGATTATCTATTGATCAAAAAGCAAAAGAAGGAGAATCTAGTTTATAATGTGAACCTAATCAACATGAAACCTAAGGATAATGCATTCATTGAGGTAGTTACTAGACAAAAACATGTATAATCAGGATTACCACCTTTGGAAATGTTAGTAGATCAGGGAATTATAAAATTTTAGCTTAACCAGTATCCTAATACTATGGGGAGAAAAATTTGATGTATCAAGTAGCTCAAGTTTTTCAAAATATACAATAGCATAATGCTTCAAAATGAGATACAAGAACCATTTATGTGTAGATGTATGGATGATTGTGCAAATAATGAAGTAGGAAAGAGTTGTAACTACTTTGAAATACTTATTAAATTTACCCATTATGATACACAATGAGTATATATCATAAAAATTACTAACCTCTTGTATAATTTGTTGGAGTGTGCACAATGAGGTTAATAACATACAGATAACATTGTCTTATATCTAAAAACTAATAACCTTTGGGATGTTGACTCCTGCATGGATATTGAGCTTGCAGATTAAAAAAGTTCTAATGCAATATTTAGCTTTAGGAGTATTATGAATACGATCATGATATCATCATGGGAATTTTTTGGTAGGCCACACTTGAGCAATAATCCTATCATTCTTAGTATCATAGATTATGGGTGGGTAGAATTTATTGGTCACCTCAAGGATGTGGTGATTAGAGTGGCAGGGTTAAGTCTCTAAGGATATTTTGAAGTCATTGGTATGAAGACTACCAAGCCCCATTACCCTACATTAATTGGTAAGAAATGGGATTATGATGGTCACATAGTGTGAAATTGACTAAAGTCTCATCAAAGAGATAAGATAGTTGTCATCCCTTTAAATAAAGCAAAATAGAAGCCTTACATGATTCTAAAGGAACTAGAGTCATCGTATGCTTATGGTGATAATATTTAGTTTAAAGTCAGCACATATACATAGAGGAATGCACTACAAGCTATCGAGTATCATTTTTTAAACCCACAAATGGAGAAATTATAGACAATAAAGTAGCCATCTTATAATTTGATAATAACAAAATCTCCAATGCCATAATTTTAACTCAAAGGTTGTAACTACAAGCTAAAAAGGAATGGAGCTGAGGTATTAGGTGCACATTTTTAGCCACACACTAGCATCACTTCCAATGTCCTAGTACATGCATCAAGAGACCAAACATTAGGCATAAGTGCAACAAGATTTCATTTATAATTTCGTGTTTTAGGATGATAACCCTTTGGTGCACAATGTATTATATAAAATTAAAATCTTTCTATGTCATGGATGAGCAGAAGAGTTGGGAGTTATAATAGAGTCATCCTCATAGCAGGAAGTAGCTCATGATTTAAATCTAACACTTAATAACTACAAGGCAAGTTAATAGTAACAAGCTATTATTAAGCCTTGTAATAGAATAATAGACAAGCTAACAAAATCTAGTGTTAGTGATGAATATCTGGATTTGGAAGGCATCTTTGAACCAAAAAGGGAAGCCAAACCAACACTAGCCAAAGGCACATAACAAGTTGAAGAGGATAAATTGTGTAATATAAAACTTCCAAAATGGGAAGGAGAGCACACTCTATGAGTGGTTATACCTAATGCATCCAAAAAAGTGTATCAAAAAACCTAAAAAAGATCGAAGAAAACATTGGAATAGAGTCAGTTCCTAAGCTTATGATTGTGGGAGATTACTAGGGGTAGGAATATATCTCAGAGGTATGGTAGTTATTACAATACTATCAAGATGTTTTCCCTACCAAATTATATAAAATAAAAGGCGTAGATCCATCATTTAGGGAGATGCACATAGATTTGAAAGAGTGTGTTCAACCTATTAAAGAGTGCTCATACAATCTAAACCCCAACATGAAAATAAAATTAAAGGATAAATTAAATAGAATTTAAGAATCTAGAATCATTTATCCAATTGACAAATCAGACTAGGTGGGTCCTATAGTGATACAGCCAAAGAAGTCTAGAAAGATACATGTTTGTGGATACTACCATGTACTTAATGATGCTTACATGAATGATTCTTTTCCAATACCATTCATGAATGAAGTACTCAAATTAGTTAAAAATCATGAAGTGTACTCATTCATAGATGGATTTAGTGGGTACCATGAGATTCTAATCACAGAAGAGGACCAAGCTAACACAACTTTTACAACTGAATGGGGATCATTCACATATATGGTAATGCCTTTTGGTTTGAAGAATACACCAATAGTTTTATCTAGAGCTATAGTAGCTACATTTAAATACTTTAATCATGATTTCATATAAGTATTTTTGGATGATTAGGATATATTTTATCTATTTAAAGAGCATCTGTTAAAACTAAAACTACTATTAGGATGGTGTCAAGATCTACATATTGATCTAAATTTAAAAGAAGTATATATTTTTCACACCTTTTGGTGTCCTTCTAGGCCATGTTATATGTAGCGATGGAATTTTGGTAGACCAAGATAAGATTGATGTAGTAGTGGGGATGCCACCCATGACCAACTCTATAGAAGTGTGTACCTTTCTAGGTCAGATGGGATACTATAATTTTTTTATCAAAGGATACACAACCATTTATGTGCCAATGGAAAAATTGATACACAAAGATACATGGTTTGATTGGACCTTATAATGCTAAGAAAAATTTATTTATCTTAAACAAAGGTTGGAAAATATACTTATTTTAGTTTTTATTGAATGGAAAAAGCCATTCCACGTACATGTGGATGTTTCTATTATTGCAATATGGGTTGTCTTAGCGTATCCACAAGATGGAGGGTTGGATCATCCTATACATTTTGACAATAGGAAGTTATTGGAAATAGATAAGAAATATACAACTACAAAAAGAGATGCTTTATCTATGGTATTTACATTACAAAATTTTTGACACTATTTATTGGCCACAAAATTTGAGATTTTTACTGACCACCAGGCATTGTGATACTTGGTTAATAAGACAATGTTAGGAGGATGTATATCTAAATGGATTATACTATTTAAAGAGTTTAAATTTTTAATTAATGTAAAGGTAGGTCAAAAAAATGATGCAATGTATAACCTTTACATCTATCAAGATCTATACCCACTTATCAAGTTTGGATTCACAAGAAAAATCACCTCTCAATGACTTTATTAGATAATTTGACAAACATTTCACACAAAAATGGATACTATATGTTTAAAAATTATATTTTATGTATGGATAAGGTTCCTTTGACTTACAAATATCTTTTATCAGGTGAACAAAGACTCATAAATCATATTTTGGGATTACACCAATTCCTTTGAAACAATCCTCTAGTCTTTCAAATGATTTACAAGACTAATAGGCCTTCAACATGACATTTATTGATAAAAGGATTATGAAAAGGTTTTTAGGGATCCTCACATCTATTTAGAATTCAAATAAAATTATTCAACTCTTTCTTGAAGATAAAACTCACTTTAATACATAATTTATCTTTTTGTCAAACATTGCTTAAGGGGTTTCTAAGCCAAACAAGGCCACTTGACACACTTTTGACTTAAATATTGGGAAAAACACATTTATGGATTCAAAAACACTTTCCCAAACATGAATACTCATTCCATCCTTTTTTTGTACTTGAAACCACAAGAATGACCAACATTGTCTTTTAGGCCTAATAGGCCTAATTAAGCCTTCTTTGTGATTTTTTACACAGATCAATGATTTATTTTATTAATTAAGGTTTTTTATAGTTTAGAAAATGATAAATACATTTTAAAACATTTCATAATCTCCTTCCAGTTATAATTCAAATAAATTACAATTTTGTGTTCTTAGGCATAATACAAGTAGGTCTTTAAGTCTGTCACGACTAAGTTTTGTCCATAACTTCATTAATAAACCTTAGATTAACATGAAACCTTATTTAATGTATTATTAACATGTAAATAATTATTATAAATATTTTTTATAATTTTTATAGGGTTTATTTGTCTAATAAGTAAATTTTGCTCTTGAAACCCTAGGTCTGATAGTGACAGGGCAACAAGCACTATAAATTGTATAATTTGAGTTTTAATTACTTTCAAGACTTGTTTCCACTTGGAAAAGGTCTATAAAATATTTATATATATCCTATTTTTTTTCAAACTTTAGATGGTCTCCAAACCATGACATATCTCAAATATCAAACCTGCATTATATAAAATTCTATGTTTCTTGAACTCATTCCTATGAATTCAAGGCTTTAGAACAAAATATCACACATAAAAACATGAATATTTGTGTATAAGTCCATAAGGAATATATTAAGACATTATAATATTAAAAACCACTCTATTTCATTCAAAATTTCTTCAGAATAATTGATTACAAACCTGTAAATGCTTCAAACTCCCATATAGTCATAAAGGCTTTCTTCAAGAGAAAATGGATGATTCAAATATAAATTTCATCTCTTAAACATACCAATATATGTCAACTCACCATATATAATTTTATTTTAACCCTTTATACTCTTAAGTTTTTCAAATACTTCATCATCAACCTGTAAGTAGCTTCTTAAGGTAATATTGCATAAAATAACTTCAGGGAAACATTATTTAACACCAATTATCAAAACGAATGTTGTAGATAAATTTGGTAGATTATATTTTGTGCTTGGTCATGTGATTAGTAGCCTATCCAAGTCATTTCTATGCTTGGTATTGTTAAACACTTGTATAATAGGGTCTAGCACATAACATTTAACACACTACTACACTAGCATCAGTTCACACAAGGCACAATCCTTGTGTGCTTACCTGAAGTGTAATAAAAAAGGGACCGAGCCTACATTGAAATAGTTGAGATATGACACAAATTGGGTTTCAATGGGGTTTAGTCATTGGCAAGATGAGTTCAGGTGGCTCTCTGGTGCTAGGCTATTCTAGGGAAGTTCAATAGGTATAAACCTTTTCAAGGGCACAAGTCCTATAGAATATGTTCATATGTGATAGACATAGGTGTTAATGGTGTAAGATATGGGGATGGTGAGAAAATATCATTAAATCACTTAGTCGAGTCATGGGAAGGGTTTGGGTTCAAGTGCTCATTCTTTAGGTTAGCATTCTAGGTGCGAGTATTAGGATCTTAGCGCATCCAAGTTATAACACTTAACCTAATTTATAGGTAGGCCAAAGTCATTATATGCCATAAATATGCCATTAGTGACCAGGGATAAAACTTTATAGAATAATACATTTAAAGTAAAAAACTATATCATTGCACATATAAAACTAAGTCACAAACATATTACAATGTAGACTATAATGCAATAATTAACACTGCATTATTTCAATAACACTCTTCATTAATTCATATTTTAACATATAGATTTTAAGACATAAAAGTAGAGCATATGCTCATCCTTAACACTACTTGTGCCCAGTGGCTCATAAACAAGCTTAGGCTATACATTCTAAATACCTAATATATTTCATGTAGATTACAAAACACTAATGTTGGCTCTCTATTTCATCATATCTTAGCTATATTAGTCACCTCCTCTTCTTCTTAAAAAATAAACCTTCTTAGGTAAGAAACTAGGCATCCCCTTACCTACTCAGATGGGTGCATGCTAAGTGATGGGTGCATGCTAAGTGATGAGCTATCACTAGAGATCACTAATCTACCAGCTCCACTATGCTACCTAGGTTAGATGAGTGCACACCATATACTAAGCTATCACTAATGGGGTCACTATCTCACCTGCTCCTCTCTTCTGACAACTTTGCTTCTCAAGCCACCATGTAAAAGTTCTTATAGGGATGTCCTTTGAAGGGTGGCACCATGCAAATGTATGCCAACTACCATGGGATCCTCAAGGATTCCTCTAGTTGGCACTAAAAATATAAAAGGGAGAAATCATTACACAAGATTACCTCATGTTGAGCTATATCCAATTGGTATGGTCTACGTAGTTGGTGCAAAAGGGGGCCCAACATTACCCTATAAAAAATTGCCAGTCCACCTCAAACTAATATTTTAGCACCTTTAGTGTGTAAAACTCAAGTATAAATTACTCTAATTTTGCCTTGAAGTTATCAAAACCCTATATAGCACCCTTTATTTTTTTAATGGTGCCATTTGCTTCAGTTGAGGAAGCTTCAAGGGAGAGCACGTCCCTAATTTTTAGTTATTTCTTGAAGGCCTCAGGCCTTTATTTGGATCACCTTACCCCACCATCTAAGATATCCCCTTGTTCACTGGGATTCATTTGGAAGGCATGAAAGAGAGCCTCTAGGTCTTGATCTTAGGTCTGTAGTTGGGTACTAATAGTGTTTAACTTTTCCATCACTTAGATGCACTAGGTTTTTCTAATCATGAAGGAGTGTTGGAATAAGGCATCCTTCTCATCCTTTACTTTTTTAAGGTGTACATCAATGACTTCTACCTAGGTGGTAAAGTTGCAAAATATAGAGTCTGATTCCTCTACACCCTCTTCTAGTTTGTCAAAGAGGTTTTCTACCACATCTAAATTTTTGTTCAACTCTTTCCTTACGGCCTTGTAGGGGTCTTCTTATTCTTCAAGTTCCAAACTCATCCTAAAAAGCATGTATTCAACAATCACATAGACCTTGTTAACTTATTTCATCCTCAAAGTATCCACACCATCTAGAAGGGATGGCTCTACCTCTTCCATTTGCTCAACTAGCTATTTAAGCTTGATATTTATTACCTTAAGCTCCTTCTCAATTTCTTGCACTATTTTCTTCTAGATATTTACGTAGACATCATTGATGATGTTCTTACATGATACTGAGGAGGCCATATTGATTAGGGTGTTAGCTAAGTGCATGAGGTTAATGTTTTGAGGATTGATGAATTGGTAGTTATGACCTTCCTCCATATTTTTGGTGCTTTGAATTGATTTTATCAGAACCTCAAACTTGGGCTCATCCATGTAGCAATTTATCACCCAAGAAATTTGGTGGCACATCAAGGTTGTGGAAATCTTTGGTAGCATGCACTCCATCATATAAAAATCCTCATCATATTTAAACTCTTGTTGTGAACTTTCAATTTTTCTTGGCTTATATTCCTCTCCCTTGCATAGCTCTTTTTTTTCATTGGCACTGGTCTTGGTGCTAGTTCTGTATTCTTTTTCTTCTTGGGATTTTTTGTTATAATTCTCCCCCAAGTCTACTCCTTTTTCTTTAGCACTCAACTCACCATCATGTTATTCCTATCACATGGTTTATTCAATGGATATTTCCCCTTGTCCATTTCCTTCTCTACTTATTTCTCCAAGGCACCAATCTCACCTTCTTTATCTTTTGGTGCCCCTTCTATACTCAAGCATACCTACTGTGCAACTTCCTCTACAATTTTGGTGGAGGCACTAGGTACCTTTTCTGGTACCTTTGTCCTTCTAGGTTCTATGCTAGTGGAAACCTTATTCTCCTCTCTCTCCTTTACCATTCTATACCTTTCCTCTTGGGCTACCTTTTACTCCTTTTCCCTTTTCCTGACCTTCTCCTCTTCATCTTTTTTCTCTACTTCTTCTCTCTTGGATTTCTCCTTTTTAGTCTTATTTTACGTGGTTTGTGCCCTATATTTATTTTTTCTAGCCTCTATCTCCTTGGCATCTATTTGATTGATCTCTAATTGGGACATGCCTTTAGACCTCATGGCCTCTCACCTACAATGTAACTTTAGCACTAGATCGATGTGTTCTTGGTCCATGCTCATATTCACCCATTTGTAATTTAACTCCTCTTTTGTTGGCACTCCTGAATGTGTCGCTTCTTTAGGATCTTCTCTAGTTCTTCCTTCCTTCCTTTTTATTCCTTCTTTCCCTTCATCTTCTATGCTTTGTACTCCTCTTTATTTTGTTCTTCAGCCTCAACCATTTCAATGACCTCCTTCATGATCTTGGCCTTTATCATTTCTTCCTTTTGCTCCTCCAACTCCTACACCCTCTACATTTGGGCTTCATTGAAGTCAAGTTTCCTCCATCTCCACCTTCTCTTCTCTAACTTGATTTAAGGTGGAAGGAAGTGGGTCCATTCACTTGACGAGGAGTCATCTTCCTTGAGCATGATAAATACACCCCTCCCAACTATCTATTCCTCCATCTCTTCTTCCTCCTTTTCCTCTTCTATGTCAGAGAGAACTATATTGGTCATCAGAATATGGGCCTTCCCATTCTTCTTCTTCTTCTTCATGCTAGGGCATAAATTTCATGCATTTCTTGGAAGAGTCTAAGGGGGATGCTTCTTCTTTTGATGTGATCTTGAGATTTAGGCACTCCTCTATTTATTCTAAAAATTTCCCCCTCTTCTTTTGGGGAGACATGCTCTTTTTTGGTGGCATCAGGGTCCTATTTTTATTAATCTGCATAAGAGGATTGACACTTTATTCCATGATTTCTTCTTAGGCTACCTTTTTCCTCAGCTTCATCTCATAGTAAATCTTATGGATGAAGCCCTCAATGGTAACATTTAAGAGGGGATCTATGTTTGTGTCATCTGACTCATCTTCCTCATATTTGGTGGCCTTCCCATTAGCATGGATGAACTAGTGCCTTAGTTGGCACCTCTCCATATCTATTTTCTTGACTGAGATGTCTAACTGTTGTGCATTGGGGATCTGCCATAACACCTCTCTAAAGTATTTCATTGAGAAGGCATAGGGGAGATTTAACCACCCCAACTTGTTGCCATCCACTAGTACCAAGTGCACTAAATAAAAATTTGCATGATAGCAAAAGTTTTCATTCCAAACAAACTCTGTGGGAGCCCCTAAGGGATGCACCATTCTAGCCAAAAGTCCTCTATATAATTCTCACACCATCGCATCATGCACATTTTATATTTAGCACTAAAAGAAGTGGAGTAGGTGAAATATCTATACTTTTGTGTTAGGGAATCATGATATTATGGGAAAACCCAAATATTGCCTTCATTCCCATTTAGGATCCCAATTTTCTCCATGAATATCAATATAAGGATTGAACCCCATATGAACATTCCTTTCATACTATGGAATTCTATTGCATTTTTCACTAACTCCTCAGTGATGAAATTTTCAATATTGAATTACACTCCTTATGCCATGTGATGTGTTATGCATAGGTATGCCTTTGACACATTGGTCTATCAACTGCCTGGGCATAATTTGGAACTTACGAGACATGTTGCCACCCTGGTGTTGGGGTAATCACACTTGTTGATAGGGAATGTGAAACCCCCTTTGAATTAATTAAGGAGATTTGTGATGCATTTCACCTCCTCATCACCATCCATCAATTAATGGATGTATTTGCTAGTGTCTAGGAGCTTGATTATCTTGTTGATCAATTGCATTAAGATCTTCATGTACCTACCTATAAAGTACATGTGGTCCTCATGGAATCATGAGAGTAGGAACTATATTAGTTCATCTAGCTTCCCAAAGCAAGATAACTCATAGAGTTGAGTTACACCAAAAATTATTAGTTTATCTCAAATTGAGACATCGAAGAGGGTATCACCTTGCCCTGACTTACACCTCATATCCACCACCTAATCCTACATCAAGTCTTATAAGTGACTTGACATTTGATGGTTGTATTTTTTCAATTGGTAGTTATGCAAAAAAGAGTGCCAATCTTCCCCCACCACAAATTCTAAAGGAAATTTCATGTTGACATCTTAGTTAACACCTCGATGTCAACATCTATGATGCTAACTACCTCAACCAGTTAGACCTTGGATTTAGTGGCCATTATATCTTCTATAATCCTAACTCTCTTGGATTCCTATTTTACCTTTATAGAGCTTGATGCCTTACATTTATTCACCATCCTAAATATACTTATGTTGAACCTTGGTAGGTGTGGCTTACTAAAGCCTTAAATGGTGGTTGGTACTTTTGTAGTCATAGGACCAATGCCTATTCCTTCAGATCCTGAGCTTTGATAGTCATTAATGGTGGCCTAGGTGACAAATTCTTACTTCTGCTATCTATTTTCCCATGAATCTCACTCCCTAATCCTTCAATTTGGGCTTATTGTGAATACAATCTTAGTATACCACCATTTGCTCTTGGTGTTTTTAGGGTGTTTAAATTTGAAATTGGTGTAGGGTTTTCTCCTTTAGCTCTTTGGTTCTTTCTTATGTTTGCTCTAAGTTTGAATTAGTTTAAACTTTGTAACCTAAGCAAGTCTGCCACTTTCTATTTTATACCCTTAATTCTCATATACCATCATTAATGTGGGCTTTACGTCATAGGCACTTTGATTTATTAGAAAACACAAAAAACTATGAAATCCTTCAAGATTATCTCATCCTTAATGCATTAATTACATATATTTTTGTTGTCATCACCACCTCATTGAATGTTACCAATGCTTTTTTGGTGAAGTGACATGTGGTTCAAATGGTCACTTCCCACTCATTTCTAGGTGGATACCAGTTGTCTTAGATGTTTTCATTCTATGAATGTGTACTTGGCATAACCTTCACCTTCCTTGTGGAAACTTGGGCATAGCACCTCACATGCATGTGATTCAACCTCCTTGGTTCCACTTTGTCTTCTAGCTGTGCTACTATTTCAAGTGTACTTCTCTATTTTGGTTAATTTCTTATACATCATCTTGCCTTGGCATATCCTACCCCATATAAATCCCTTGTGTTGGCCCTCTAGCATTTTATTTCTCTTCTAATTCTCTTGTGCACTATAATATTGTGCATATTTACTTATTCCTTGAAGTTAACCATGTTGAGCATATTCACTTCTTGACTTCTTAGTTCTTTGGCACAAGATCAATGGATGTAACTTATTTTATCTTTGGTGCAAATATAATTCCATAGTATTTCGTTCTTGGGTATCTAAGTGCCCTGCACTATTCATCTTGTACAAATTTATCTTCTATTGCTTCTACTTGTGCCTAGTAAGTTTCACACACCCACCACTTAGATGTCTAGCCTCATGCACTGAGAAGGTATAAGTAATTGATTCACTTGATTGGAATTATGTGTGAGGTAATTAAAAATAATTTTTTATAGCCACCATGCATTGCTCATTAGATATATACACTATACAAGGAATATAACAAAAAAATAATGGTTTGGCTTGTGCCAAATTTTATCCTAGTCATCTCAACTCAAACCAATTAGTGACCAAAAAGTTAGAGTTTTATGGTGAAAGTTCCATCCTACTACCTATATGGCTTTAGTTAGTTGCCATTGAAATGCCCAGGGAACATTTTATTAGACAACATGCACAACTTGCATGTGCCTATTTTCAATATGTGGTGGATGATGTAGGGGCCCATCCATTGGATTTAAAATTTGTATGGGTGCTTAAATTACTTAGAATCATAGAGCAACACCAACATTCCTTCAATCAATTCCTTGTGATTTATATGTTTGTCATGCCAATACATCTAGCGTGCCTTCTCAATCTGTTGACTCTATTTGGCTTAGGCACGCTTCTCATCCAAATGCTCCAACTCTTCCAACCTCATGATTAAATATTCTTGGTCATCCAAGTGACCAATTTGTGTAATGAATAAGAAGGGTACCATGAATTCGATGGGGAAAACTACTTCAGTGCCAAACACTAAAAAAAATGGTGTAGCTTTGTTTAGGCACTTATATGTCATGCATTATGCCCATAGTACCATTGAAACATGATCATCCCAATCCTTACAACCAACATCATATATATATTTTTAGGCATGTTCCTAGGGTTTTATTGAATGCTTTAGCTATGCATTTTTCTTGGGGATGATATGGGGTGGTCTTATGATGCACCACTATATACTTAGTCAAAAGGATGCACACAATCTTATTGATGAAATGAGTACCCCTGTCACTAGTCATACATAAATGGTACCCATACTAGCTTATGATGTTCTCCCATATGAAGGGCATGGTTTTTTTGGCTATGTAGTATTTTCTTAGCATGGCTTTAGCCCACTTAGTGAATTAGTCAATGGCTGTTAAAATATATCTTTCACCTATACACCATGCTATAAAATTTATTGGCCCAATGAAGTCAATGGCCCATTTCTCAAATGGTACCTGGGTAAGAATGGGAATGAGAGGCATCTCATCCCAATGGTTGGGATTTTTGATATGATGATATATATCACATGCCTTGGTGTAATCCTTTGCATCTTCAAATAGGATTGGTCACCATAATGATAGTAATAGCTTACATGTCATTACATCTCCAATGAAATGGCCTTCTACAATTTCCTCATGTGATTCTTATAATATGGAGTCCCTTTCATGTTCTAGAACACACCAGTGTAGGACTTCATCTCTACTCAGTTTGTAAAGCTCCCCCTCAATGAGCTAAAATCGGGTGGTATAAACTATAAGTTGCTTCTTCTCTTTAGTTGACAAAGTCTGGGGTGTAACCCAGATGTAAAGAAATTGGTAATCTTTGATAGATCTTTTAAGACCTACTAGACTTTGTATAGCTACATGTCTAGCATGTTATCCTCAATTGACACTGTTGCATCACTAGAAGTGATGTGGGACAAATGGTCTGGCCCCAAGTTCTACTTTCTAGGTTTGACAATGATGGAAAAACACAATTCATATAATAGGATAATCCATCTACATATGTATCCATGTAAAATAAGCTTATTTAAGAGGTAATTGAGCACCTCGTTATTAGTGAAGAAGATGAATGGGGTTACTAGTAGGTATTGCTGAAATTTTTGTAAGGCATAAACCATGACCAACACCTCATGCTTGGTGGTGGTGTAATTCTACTCTGCCTACATCAATTTTTTACTTGTAAAGCATATGGGGTGGTCCATCTTTCCATCACCTAATTGCACCAATATGGCACCAATAGTAGAGCCTGAGGCATCGACATGGATGTGGAAAGGAATAGTCTAGTTTTTAAATTGTAGGATTGGCATGCTAGCCAAATTTAGATTCAATGTTTCAAAAGCCTCCTCTTACACCTCACCCCAATATAATGGGCCATATTTTTGAAAAATCTCCTATAGAGGTGCTATGATCTTTGCATATCTGTATATAAAATTCTTATATTACCCATAATAGCCTATAAAGGTGTGGATGTATTTTTATGTTGAAAGAGTTTGGAGTTGAATTATGATGGCTATCTTCTCAAGATCAATGAGAAAACCATCCTTGCAGATGATGTGCTCAAGCAACATTCTAAAGGGGGTTGTGAAGATGTACTTATTTAGGTTTAAATATATCTATAGCTGCTTGCACCTTTTAAATATGAGGCATGGATTGTCATAGTGGTCCTTTACGTGACCATACATAGTCTAGTCATCAAGATAAACTTGGAGGAAATTATGAATAAAGTCCTTTAAAGTAGTGATCACCACCTTAGAGAATATGGTTGGTGCATTCATAAGTCCAAAGGGCATCACATTATAAGTAAATTAACCCTATTTAGTGATAAAGGTTATTTTGGGCTTATCCTCCTCTTTGATCTAAACCCAATGGTAGCTCAAGAAACCATTAGTGAAAGTATAGATTTTGTATCCTATAACTCCATCCAAGAATTCATTGATAAATGAGGCTGAGAATGGATCATTGATGCAGGCAATGCTCAAGATCCTATAGTCAATGCATATTCATATGTGCCCATCCTTATTGATGTTTATGCCCATCAAGCTCACCCATTTATATTTTTGCATAGGGTAGATGACACTAATGGCAAGCATTTCATCAGTCTATGTTTTCACCTTGGCACAAAGATTGGGATCCATTTGATATAGGCACTTCTTGATTGGCCTTGTGCCATCCACTAGCTTGACGCTCATTTTTCCAAGGTAAAGGTGGGTGCCCTTTGTGTCTTAGTAGTTATGTGGGAATAAGTCCTTAAATTATTTTAGGAAGTCTATGGTTCATGCCATCTCTGTCTCAGACCAATAAGCACCTATAGTGGTAATATTCAATTCACCTTGTATGTTGATGTCTACTTTAGTGGTATTAAGTGGTGTGCAGTAGGGCTCATTATTATCTTGATGAGACTCTTCCACTTGTCTTATCCCCTGAGTTATTTTAATTTTAAGATGCATCAAATCTTCTCTATTTGGGGCATTATCATCCACAAGGAGTAAATTTTTTTGTCTTCCTATTAGAGCCTTCTAATTGTGCTCTTTCGAAGTCTCATGATCTTCCTTGCTAGATTCACTAGTGAGCATTAAATATTTAAATAATGTTAGGAGTGCTAGTCCTTTATCCCTAAAAATATTACTAAGGCACTCTTCTAGGATCCTGGTGTCCTCAAATACTACCTTGAGAATGACTTACAGTGGCTCCAGTAGTTCTAAGTTTTGCAAAGAAAAGGAAAAGGTGTGCACAAAACTCTCCTTGAGTATTTCCTAGTTTCCTATCTTGTGGTGCATCTCATTTACAATGTACCATACCCATCCCCATGTTTTCAAAGTCCTATATAAGGTATGCACCCATAGGCCTTTTGGCATGTTTTCATCATAGATAGTCTAGGTTTCTTCACATAATAATTAATATGTGATTGGGTCAGAATTACCTGAGTAAGTGAGTATGTCCAAGTCCTCATTAATCTTGCCAAAACTAGTGCATATTGTTTCCTAACCTAGTGCATGTTGTTGCCTTTACATCTTAACATGTTGGCAAGTTAGGTCTTTCACTGATCACCAATGAGCAGTAGTGAACTTCAAGGTATGTATTAGTGCACCCATTTTATCTATTTCTTTAGATATGAAAGCTTAAATGTCATGGAAATACCTCTCTATATGATAGTTCCCTTCATGCTTTGGGATCACTGTAAGCTTCCATTTACTTAGTTGGAACACCCTTTTTCCAGCCCTTCTAGCATGGGAAACCCATCTCTTCTGATTGTGCTCAATCCTAACCAGTGCCATTCTATCTAGCCTTGGCTAAACTATGTGCACTAGATGGCACCTTTGGATAGTGACCTCATAAGCTTATTATACCCATAATTTATAGTCTACATTATTTATATCAAAGATATATTATCCATCCTCCCATTTGAGCATACCTTGGTCACTAGGATTGAGCTTCTTGGTTCCTTGCACCATGATGTTGTAAGTGTGATTGATCTTGTCTTTGAGATCAATGATTTCCACATATGAGGACCCTTGATCACTTGATAGAGGGATTACCACCCTTTATTTTGCATTTTCAAAATTCATGTAGCACTTCTTAAAGTGCATGTCTTCATTATTCAGGTAGCAGCATGGCGTACCCAAGAGTGCTAGATAGTTTTCATGCTCTACCAACTTGATGACCTCAAAGTCAACATAGAACTCGATGCCCATGATATCTATAATGGCACCCTTCAAGATCCCAATTGGTTGCATTCAGGTTTTGTTATCCATATGTGAGGTGAGGGTCTCAAGGGTGGCCATCCCATCTTCTCCCAAGTGGTTTTTGTTAGAATATTAACCTCAACACCTATGTCTACAAGTACTTCATAAAATGATTATCTATTGATGGTGGTATCAATTAATAACTCTTGGTCATACTCTATGTTTTGAGTATGCCTTACTTCATGCACCCACTTTGTATGTAACATAACAACTTCAATCATTTGAGGCACATCCTCTTCTTATAGTTTCTTCCCTACATGATTCAACAACAAATCTTTCATGAAGGGAAACACCCCTTCAGTTTGTAGGAGGTGTAGGGTCTCAATCAACTCTTGTACTTCATCATCTTAGTTTGATTATCTTTTATATGAAGTGGTGTCTTGTGCCTATAAATATCTAGACAAGTAGAGTTTACCCTAAAATTTTTGTATCACACTCATGGCTTGTTGCAAAATGTCCTTTTGTTGCCTAGGATTAGGATAGGGCATAGATTTTGGCTTAGGTCATGTTATGTACTTAGTCTAGCTTGATTTGCCATACTCCAAGTACAGTTCTTGGGTCAACGTAGTGGTTTACTTAGTGGTGAACCCACTCTGAGTGGTGGCCTATAGTTTAGGTAGATCCTTGTGAGTCTGTTGCGCCTTGGGAGCCCACCTTTGTTTTTTGGATTCATGTTTAATAATTATAACACCCTTATTACACTGACCTTGATTTAACTTTTTGTACAAGTTTGAGCATTCTTTGAATGCATGTGGTACTTGACAATACCACATGTTGGGTGCATGGGGAAGTCATGCTGATAGTTCTTAGTCAACACGCACTTATAACATGATCATGGTGGGAATATTCCTCCACCATGTCATCCTCCTTGCTTGCACACACCTTACTAGTTTTCATAACCCATATTGTGTTGGCCATAACCCTTATTTCCTTGACCTGCCTAACTATCGATTGATGTTATCACCTACTATATGCCTCTTTCTATGTTTTACACATCTCATCGATGACTCAACAATATTATATAGAGTGTGTATAGGCATCACACATCTCAAAGTAAATGGTAGTGTTTACTTACTAGTGAGCTACAACATAGGATAGTTTTGAGTGTCATGTGGCCCATGATAGACTTCATAGCTGAGAAGTAGGGTGTGAAAATTTGTTTATAAGAAATTATTCTTGTTATGCCCCTTCATATCATAGTCAATGTACCATAACTTACTATGGGTATCATGTGTTGAATCAGTAGTTAAATTCTATAGCTAGGAAGCCATTGACATGATATGCACCTCCATGAATGGGTTGATCTTGGTATTGTTGTTGCTTACCACCTTGATCTAGAGCACAAATTTAAGTAATTCATAGGGGTTTATGAAGGTTTTCATAAATAGGGCTCATCTAAAGGGTACTAGCAGGCCTCCAACAAACCATTGCATGTATTGGGAGGGGTGAATGTCATATGGAAGCTTAGAGAGAAGAGTTTTAAACCATGCATCATATAGGTGCATGATCTTGGATAACCCTTGGCTGATTTCCTTGAGAATTGTAATGCTCTATTATTCAAACTTAGGGATATCAAAATATTTCAATAAGGCTTCCTTCAACATATTATAATCATCCATAGCTTGGTTTGGATCAAATTTTTGATACTAAGTATGGGCACGATCCAACAAGGTGACCACAAATTGGGTCACCTTGCATCTGGGTTGAGTGATGCCTTAAGCTTGCCATTGTAACTCATGTTTAAGCACATGCTTCACAAAATTCTTTATTCTATGATACTCAAGCAAGTGTATTGCCATCTCATAGTAGATATACTAAGGGGTGGTGTCAGGTTTTGAGGTGATTACCCCCCTTACATCTATGTTAGAGGTGGCCCTCTAGCACCTCCACTTGTAGGGTTAAACATTGACCCTGTTAGAGTAGGATTCATTTTTGAGCTTGCCATCATAGTACCACTCACTAATGGCACCATACCACTTCTTATGGGTTGTTTCCTAGTCAATGTAGTTGACATTCTCTACATAGTCATGCTTGTGATTGTGTTAATGGTTCTTAGGTTGGCACTTGGTAGGTTTATTGTATATTCACTTAATTCCTTATAGGGAATCACTTGATTAATCATAAACTCTTGATATAAATGTTGAATCCTATCAAATTTAATGTTGATAATAGGTTTAGATATTATTATTTTATCTTTTGATGGAAAATCTAGTGCATGAGCTTATGATTCACATTCGAAGGGGGTAGGTGCTTCTAGTGCATCCTTAGTCACCATGTCTTGTAAGAACCCCACTATCATCCTAAACCTAACTATTGAGCCTGATCTCTTAC
This sequence comes from Torreya grandis, assembly GCA_037957365.1. Lineage (NCBI taxonomy): Eukaryota > Viridiplantae > Streptophyta > Pinopsida > Cupressales > Taxaceae > Torreya > Torreya grandis. Next base: position 2,044,402 of record JARHVA010000606.1, on the reverse strand, counting down.
TTCTTCCTCTCTCTTTGTACTACTACAATTCAAGGGATCATTCCCCATGCCCTTCCCATTCACTATGAGTCCTCTCGACACTTTTACATTCTAGATCCTCCATCAGCCTATGCCTTTGTTTACTATAGTTTAGCCTTTAGATCTCTTAGGTGTCCATTTATTAGTCCTCTTCCATCTCACCTCACCTACACTTCCCCTTCTTACCTTATATTCTTGTTCATATGTGCAAGTGTTTTAACTTTCCATTCTTATGGTTTATATACCATTATCCACTAGAAGCTTCTTCAGTTCAGTGTCAAGTCCTCTTATGAACACGCCTCTATGTTTGTGAAGGAACTCATACTTTGATTTTTCAAGACATAATAAAGTCGACAATATAAATTTTAACATATAGCTATTCAATTCAACACTCCACCACTTATTTATAGTGCACGTCCAAAATTCATCCAAGCTCTCAAATCTCTCTATGCATTCTATTGTTTACTCAATGCACTGGCTGTAGTTTTTCCTTCTAGAGGTAGTGTCGGCAACCAACCAAAAATAAACATGCTCAAGTAGCTCACAAAAAAACACCTCATATAAATCATCATAAATGTTGGCTTACACCCATTTTCTTGGCTCCCATCCTTTGAATGTAGGATGCTTCTGCGTGAAACTATCTTTTACTTGCTCTAGCCAATGCTTGATGTTATTGAGTGATAGTCAAATCATCACTCTATTTCACCATTATAGAAATGAAATTTAACACATGTCTCAATAATGGAACCAAAATGTTATATAAAAATTCACTAGATTAGCTTTTATGCTTGGTCACACGCTTATTAGTCTAGCCAAGTCAATTCTATGCTTGGTATCACTAGGCATGAACATAATAGGGTATACCACACAATATTTAACACACTACTAGGCTATCATCAGTTTCAAACAAGGCACAAGATTTTTTCACTCACCCAAAATGTAATAGTGAAGGGACCAAGCCTACATTTGGCTAGTTGATACATGGCACAACTTGGGTTTCAATGGGTTTTAGTCATACACAAGATGGGTTTGGGTTTAGGTGACTTGTTGGTGATAAAATATCTTGGGGAAGTTTAATAGGTGCAAACATTTTCAAGGGCACAAGTCCTATATAATACATTCATATTTGATAGGCATAGCTCTTAACAACACAAGCTATGGGGATGGTGAGCAAGGATCATTAAATCTCTTAGTTGAGTCATGGGAAGGGTTTGGGTTAAAGTGCTCATTCTTCAAGTTAGTGCTCCAGGTATGGGTATTATAGTCTCAACACATCCAAGTTCCAACACTTATCCTAATTTATAGGTAGGCCAAAGTCACTATATGTCACACAATGCCATTAGTGACCAGGGATACACCTTTATAAAACAATACAATCAAAGTAAGAAACTATAGCATTGCACATATAAAACTAAGTCACAAATATATTATAGTGTAAAATATAATGCAATAATCAACATTACATTATTTAAATAACACTCCTCATTGATTCATAGTTTAAAATATGGAGTTTAAGACATAAAAGTAGACCATATGCTCATCCTTAACACTACTCGTGCCTAACAGCTCATAGGTGAGCTTAGGATATAAATTTTATATATCTAATTTATTTCATGCAGATTACAAAACACTAATGTTGGCTCTCCATTTCAGCAAAGCTTCACTATGTTATTCACCTCCTCCTCTTCTTCAAAAATAAAGCTTATTATATAGGAAACTAGGAATATCCTTGCTAGGTTAGATAGGTGCATGCCAAGTGATGAGTTGTCATTGGGAATTGCTAGTCCATCAGATCCACTACACTAACCAGGTTGGATGAGTGCATGTCATATGTTAATCTATCATTTGAGGGGTCAATATCTCACTTTATCCACTCTTATGACACCTTCTCTTCTTGAGCCAACATCTATAAGTTCCTATAGGGATGTCCTTTGAAGGGTAGTGCCACACAATTACTTGCCAACTAGCATAGGATCCTTGTGAATTCCTCTAGCTGGCACTAAAAGTATAAAAGGGAGTAATCATTACATAAGATTTCCTCATATTGAGATGTGTCTAGTTGGTGAAATCCATGTAATTGGTGAAAAAGGGGGACCAATCATGAAATTTGCCAACCTATAGAGAAACCTTCTTATTTCCTTAATTATTCATCATTACATCAATAATACTCCTTATTAAATTATTATAATGTCATTATAGGAACTTAAAAATTCCATACAAAGTCTTGCAAGCCTCAATAAATTAAGACAAGACCAATGACTCTAGAAAACTAAGACCTTCTTTGCCCCTTCATTAGCTTTTATATCTCTTTCTAGTTCCTTTATTCATGGGTTAAGCTTTATCACTTTGAAATTAAATTTTTTATCATAGTTTATTGGAACAATTCTTTCTCAACCAACATCTTAATACATTGGATTTATTTTGATGAGTCTAAAGTTACATTTTACCCCAAATAACTTGACCTTTTAACAAATACTATTGACTCATCCCTCCTTGGTGAGAAATACTTACAATAAATTATATTTCATGAATAATTTTCCCCTAAAAATAGCTAATGGAGCATTTGTTCTGAACCTCTACTAAGTCCTTTACATGATTGAATATACAAATGTTGGACTTTTGGAGGGAAAACTATATATAAACATAATAACTTAACAATCACACTCGATCATGACCTTTACAAGCTTCAAATGAGCTCTCGAAGTGATTACTCCATAAGATTTATCCATATTCTCTCTAAACACAATTTTAATACAATTTTGGAGGGAAATGGATTACAAACTAGTCCAAGGTAGATTTGAATATTAGAAAGGCTTCCTACACACCTCATAAGACTTAACAAACCACTTATTGATCTCATTTACAAATTGAAGATCATATTTAAAAGAATGGGGATGATGCTTTTGCATTAGACTCCCCAAGTAAAATAATTTTGAGCTCCATCTCAAATGCATTTTCTTTCTTTTTTTCTACTTCTTTACCTTTTTGTGTTCATCTCTTCTCTTCCTTACTTGTTGATCCTCTTCAACTGATTATTCAAAATGGTGAACATATAACTTTTCTCCATTCTTCAATATCTTTATTGTAACCTCTTTCAATGTTATACCTACATATTCATAGCATAATAAAGTATTAGATTTATAACATAGATACTTTTGAGTCTCATTATGTTCTTCTTGCCAATGTAATTGTTCATCCAATTTACAATTCTTCTTAAGCTCTATTATCTTCTCAATATGCTTTTCTTCTATTCTTAGATAGAAATTTTCCTCCTCTTCAAATGCCATTTCATTTTTTATAACATAATCTAAGCTTGTTAACTCATGTTCTAATTGTTTTGCACTAACATACAAAAATGAATCATTAAATTAAAATTTTTGTGTCATAGACAATCCTTATAAATACTTCTCCTCTAAGTCTACAATCTCCTTCATATGATATTATTCATGAGGAATTGAAATTGTTTCCTCTTATATTTGTTGTATCTCTCTTCTTGGGAGCTTCATATCAGGTTCTTATTCTTCTTTGTTCTTGATTCTTTCAAGCAGCCAAAATTTTGCTTCATTGTCATCATATATTTATCCTTGGTCTTATTCTTAGCTCTATCCATATTTCTCTTCCTCTTTATTAAGGATCACATCCTTTTATTGATAGTCTTCTTCAAATATTAAGGCCTCAAATTTTCCTTTCTCTTCACCAATATTCATACATGCATTCACATATTCAAATAAATTATTAGATTCAAAAGATTGAAGCTCATTTGCCTCCTCAATATCTTCCTTATTTAAGCTTCCAATAAATCTTATGAGCTAGTCTTCATTTTCTATTTCATTTTCTTCCAACATAGATCTTGTATCTAGTTCACAAATATACACTTTTTGTTATTTTTTAAACAATCTCTCTTCTCTTCTTAAGGAAATTTTCATGTTTTGCTTTGCCCTTCTTTCTACTATCTATTTAACTAACCACTTGAATGTATTTCTCATTATCCAACCAAACCATTGGTTGTGCATCTATTTCATGTACTCTATTATGACTTCTATCTCTTCTCTTATTTGTCTTAACTTGTTTAACTCTTCCTCACTTATTTTTATTGCTTTCTCTCTCCTCACTTGACTCTTATTCTTTATAAATAGCCCTTCCATTCTCTTCATAACTTCCTCTTGTGCTTTACCTAAAGACTCTTTGGTATTTTGACACTCTATCATTTTCTCAGTCTCAGCCAAGTTTATTTCACCTTGGTCTTTTGACTACTATCTAAGTCTTTTGCACCTTGGAACTCTCTAGATTCAATGAGTTTCTCCTTCACAAGCCTCAATAGGCCTAGGATTGTTTTACACTCTTTTTAAACTTATTCTTTACTAAGGTTTCCTTCACATTTTACAAGAGCTTATTTCATGATTTAATATCAAAATATTGAAACTAGACTAGCCTGTTACCATAAAAGGATGTAAGGTATAACCTTTTCATCTATTAGGATCTATACCCACTTATCAAGTTTAGATTCATGAGATAAAATCACATCTCAATGACTATATTAGATTATTTGACAAAAATTTCACACAAAAAGGGTTAAAAAATGTTTCAAAATTGGATTTTATGCATGGATAAGGTTCCTCTGACTTACAAATATCTTTTATTAGGTGAACAATGACTCACAACTCATATTTTAGGATTTACACCAACTCCTCATCATCTAGTCCTTCAAATAACTTATAAGACTAATGGGCCTTCAACATGACATTTATTGATAAGAATTATTCAAATTTTCTTAGGTTTATTCACTTTATCTTTAGACCTAAAACAAAATTATTCAACTCTTACTTGAAGATAAAACTCTCTTTAATACAAAATTTATCTTTTTGTCAAACATTGCTTAAGGGGTTTCTAGGCCAAACAAGGCCATCGACACACTTTTCACTTATATATTAGGATAAACACATTTATGTATTAAAAACCACTTTATCAAACATGATTACTCATTCCATCCATTCTTTTTACTTGAAACCACAAGAATGACCAAAACTATCTTTTAGGCCTAATAGGCTTAATTAAGCCTTCTTTATGATATTTTACCCAAATCAATGATTTATTTTGTTCCTTAATTTTTATTATAGTTTAAAAAATCATTAAAAAACCATTTTAAAACATTCCATAACCTCCTTCCACTTCAATTTAAAAAAATTACAATTTTGTGTTCTTAGGCGTAATGCAAGTAGGTCTTTAAGTCTATCACTGTTGAGTTTTGTCCATAACTTCATTAATAAACCTTATATTAACATGAAACATTATTTAATGTATTAATAACTATAAATAATCATTCAAAACATTTTTTATAGTTTTTCTAGGGTTCATTTGTCTAAAAATTAAACTTTTCTCTTGAAACCCTAGGTTTGCCAGTGACAGGGCAACAAACACTATAAATTGTATAATTTGAATTTTAATTACTTTAAATACTTGGTTATACTTTTAAAATGTCTTTATAATATTTATTTATAACTTAAAATTTATTTCAAACTTTATATGATATCCAAAACATGAACATATCTCAAATATCAAACCTACATTACATATTATTTTGTGTTTCTTGAACTCGGTCCTATGAATTCAAGGCTTTAGGGAGAAATATCACACATATAAACATGAACATTTTTTAAGTCCAAAAGGAACATATAAAAACGTTACAATGTCAAAACCCACTCTCTTTTTTTGAAAATTTCTTTAGAATAGTGGATTACAAGCTTGCAAATGCTTTAAACTCCCATACAGTCCTAAAGGCTTTCTTCAAGAGCAAATGGATGATTTAATTACAAGTTTCATCTCTTAAACATATGAATATATGTCAAATCACCAGATATAAAATTATTTTAACACATTATACTCTTAATTTTTTCAAATACTTGATCATCAACATGTAAGTAGCTTCTCAAAACAATATTGCATAGAAGAACTTCATGGAAACATAATTTAACACCAATTATTAGATTGAAATTTGCCAAATTATAGAGAAACCTTTTTATTCATTAATTATTCATCATTATATCAATAATCCTCCTTTTTATATTATTACAAGATCATTATAGGACCTTACAAACGCCATATAAAAACCTGCAAACCTCAACAAATGAAGACAAGACCAATGACTATGAAAAACTAAGACCTCATTTGCCCTTTCATTAGATTTATACCTCTTTCTAGTTCCTTCATTCATGGATTAAGCTTTATCACTTTTAAACTAAGTTTATAAGCTTAGTTTATTGGAATACTTCTTTCTCAACCAACATCTTAATACATTGGATTTGTTTTGATGAGTCTATAGGTACCTTTTACCCCAAATAACTTGACCTTTTAACAATTAATATTGACTCATCCCTCCTTGGTGAGAAATAATTACAATAAATTATATTTCATGAATAATTCCCCCTAAAAATAACTAATGGAGCATTTGTCTTGAACCTCTACTAAGACCTTTACATGCTTGAATATACAAATGTTGGCTTTTTGGAGGGAAAACTACAAATAAACCTAATGACTTAACAATCACACTTGACCATGGCCTTTACAAGATTCAAATGAGCTCTTGAAGTGATTACTATATAATATTTATCCATATTCCCTTTAGACACAATTTGAATACAATTTTGGAGGGAAATTGATTACAAACTAGTACAAGGTAGATTTGAATATTAGAAAGGCTTCCTACACACCTCCTAAGACTTAACAAAACACTTATTGATCTCATTTAAAAATTAAAGATCATATTTAAAAGAATGGGGATGATGCTCCTACATTAAATTTTTTTGAACCAGATCATCTAAGTAAACTAAAAAATAGTGAAGAACTAGAAGAAATAGAGGATGAGTCCCCAAATGCACACTTATTCAGGGTTACTACAATCTTGGATAATATAGAGGACATTGAATTTAAAAAAAATAAAAATAAATTTATATGCATATTATATAGAAGGGGATAAAAAGTAAACAGTCACCCAAATTATCCCACATAGTCTCATCAATGGATTTTGTTACAAGATTGGGAAAGATGATGTGTTGCACAGAGTAGCATTAGAGCATGAATGACCATATCTTCTTCAAGAAGCACATCAGGGAATTGTAGGGGGACACTTTGTAGGTAAAACCACTATAATAAAAATATTACAAAGTGGTTTTTGGTGGTCAAATTTATTATAGCATGTGCATAGGATAGCCAAGCATTGTGATGTGTGTCAGTGAATGGGAAAGCCAAATCAATGTGATGAGATACCTTTTATACCAATGCTCACAAAGCAACCATTTGAACACTAGGGAATTGATTTTTTTGGACCTATAAGTCATCCAAGAAAATGAAGTTATGCATAAAATATTATTACTGTGATAGATTACTTCACCAAATGGGTAGAAGCTACTATAAACCCAAGTTATGGTGTGAAAGACACTATCAAATTCTTATATGAAAACATTATTACAAGACTTAGATTCTTAGTCAAGTTTGTTAGTGATAGAGGAACACATTTCCTCAATAACACTATAAAGATTCTCATTGAGGATTTTATGGTCTCGCACCATAAGAGTATAACTTATCACCCTCAAACAAATGGACAAGCTAAAACACCAAACAAAGTATTGCTAAAAATGTTAATGAATATATGTAATGTGCAAAGGGATGATTGGGAGGATCATATTTATATGATTCTTTTGACATACAAAATAAATAATAAGTGTGCCATAATTTTCACTCCCTTATTGCTTGTCTATGGTCTTGAGGTAGTAATGCCTATGGAATACATTATTCTAAGTTTGCACATTGTGATGGTTATGAGTCTAGGCGACCAATATTATCTAAATAAAATATTAATAGACTTGGTTTGAATGGAGGAAATTTAAAAAATGGAAAAATGGATGTAAGATATCCACAAGTTAAGCTATAAGGTATGACATGATTGCAAATTATGATCTGAGTAATTTCATCTAGAATAAATGGTACTGTTGTATGATAGCAAGTTTAAGGCATTCTCAAGAAAATTGCACATTAGATGGAAGGAACCCTAAATCATTCATGAAGTCCCACAATAGGGTACCATTATGTTAAAATATATTTAGGGAACCATATTACCAATACATATTAATGGTTTTAGGGTTAAGCCTTACCATAATTAGTCTCTATCATTCTTGTTGCTAAAAAGAGAGGGTCTTGAGTAACACCATGTAGATTAGGGTTTTTGTTTAATGTTTTCTGTTTTTTTATTTGTTTTTTGAATTAGAGTGTTCTTATAGTGTGATATTTGGATCAAAACACATCATAACATAGTTAGACGAGTGAGTATTACAAACTATGACCAATTCATAAAGATAGCTTGAAATAAGGATAGTTGGGAACAACTACACCATGGTCATCAAATAAGTCTAGGAAAATGGTGATGATAAGCTAGGTATGGTGAAAGGATGGATAAAGGTCATTCAAGACCATTAATGATAAGACACTTAAGTAGATTTCATCTTTCCCAAAGCATATCACATGGTAGAATGATAGGTGGAAAATAATTTTGATGAATGAAAGGATGTCTTGTCACATCATATAACTATAGACGAAGGAATTAAAAAGTCTAGATGAAAAAGGGTCATTGGTCATAGCAAATAAAATCTAAGTGAAATTAATTTTAGAGTAAAATTCATGAAAAATCATTTAGGGCATTCAAACTAGTTGACCAAATGAATTTGGGTGCCAAAAACTATATAATAGAGGGCATGAACAACACACATAAATTACATACTTCTCCCAATAAGTGAATATCATGATCCAAATTAAAAACATCTCATTGTGCATAGATTGAATATTAGAGATACAACAATAAAATCAAGTATTCAACTAAGGCTAGTACAACAACCACAAAGAGAGATCAATTATTGATTCCACTATCAGATGCATAAAAATAGGAAATGGGGATTAACCTAAGGATTCATCAAACCACACTAAGATCCAAACCCATTTGAATTCATTGATTCAAACAAAGCCACTTTTTTTTACATAGTATCCACAAGAAACAATACAGGTAGGATCCCTAGCTCCACAACATCCCATGTGAGGCTCGATGCAAAATAATTTATCAAACTACCTACATTAGCTAAATGGATGAGGTAATTATCACTCTTTTGAGTAGGTATAATGAAGGGGATATTTATTTGTCCTATGATATCACAATCCAAATTAATGCTCAGATTATGGCATGAGTAACATGCCTATAAACTTATGGTAAATCCCTTCTCCCCTATAATTCCATCACTCCACTAATTCATTCAGATACCAAGGATAAGTATATGACAAGGGTAGACATATGAATACCAACTAATTTAGTAGATGATGCTTTAGTGTGCATTCTATTTGAATACATTACAAAAAAGTTTTAGAAAACTAAAAATTAGGTTAAGTAAACAACAAAAGGGGTTATATATATTTTATACACATAATATTTTTAAAATTTTATCAATTATTGACACTTTGTATTTTGCATGAACCTATCGAGTCCAAATATCTTTAAGTGTACGCCTTAAGGGGTGCGCTAAGAAAGGGGTGGGCAAACCATTGGTGCTTCATAGGATTATTGTCCCATTTTCCACATGTTATCTACACACTTATCTCCTAAAACCATTTACCCTAAGCTTTCTCTTCTTAATTTAACCCATTCTAAACTTCTTACACATTTTATCCTCTTTTTCCTTACCTTGATCCCATTTTGTCAGTCAGCTGCACATGGTCGACTGTGTTGACCCTGTATAGTTTTGGGTTAGTGTCACTTAGGAGATATTTTTACCTTTATCTGACCTATCTTGGGACTTAGTGAATAATTTTTTGAAATTATATAGGGTCAAATAGGTCAACCCTATCGACTACCATTTTTGGAAGGATTTAGGGTAAGATCCACCTATATATACAAGTTCATTACCCACCATTTGATAAGAAAGAAGTGAATAACAAGTAAGTGTGAATGATCATCTATTTATTAACCATTCTACTTGAGAATTAAAGCTTAGGGTTCCATACTTTCTTTGGAGATATGGATCTTATCATGTGGAGAATTCTTTTGGATGCATTGATAGGTTGTGTGGCCTAGAGTTGATTTGTCTTTGTTATCCTTACATACCACAACAATTTATTGTGATGCACCTTAGCCAAGGGAGAGATTGAGGCTTGGTGGGTTCATCTTCAAGTTAATTATTACTAAATTTATTTCTCCTTTATAAGTGTAGATAGATAATGCAATTTTGCTTCTCTTCCATGTATTAGAATTCCATAGACATTGACATTACTATATGTCTTCTATGTATGTTTAGTTTTTATTTTGTTTTTAACCCCCATTTTGTTCCACAAGCTTTGGTGAGCACTAGATTAGATTTAATTTCTTGAAATTAGCATAGGTAAAATATCAAAACCTAAGAACCCCCTAGGGTTATTTCATGATTATGTTAGACTGAAGGCTTTAGAACCCTCCTTATCATAGTGTATTGTGATAAGTGATCCCTTAATTGGGTCCAATGAATCCAAATATTGGTCATGATCCCACTTAACAAATGTATTCCCAATCAAAAGTATAGTTATGCTCTATCTTCTCTGAGACAAGATTGATTTATAGACATGATGTATTTCTAATTACATATAGCCATTATGTATTGCATGATATGCTTATGCAAAGACTTCAACTAGCCCAAGTTTTTGGCCTCAGAGTTAACTAAAAATATTTAGAATATATTCATAGGCACCTCCCAAGATTTCTAATATCAATTCTTGGTATTACTTATTTACTTTACATAATGGAAATCACCAAAAGGACTAGTCAACATGGTTGTAGATTTTTGGCCTACTACCACATTCACAAATATTGCATGGACCAAAATGGGGGAATTCAAGGAATGGTGGATTGAGAATCTAGCCTTGATCAGGTCACACCCTAAAATACCCTAATATGTCATATAATATCTAGGATAACATGCATCAATTATAAATATATATAATGGAATTTAGATCAAAGTGCATCAGTTACGAACACCAATTATGATCGAAATGCCATTCTTCATCATGATGTTAGATGTGCAAGTAAAAGTTTGGAGGTAAAAAAATCTAGCTATGAGGAAGGTGAAACCTTTGCATTCCATCCCTTCTAGAGGATAACATCCTATACTAGAAAAACCACAAGCATAACTATAATCACAACCATAAACCCCACCACAATCCTCAATGGCTCCATTATGACATGACAAAGGTAAAAAAATGCACCAGCAAAGAGAGCCTCACCACCAAGACCAAATATGAGAAATTATAAAATTAGAAAATCCAAACATTCTGAAGATAAGAGGTGAGTCTAACCTAATAGAGTTGCAAATCAAGGAACATGAGACTTTGAAGTCAATACTAGAAGATGTGGGTGATGATTGTTATGAACAAAAAGAATAAAAAGAATTATTCTTCTATAAATCATTATACACCTCCCCATTGTGCAATTAGATAAGGTAGGACCTTTGGTTGACTTCACTAAACCTCCCCCCTCTATTATTATTTACATTGTAGGGTGGGAAGGAGTTTGACAAAATCTAAAGGCCAAAATATTCCATAAATAACTAGTTATGATATGTTCAATTGTACACTAAGAAGAATAGCCTACACAAACGAGTTCACTTATAGCTTTGATGCACAAACCAAAGAATCATCCTTAAATAAGGCCATCCACCATAATAAAAGAGATAATGGTATTTTTTGGATAATCAATAGCAAAAAGGGGAACACAACAAAACCTAGAAGCATAGCCATAGTCCCAAGGCTAGGATGTGAAGAAGAAAAAGATGAGCCTCACTCCCCATCCTACATATAAAAATAAGGAGACTATGTGGAAGATTATTATGTTGAATCCTTCATTTTAAAACATTCACAATCAATGATAATACTAGACTCACCAACCCTTATGAAAGATCCTGAAGAGACCAACTTGTCACAATCAAAATGACAAACATAATCTATGCATGAACTAGAGGACCTAAATGAAGATAAAAAGAAGGTTGAGTGGAAATAGAGAAAGGAAGAGAAATAATAAAGAAGAAAGAAGCAAAGAGAAAGGAAATGATTGAGGAATAACAGTTAAAGCAATGGGTATTTATGTAAGAATAGCAACACCAATAATAAGCTACACAAGAAGCACACCAGAACCAAGTTGAAGAAGTAGAGGCTATAAATAAGTAAACTAAAGAAGTAGCAGATGTAAATAAACAATCTAAAGAAGCTAATTCTCTCAATAAATGAGTTGAATAAGAGAAGATAAAGATAAAAGAGAAAAAAGAGGTGGTGTGGAAACATCATGAAGTGCAGGATGCAAAACAAAAGTAGGAAAAAGTAATAACAGAAGTAAAGTCTCAAGAGTAGAAAAAGGTTAAAGAAGAGTAGTGCATTAAAGATGAACAATCCAAGAGCACAGTCACAAAACAAGTAGTCAAAGACAAATCCAAAGTTGAAGCTAAGCCAAGGCCAAGGCTGATGTAAAAGCCAAATCTAAAACTAAAGAAAAATTCAAAACTAAAGCTAAGGCAAAATACAAGGCCAAATCTGAAGCTAAAGATAATCTTAAGGCCAAAACACAAGCCCAAGCCTAAGCTAAGGTAGATGATAAGGATAAGGCTGAATTTGAAGCTCAAGCTAGAAAATAAAAAGAGGCTAAAGCCAAAGAAGAAATTATATTGAAGAAAATCTAGAAATGCAAATTAAACTAAGAAATCTTAATCTAAACTAAATCATCCTAAGCTAGAGATAAAAACAAAATAAACAACAAAAACTTATACCTTAGCTGTAAAAATATTCTCCCATTGTTATGTGAATTCTATTAGGTCTCTTTGAATTGTTGTTGTTCACTCTTTTAATGCAAGGTAAAATGGGCAGTGTTTTGATGCAAAAATATTCATTGATGGCTTTGATTTGATTTGGATTCATATGTTATTTTGATATCACTTTGTTATAATAATTTAGGATGATTAAAGTGATGGATTTAATTCTTATCTATATATTTTTGGAGTGTTGAGAATTGTTGTCATTGATGTCAAAGTGCATCTTGTGAAGATGCATGGTGAGTGGCCTTTGAGGTATGAGTTTGTGTGCTTGATATGATAAGTAATACATGTGACAAGAGATAATTTGAAGGAAACATAATTTATCTCTTTTTATATATAATTTTAAGGCAACCTAATGTTTTTCTATTGAGAGAGAATTTGAAGGCAACCAAAATATTCTTCTATTAGTTGTTGTCAAGATTGTTATAGTGGTGTGAGAATGTTTTTTGGTGAATATTTTTGTTTGATAGAATAATTGGTAGCTATGAAATTGTTTGAGGAGAATTTAAGGCATGTTTTAAAGTTATATAAGCATCAAGTAGTGTTTCAAGGTCAATTTTCAAGTTTCATGTACTTGAGAAGCCTAGTCATGGCAGTAGTAATAACATGAAGAGACCTTGTGAAAAGGTATGTGTATGATGGCTTGGTAAGATGAGTTAACATAGGCATGAATGGATGTATGAGGTTTATTGAGAATGTATATGATGCATTTTATAACTCATGTGAGTTTCAAGGTGAGCCTACAGGGGTAAGATCTTAAGTCCAAGTCTTCAACTAGACTAGTTCTAGACCTTGCCTAACCTAATGAGGTGTCATGAGGTGTTGTAAAGGCATATGAAGGATGTAAATTATTATTTTAGAATTAAATAGGTTTTTTGAGTGTGTGATTGAGGTAGATACCATATTAAAATATCTATGAAGGTCAGTTTCAAGGCCTAATGTGGTTTGCAAGTTTAGGTCTAAGCAAGTAAAGAGAGAGATGGTGGCCAAATGAGGTATGAGATTAAAATTTCAAGATAAGAATGAGTATGTGATAATTTTTAGTGGTGTGATAGATTTTCCCAGGTGTGTTAACCAATTTTGAGGTTAAATTTTCAAGGTTTAGGCTTGAAAAAGTGTTTTAAGGTCTCTCAAGTGCATAAAATGAACAGTTCTCAACCTGAGAAGGAATTTCAAGTGTTCATGGCATGTGTAAGATTTGCATATAAAATTTATATATTCATGGTAGATGGGGAAGGGTCATAGATAAAAAAAAATATGCATTATCTTTTATAATAAGGGGCTAAGCTTTATGAATGATTGCTAATAGTGGAAGATGGTTTAAACCCTCAAAGAACCCTAATAGGGACCCAATATGAAAGAAGTTATTTTAAAGTGATTGTAATGGATTGGTATGGATATTTAAGTGACTTAAGGTTATATTAAAATCTCCCAATAACCTCCATGTGTGATTTATTTGTCAGGTGTGTAAGTAGACCCTATAGGAAAGTGTTAATTTCCTAGAGATTTGTTGTAGCAGTTAGAGTTGACCAAGTCAAAGTTGTTAAATGGATGGAAGAAAAGTTTTAAGAATTTTATTTTGTGTTCATGGTATTTTATAGATAGGTTCTAGGCCTCAAATGTGTTAAAAATGTCATCCAAGTTGACCAATCACTAACAGACTTAATGGTGAAAATAATGAGAAACCTAGGTAGCAGTGAGAAGATGTTTAGGGATGTGTTATCATGGAAATGGATGAATCCAAATGCATGGAGAAATTTTTAAATACTTTTAATACATGTCCATGTTAGATATAAGTTTTGGAGGTTAGTGGATTTGATGAAAATGTTTCTCATAATTTGACCTATCTAGCTTAGATGAGATAATGAGGTATAAGATTATGAGATTGGTCTGTAAGACTAATATTGCCATTTGACCATATTATATTTTTATCTAATAATATTATAATATAATTCACATACATCAATATTCTATGTAAATTCTCATATAGGTGATTTAATGTCATTATCACCATGACTGTGCTTTAAGATAAACAGGCAAATCTAGGTAAGCAAGTTACAGTGATGAGTTTGAGGCTCTATGATATAAATTGATGTATCTAATACATATGGTGTTGTTTTTTATGAATTGAAATTATATAATGATTTTTTAAAGATTGGAAGTGAGTGAAAGTGGTTAAAATTTTGAATCCAAAATGGCTTATCTAGCTGAGTGAGGTTTATGAGAGAGAAGGTCAACAAATTGGTTTACAAGACCAATAGTTTCCATTTGATCATATGATATTTTTGTTGGAGGTTATTTTTATGATGTTTTAGGATAATTTTAGTTCATTTAAATATATTTATTTTGTTATTTCATGTGTCAAAATTTCAAGTTTCCATGATTATGTTTTGAGGCCATTTGATAGTTAAGAGTGAGCATTTTGCAGACAAGATTTTGAACCTATATACCTTGAGTTGAAGTATATAATGAATTTTTTCATGACCCTAAGGTCATGAGGTTTTTTAATATGAATTTTTTTTACATGGTTATTTATCAAGATTATGTTTATGCTTTAGTTGTTCAAGATGGACCTTTTATGTGTATGAAGGCCTAATTGTGAGCAGTGCTAATGGTGTGCTTCAAGTGGTGGTTGGAGCTAAAAAGTGTTATGGATCCTAGATGAGATTAGTAGGGGTATATTTTAGTGACACATGATATATTTATTCCATGTGATGTGTTTATTGTGTTTCAAGGAAGGAAAAGTGCAACATGTCTTAAAGTAGACCTAATGGAATTAGGTCTGTATGAGACCTAAAAATGAAATGAGGCCTAATTGAGGTACATCAGACCTAAAAGGACCAAAATAAAATTTTATTAATGTGTATGATATATCATATATCTATTCCATGTCCAACCTCAGAGGTTAAGGGTGTTTGGCTAACCAAGAAGAATATGAACAAGAGGCTTGTATAAATACAAGGAAGTTTTTAGGCCTATTATGTTTGTAAAGAGTAAGCAAATAAAATAACATATTATAGAGAATAAGGAGGTATTTTATACCATAATATGATTATATAGGATTATTGATGAATATTTTATAGAGGTTTTGTGTATGAGGATCAAGGTTATATGACTAACTCAGTCTCGAAGAGACCTAATTGATGGAAGAAAAGTTTTAAGAATTTTATTTTGTGTTCATGGTATTATATAGATAGGTTCTAGGCCTCAAATGTGTTAAAAATGTCATCCAAGTTGACCAATCACTAACAGACTTAATGGTGAAAATAATGAGAAACCTAGGTAGCAGTGAGAAGATGTTTAGGGATGTGTTATCATGGAAATGGATGAATCCAAATGCATGGAGAAATTTTTAAATACTTGTAATACATTTCCATGTTAGATATAAGTTTTGGAGGTTAGTGGATTTGATGAAAATGTTTCTCATAATTTGACCCATCTAGCTTAGATGAGATAATGAGGTATAAGATTATGAGATTGGTCTGTAAGACTAATATTGCCATTTGACCATATTATATTTTTATCTAATAATATTATAATATAATTCACATACATCAATATTCTATGTAAATTCTCATATAGGTGATTTAATGTCATTATCACCATGACTGTGCTTTAAGATAAACAGGCAAATCTAGGTAAGCAAGTTACAGTGATGAGTTTGAGGCTCTATGATATAAATTGATGTATCTAATACATATGGTGTTGTTTTTTATGAATTGAAATTATATAATGATTTTTTAAAGATTGGAAGTGAGTGAAAGTGGTTAAAATTTTGAATCCAAAATGGCTTATCTAGCTGAGTGAGGTTTATGAGAGAGAAGGTCAACAAATTGGTTTACAAGACCAATAGTTTCCATTTGATCATATGATATTTTTGTTGGAGGTTATTTTTATGATGTTTTAGGATAATTTTAGTTCATTTAAATATATTTATTTTGTTATTTCATGTGTCAAAATTTCAAGTTTCCATGATTATGTTTTGAGGCCATTTGATAGTTAAGAGTGAGCATTTTGCAGACAAGATTTTGAACCTATATACCTTGAGTTGAAGTATATAATGAATTTTTTCATGACCGTAAGGTCATGAGGTTTTTTAATATGAATTTTTTTTACATGGTTATTTATCAAGATTATGTTTATGCTTTAGTTGTTCAAGATGGGCCTTTTATGTGTATGAAGGCCTAATTGTGAGCAGTGCTAATGGTGTGCTTCAAGTGGTGGTTGGAGCTAAAAAGTGTTATGGATCCTAGATGAGATTAGTAGGGGTATATTTTAGTGACACATGATATATTTATTCCATGTGATGTGTTTATTGTGTTTCAAGGAAGGAAAAGTGTAACATGTCTTAAAGTAGACCTAATGGAATTAGGTCTGTATGAGACCTAAAAATGAAATGAGGCCTAATTGAGGTACATCAGACCTAGAAAGACCAAAATAAAATTTTATTAATGTGTATTATATATCATATATCTATTCCATGTCCAACCTCAGAGGTTAAGGGTGTTTGGCTAACCAAGAAGAATATGAACAAGAGGCTTGTATAAATACAAGGAAGTTTTTAGGCCTATTATGTTTGTAAAGAGTAAGCAAATAAAATAACATATTATAGAGAATAAGGAGGTATTTTATACCATAATATGATTATATAGGATTATTGATGAATATTTTATAGAGGTTTTGTGTATGAGGATCAAGGTTATATGACTAACTCAGTCTCGAAGAGACCTAATTGAGCAAAGAGACCTAAAAGGTAGTTTGAGAGGGCTAAGAGTGTGAAGAGATGAAGAGGTGGTCATCATCAGTTGGTTAGGAAAAAAGGTTTTATACTGGTAATAAAATCAATTATGTGGCTAAGTTGGTTCTGATTCATCTAAGGGGTTGGTGCCTCCTTGTAAGTTGGTGCTTGTTAAAACCTTATTAAGTTGGTACTTAGCTAGTTAGGGTTGATGTTCCATGTGAAGTGGGTGTTTCAATAATTTTGGTGTTTATATTATAGGAATATAGTCCATTTTTATATATTAGTGGGTTTTATTCCTCTTGAGGGTTTTAAACATATGTTATATGTTCATGTGTTTCATGATTATGTGGATCTGTGTTTATGCTTGCTAGATATATGTGCTTATTTTAATGGTTCATAAATGTTTAAGTGAAATTTATAGGAAAGGTTTTGAAGACTAATTCACCATAATCCTCTCAGTCATTTTACTTCCAATATTTAGTATCAAATCTTGGTCCTTTGAAATAGGTCTAAAATCCTATGGGAGATCCTAGAAGCAAGGATGGCTAGTCAACATGTTCAAGGTGGTTTCTCTAGCAATAAAGCTCCATCATTCAATGGATCTAATTATGCCTTATATAAAATTAGTATGAAGATATATTTTATTTCTCAAGGTCATGATATTTGGTAGTCAGTTGTGTATGGATATAGTGATCTTTCTATTCTACCAACTAATGTAGCAAGTAAGAAGTCTAGTGAAAACAACTCCAAGGCAATGAATGCCATTCTTTTTGGAATATTATAGGTAGAGCTTGTGAAGATGATGCATTGTGTATCATAAAAAAATATATGAGACAAATTTAATACTATCTATGAAGGAAATACCAAGGTGAAGATGGCCAAGTTGTAGACCTATTAGAGGTAGTTTGAATGTCTAAAGATGAATGAAGATGAAATAAATACATCTTACCTATTGGAGGTTGATGAAGTTGTCAATTTAATTAGAGGATTAGGAGAAGTGAAACAATCTATAGTTGTTCAAAAGGTATTGAGATCACCAACTCTTAAGTTTTATTCTAAGGTGTCTTTAGTAGAAGAGATGCAAGATTTGGACAAGATTGAAATGGATGGGTTCTATGGTGTCTTGAATGCCTATGAGCTGAGAACATATAAAGGAAGACTTCCCAAGAAGGAAGAAAATTTTAAAATTGAGAATAAGTCAAAACACAAAAATGTCAAGAATGAACAATGTGCAGATGTTGATGATGATGAACTAATAGATATGTTTGATAGGAAGTTGAGGTTTGAATCTGGTAAGTATAAGGGTAATTTGCCTTTTAAATGTTTCAACTATGGTAAGATTGGTCACTTTTCATCCAAGTTTCCTAACAAGGATAAAAATGAGAATGATGAACATCATGGAGATGATAGGAAGGTCTATAAGCCTAAAAAGAACAAGAAAGATTTTAGGAAGTATGAAGGTAGGAAAGGGTCATTCAAGAACAAGAGAAGTTTATACACCAAATAATATAATAACTCATTTGATGTAAGTGAGACAAGTACATCTGATAGTGATGATGGTAGTAATGAACTTAAACATGACAATAATGAAACCTTATTCATGTCCATAGATTCAAACAATAAGGGTTTCTCTAAAGGGAAAGGCTTTATGGTTGATGTATAATTAGATGAAGAAGAAGCTAAAGTGAACCTTGAGGCATAATTGGTAAGTGTTCTAAAGGAGTTGAAATTCCAAAGAGGAAAGAATAACAAACTAAGATCATTAGTTAAGGACTATGAATATTAGATTGGTTTTTTTGAAGAGAGATTGAGTAACACATCTAAGGAGTATGATGAGATCATCAATCAGATTGAAACACAAATGGAAATAGTCACTACTGGATTAAAATATAAAGAGGAAGAATGCACTATATATGAAACTAAAGTGGAATATTTGAAATTTGAGTTGAATCAAGCATATATAAAGGTAAATACCTTTGTGAAGTTTGAAAAGATCAGTGAGGCTCTAGATAACATCTTGAGTAGTCAAAAGTCTACAAGTGATAAGACAGGTCTTAGTTTCAAAGAATACCAAAAGGTGATAGCTCAAGTCAAGGATAAAGATAATGAAGAAAATAATATCAATATGAAGAGACCAACTAGACAACCTAATGCTATAAGGTATGCTAATTCATTCAATGTTTACTATTTTGTATGTAGTTAATTTGGTCATAAAGCAAGAGAGTGTATAAGACCTTCCAAGAATGAGAACTCATAGGATTATGGAAGGAGTCATAGTTCACATTAATCAAGAGGTATGAATGAGGTAGTTTTATATAATTTTAATAATGTGTGACACATTATAATATTATATCCTAATAGAGTTATAAGGTCATGAAGTTAAAACAAGAGGTTTGAAGGTCTTAGAGTGCAAGACAAAAGGCAAATGAATGTATGGAAACCAAAGATATTAAAGTTGATTCATGATAAATCTACAAGCTCAAGTGTATTGTTTACTATGGTAGAGCATACCTCAGATGAAAAATAAATCTAGGTATGTTTGTTTCAGGTTAGATTATTGATCACATAGATGATGAAAAAATCAAGCCTAAGGTGCAAATCAAGCCTAACAAAATCCTGAAAGATATTCAATCTAGTGAGAGCATGGACATTTGATAATATCCTAATATTAGGTTATTATAGTTCCCTATTAAAGAGGTGACTCCATTTGGCTTCATGGACACATAATTTAATTAGTAGAAGCATGATGGATGCCTAGTTTGAGGGGGAATTATTCAGGTTGTTCATTAGCTCCAAGTGCATTTTATGACAAGAATATGGTGGCCTAGTGTCTGATCAAAGATTTATATCATATCAGTCATGTCAAGGACCATATAAGTGGTATTATAATCTGAGTTCATTTTTAGTTATGCATGAAGTAAGGGGGAGCATGTTCCTATAATGTTTTATATTTTATGTGTTGAGATTTTATTGCAAAAAGGTGTGGTTACAAAAGTTTAAGTATGTATGAACCTTTGTCATTTATGTCAAAGGGGGAGAAAATTTCAAGAAGGAAGATTTCCTGAATTAGGGGAGATGAAAGTGTTCATATTGAATATTTTTTTTCCATCAATAACAAAGGGGTAGTTTGTTGAGAAGTGTTATCATTGATGTCAAGGTTGATGTCATTTGATGTTAAGGTTGATGTCATTGATGTCAAGGTGCATCTTGTGAAGATGCATGGTGAGTGGTCTTTGAGGTATGAGTTTGTGTGATTTATATGACAAGTAATCCATGTGACAAGAAATAATTCTAAGGCAACCTAATGTCTCTTTGTTGAGATAGAATTTGAAGGCAACCTAATGATTCTTCTATTGGTTGTTGTCAAGACTATTATAGTGGTGTGAGAATGTTATCTAATGAATATTATTATTTGATATCATAATTAAGAGGTATGCCATTGTTTGATTATCATGTAAGGCATGTGATCAAGGTGTATAACCATCAATCAATGTTTCAAGGTCAATTTTTAAGTTTCAACTGCTTGAGAAGCCTAGTCATG
This sequence comes from Torreya grandis, assembly GCA_037957365.1. Taxonomy (NCBI): domain Eukaryota; kingdom Viridiplantae; phylum Streptophyta; class Pinopsida; order Cupressales; family Taxaceae; genus Torreya; species Torreya grandis. Next base: position 2,023,239 of record JARHVA010000606.1, on the reverse strand, counting down.
GCACTAATAATAACATGAAAAGACCTTATGAGAAGGTATGTATATGATGGATTGGTAAGATGAGTACACAAAGGCATGAATGGATTTATGAGGTTGATTTATCATGTACGTGAGGAATTATATCACTCATGTGAGTTTCAAGGTGAGCCTATAGGGGTAAGAGCTTAAGTCCAAGTCTGTAACTAGAGTAGTTCTAGTCCTTGCCTGACCTAATGAGGTATCATGAGGTGTTTCAAATTAGTGTTTGAGCATGAGACATGTTTCTTGAGTGTGATTGAAGTGGAGATCACATTAAAAGAGACATGAAGGTTAGTTTCAAGGCCTAATATGGTTTGTAGGTCAAGGTCTAAGCAAGAAAAGAGAGAGATGGTGGCCAAATGAGGTACGAAATTTAGATTTCAAGATAATAATGACAATGTGAGCATTTTCATTGGTGTGATAGATTATCCCAAGTGTGTTGACCAAGTTTTAAGGTTTAGGCTTGAAAAAGTGTTTTAAGATCTCTCGAGTGCACAAATTGAAGGGTTCTCAACTTGAGAAGGAATTTTAAGTGTTCATTGGAATGTGTAACCTCTTCATGGGAGCATATTCTATACATGGTATATGGGGAATATTACTAGCTCAAAATTATAGGCATTAGTTTTCTAAATAAGGGGATAAGCTTTATTAATGATTGCTAACATTAGAAGATGGTTTAAACCCTCAAAGAACCCTAATAGTGACATGATATGACATAAGTTGTTCTAAAGTGATCATAATGGATTGTGATGGATATTTAAGTGATTTGAGGTTGTATTTGACTCTCTCAGGCACCTCTAAGTGTGATTAGTTTGTTAGGTGTGTGAGTAGACACTATAGAAAAGTGCTAGTTTCTCAAAGATTTATTGTAGTAGTTAGAGTTAACCAAGTCAAAGTTACTAAATGGATGGAGGAAAAAGTTTGAGAATTTTAGTTTTTTTCCATGGTAGTTTTTGGATAGGTTATATGCCTTAGGTGTGTTAAATTGGTTATCCAATTTGACCAGTCACTAACTAACCTAATGGTGAAAATAGTGAGAAACCTAGGTAGTAGTGAGAAGATGTTTAGGGATGTGTTATCATGGAATAAGGATGAATCCAAGTGCATGTAGAAATTTTTAAATAAATTTAAGACATGTTCATGTTGGATATAAGTTTTGGAGGTCATTGGATTTGATGAAAATGTTTCTCATAAGTTTATCTATCTAGTTTAGATGAGACAGTGAGGTACAAGATTATGAGATTGGTCAACAAGACCAATATTGCCATTTGACTATATTATATTTATATTTGATAATGGTCTAATGATATAATAATATCATCCACATACATAAAGATTCTCTATAAATGGTCATATATGTGGTTGAAGGTCATTATCACCATGAATATGCTTTAAGGCAAACTCACAAATCTAGGTCAATAAGTTACAATGATGATTTTGAGGCACTATGATCTGAATTGATGTATCTAATGCATATGGTGTTATTTTTTGTGATTTTAAATTATAATTATGATTTTTTAAATATTTTAATTTGGTGAAAGTGGTTTAAATTTTGAATCCAAAATGGTTTGTCTAGCAAAGTGAGGTCTATGAGAGAGAAGGTCAACAAATTGGTCTGCAAGACCAATAGTTTCCATTTGAGCTTATGATATTTTTATTGTAGGTTATTTTGATGATGTTTTAGGATCATGTTCATACATTGAAATATATTTATTTTATTTTTTCATTTGTCATAAGTTCAATTTTCTATGACTATGTTTTGAGGCTAGTTGACAATTTAGAGTGAGCATTTTACAAAGAAGAGTTTGAGCCTGTATACCCTGAATTGAATTATATAATGAATTTTGTGATAACCCTAAGGTCATCAGGTTTCTGAATATGATATTTTTTCCATGGTTTTTTATAGAAATTATGTTTATGCTTCGGTTGTTCAAGATAGACTTTTTGTGTCTATGAAGACCTAATTGTGAATAGTGTTAATGGTGTGCTTCGAGTGGTGGTTGGAGCTAAAAAATGTTATGGAGACTAGATGAGATTAGAAAGGGTATGTTTGAGTGACATATGATATGTTACTATCATGTGAGATTTTTGAATGTGTTTCAAGGAATCCAAATTGTATTGTGTCCTAAAGTAGACCTAATGGAATTACGTCTCCATCAGACCTAAGGATGAAATGAAGCCTAATTGAGGTATGTCAGACTAAAGGAACTAAAATCATGTTTTATTCATGTGTATGATATGTAATAAGAGATATTCCATGGCTAAACTAAGAGGTTAAGGGTGTTTGGTCAACCAAGAAGAATATGAACAAGAGGCTTGTATAAATACAAGGAAATTTTAGGCCTATTGTATGTGTAAAGAGCAAGAAAATAAAATAACATATTATAGAGTAGAGGAAGGTATTATAGACCATAATATGAGTTTATATGATTAGTGATTAATATTTGATAGAGGTTAATTATATGAGGATCAAGGTCATATGATTTAATCAATCTAGAAGAGACCTAATTGAGCGAAGAGACCTAGAAGGTAGTTCAAGAGGGTTAAGAGTGTAAAGAGATGAAGAGGCAGCCATTGTAGACACTTAAAACTATACACAACTATCATCTAACAAGACTTCAAATTGATTCCTACCAATCATTGTAAATAAAGCTTAATAATCATTGATTTTCCCAAATTTTCTTGTGCATCATTCACTAAAGCTCATAATCACATTGAGACATCCCTAATTGGGGTATCCTATCATATGCAACAATAAAATCTCACATATTCATCCATAATAATCTTTTAGCATCACAATAGTCAATTTGGCCTATGGACCTATTAAGTGGAGCACATGAACAAATATAAAATCTTGAAAGAGCTAAATGGCTAATCAAAATTAATTAACAAGCTAAACCAAATTAAATGACTAGTTGAATTATCTATTTGAAATTGAAATTAAAAAATGCAAATATCCTAGTCTTTCATGATGACCTTTGTGATTTATCAAGCTCTTTGGAAATATTCTAAAATATCTCATTTTGGAGACCCATGCCTATTCATTATATCATTATTAATTGACAACTATTAACTCTACTAGAGTTAGTCTTGATTCACTTAGGTTAGGTTTGAACTAATTCCATGTTTAAACTCCACCTTAAATCACCTTGGGTTGGGTTTAAATCCATTTTTTATAAATCCAATGCCTTGCCTATTGAAATTTAAGCTATTTTGGTGCAAATTTGTCATGCACAAATGACTTCAAAACTTTGATAAGAGTAGTGTTATAATGAAAAAATTGCCTTGTTATTAGTGTTATAATGCTAACATATTCATCCAAGCCACAACACAAGCCATGGTTCCAAAGAGAGAAGGAGCTACATAACCTCCATTACCAAAGACTCTTTAAAGCACAAGCTGAGCAAGCCACTCAAGAAATTCATTTGGAGCTTCCAAGGAAAGTTAATTTCCTAGGATTCATTATGTTCTGAATTTGTATGTGCTTTCATTTTTCTTTTGTTAACTAAAGTCACCCATAATATTTAGGCTTGGAGTGTAGGTGTTACTATGCTTATTGAAGTTTTTGTTACTTGAACCAACATGTTACTAACCTCCCTTCTTGGATTCCTATGATCATAAATGGCATATCCAACGGGACATACACCCCATGAAGTTGCCCCTAAATCTTATAAGACCATTTTGATAATGATATTCATGTAAAAATTTGAGCTTGTTGACCAAAATAAGTTGAAATTGAAGACCAAGAGACATTTTTCTAGAAGTTATAAGGTTATCCCATGTAATCAAGGTTTCACTCTCTAAAGTCATGATATTTAGTAATATCATGTTGGATAATTGTCAATGATGTCATAGAGGTGTCTTGGTGAGTGCATGAAGTTCCTTGATAGTATAAGTGGCAATGACAAAGTGTGCAATGTGCTTATCCTAGTATGCTTGAAGGTGGCTTGGTTGATCTTCAGTTTTGGCATGGTTAAAGATATTTAGGGATGAATATAGAGTATTGAGAGGTTTTTAATGCTTTGGAGGTCTTGTGTGCATAAGTGTAATTCACTTGGTTCATTATTATTCTCATCTAAATATTCTGGATCAAATGGCATAAAATCTGAGTAGGCAGTTTGATGATGTCATAATTACCATGTATGGATGAGTCAAGGGGAGTTTAGTCATATGGTTGTGATCAAATTAGTCCTTAGTTTTTATGCACAAAGTCTCAAGTCATGTGATAAAGTAAAACCAAATATATGTGTGTACAAATTTGGGCTCCCAACCATTTTGAAAATGTTTTCTCATACTTAGCCAAAATTGCATGAGGCAAGAAAAAGCCAAGTAAGCATATTAATGATGACATATCTCACACGTGTGGAAATTTCAGGAGAAGGTGATCATATGGGTTTGTTAATTTTTTTGCCTAGTTATTTTTTTACTAGATTTAAAGTCAAGCACTGAAGTATAAAAAAATATATGCATGCACAAAGTTGGTCTTTCTGGATAGTTCTTGACATAGTTGGCTCTGTGAATAAATAAATTTGAGGAGGAATTTTAATGTCATTATATCTCACATATGTGAGGCTTATAGGAGCATATTATTATATGGTTGGATTATCCTATGTGAGGAGATCATATGGTCCAATTTTAAAAACTTTCACTTGAGAAAAACAAAAGATATGAAGGTGCAAAGTTGACTTTACAGACAGTTTGCAAAGGTCCCCATAGTCTATTTTGCATAATGTTAAACATCAAAACTAGATGGAGATTTAATGGCTTGTGGGTGATTGTATAGTAAATATATATGATTCAAATCAAGTCAAAAATTTAAAAATGTTAATTGTTTAATGAAGGTAAATATCAAGTTCCTTACGAAATGACCAATAGAGTGTGTTCCAATGTATCGAGAAGCAACAAGATGAGGATAAGTGCTTCATGGTTAATAATATAAGTTCTCAAGAGGCATGTGAGTGGGAAAAGTGTCATAATAATTTGGGTTTTGATCAAGATAAAATGGTGAATATTTTAAGGTAAATCCCTGATTGATCCATAGAGATCGATGTTATGCGATGAGTCAATATTGCAAGATTGCATGAGATGAGGTCAATTATTTGAGGTTTAACATCTGGAAGTGGTGCACAATGAGTTAAAAGTTATGATTCATAAAATAATATCAATGGTGCATGTTTGATTTAAATTAGTGAGGACATGAGATACAAGCTTAGTGTTCAAAGTTTAACTATGACCATTGGCATTTGAATATTTGAATTTTACAAAGGAAAGACCAGTGTTTAGTTTTTAAGCCATATCTTTCCATCTAGGATAAATTTGATCATGCAGTAAAAATAATTTTTTTAGAGGAATCTAAGATGAATCTATAAATATATATTTTAATATCTAAAAAGTGTGTATATTCAAATATATTGAGGTTCAAAATTGACTTTATGTTCAATTATGTTCTGCAAGTGACCCGAGAAGGATATTTGAGCTTGTATTGATGTTATTTCGATATCTCATGATGAATTATATATTGGAGAGTGTTGTATACTCCATGAATATGATTTATGTATATTATTAAGTTTTTAAAAATCATATGTAGTATGAAAAAAGGTTTAGAAGCTGACTGTGTATTTGTTCATGGTGACTGTGTGTACAAAATGTTATTTGAGCAAAATGTGCTTACGTAGAAGGGTATTGTAAATTTTTTTTGGAACTTAAGAAGGACCTGAAGATCATGTGACATGGTTCCATGAGTTGGAAAGTGTTCTTGTGTTCTTATTTTTCTTGAATAAGTGTCAAAGAGCTAAATGGGTCTCTATAGGACCTAAAGGTGACTTAGGCCTATTTGAAAGAGAGTTGTACTTAAGTGTGACCCATGTAAGATGCCTTAAAGGTGAAGGCATGTATTGTGTCCAATAAGGAAATATTATGGACTTGATAATATTGATAGATCTATAAATGGTGAAATCAAATGTGTTGGTTTCTTATGATGTCTAAGAGACTTGTGAGTAGGTGCTTGAAGTGAAGGCTTGTGTGAATATGGAGCTAAGTAAAGGAGAGCACCTTTGAAAGAAAAGGTACAAGTAAGTGAGGAATATTATAGAGAGAAGAGGATAAAACATGCTTATCTAATAAAGGTGACTAAGGTGATCACATAGGTCATTAGACCTAATAAGCTTAGAAGAGGTAGAATGAGTGAGTATGCTCAAGAGGCTATTTGAGAGAGTGTGTATGGTGAGTGAAGGCAAAGTGAAGGATATGTGTGCCTAGTGGATGAGTTAAAGGGTAAAGTAGGTTGATGACTATGTGTATGACATGTAGGTCATATTTATGATGTCATAATAGTGCTCTTATATATTGAGGATGAGTGAAGTGTAGAATGATCCAAAAAGTGGCTTAGGATGTATTGAGAGAGTGTGTGAAGAAGTGAAGGGGGTTATGTTATCAAAGTTCCATCATTAGGTTTTAAAGACATCAATTCTAAGATAAAACTTTTCAAAGGAGGGTCTAAAAGACTTGATCTTCCTTAGGGGTAGTTACTCTTTGTGAAATAGGTGTTTTACTAAAGGGCTTTGGTTAGGAGGACTTGATCATCTTAGGGGTTGGTGTTCCTTGTAAAAATTTTGTTTCACTAAATATTGGTCAAAATGAGTTGACCATTATTAGGTTTGTAATACCTTATAGCACAAGTATTCCAAATGTTTTTAGGCTTGAGATTGGTTTTTATTCCCCAAGAGGGTTTCCTATGTAGATGGTGTTGATATGTTGTATGATTTTGTTCATGATTTAGATGAATGTGATCTCATGTTTATGTTTCTAGATCAAGTTGATGTATGATGGAATTATTTTGAAATTGAATGTGCATTTTTGTATACTAATTCGCCCCCAATTAGTAGCTACTTCCAATAATTGGTATCAGAGTGGGTCCTTTGGAGGAAGCTTAATAACTTGAAGGAGATATTGAAGTTGGTACAAAGTTGGATAAACAATTGAAGAAAGAGAATCAATAGTGGAAGGATGTGATCAAGGCACTTGAAGATCATATATGTACTTTGAAGAAAGATTTCAAAGAAGATAAGAATGTTATCAATGTTCTCAAGGTTCATTTTGTATATGCCAAGAAAAGTTTGTGTTCAAAAGAAAAGGACATCATGTTTGATAAAGAGGCTTGCCATAACAATAGAGAAGATGATAATAAGGAATAAAAAGTTGATATAGAAGCTAAGCTCATGAGTGTACTTGGTGAACTATAAGAGAAAAAGAAGAGGAATCATAACATGAGAAATATGATCAAAGGTCTTGAAGCACAAGTTAGTTCTCTTGAGGGAAGTTTGTTAGGCATGTCTACGAAGGAAGAAAATAAGTATAAAAAATAGATCAAGTCTATTTAAGTGCAAACTTATAGATTGAAAGACATGGATAATAAAGCCAAAAAGGATGAAGAGAAGGTCAATATTCTTGAGAATCATTTAAGGACTACAAATGCAAATATGAAAGCAAGATAACATGAGTACACTTAGCTAAAGATTGAGATGGGGTCCTTGAAGAGTTAGCATGAGCTTGTTATAGTAAATCTGGATAAACTTGAAAAGAAGAATGAGAAGCTTGAGTATGTCAAGGATAGTGCATGCTTTGAAATCAATGCAATAAGGTCTATTAGAAAACCAAATGCTTCAAGGTATGCTAGTTTATTCCATGGTCATTGTTAGACATGTATAAAGTATGGTCATAAAGCTAAGGACTATAGAAGAAAGTCAGTCAAAAATGAGTCCTCATGGAGCCTTGGAAGAAGAAGTAATTGGTATTATATAAGTCATAACTTAAATTAGTCAAGAGGTATGTTGAATGATATTGTTTGCTATAGTTTCAATAAATTAAGACATATTTCTAAAATTTGCAAAAATAGTTTGAAGATGCACTCAAGTTTTGATAAGAATAAAAATGCTCCTAAAAGTCACTCAATGGTATTAAGACCAAAGACTATGAATGATATTCATGATCAAGGTGGAATGCCTACTATAGCAAAGAAGAAATTAGAAATGAATAAGATACATAATTTGCCTTCTATCCAAATAGAAAAGGAAGATCACAATCATCATCAAGAAAAAGGTATGAGTGATTTTGTTTGTTTCAAATGTCATAAAGTTGGTCACACTACTAGGTATTGCAAGAAAAGGTTGAATGATTTCCCAAAGCAAAATAAGGTGTATGAAGCTCCTAGTATGCAAAGAAGAGGTCAAAATTGACATTCAACCTTTTCTTAGAAGAGATCAGACTGAGACCAAATATGGTTTGTTTACCATGATAGACATGAAGGAAAATCAAGAGTTTCTATTGACATCATTTACTGACAAATCTAAAGAAAAGAATAAAGTCAATAATTCATTCAAAGTCTAGCAAGACTGCAAGTTAGATGAGATTATAGAGATATGGGACTATCCAGAGTTTTGAGACTTTTAGTCTCTCTTTTTCTAAGCTTCAAGGAAACACTTTACATAAAGAGGAAGCATGGTGGATATTGGTTGGGTCTTGATTGATGTTGCAAGACAAAAAAGGTCATGAGGTTGATGTAATTTTAATAATATTTTGATGCTTAGAAAGGTTTGTTAACCTTATTCTTACTTGCTTTGATTTTTTTTTTGGTCTGAAGGTATGTTGAAGTCAAATTGAAGATTTTTGAGTGCTCTCAGTTTTCTTAGTTTTGGCTTAAGGGCAAATAGGGCTAAAATGGGTTATAGGATGTATGGGTTCCAAAAGATGTGGAAGCCCAAATATTGGTCCATAAGTGTGTAATGGTTGTCTCCAAGTGTATAAAAAGTTTCAAAGGTGTACACTAATATAAGGAGGTTGTTGACTCTGTTTATTTTGAGATTTTAGGGTTTTGGACTCTGCTAAAAAAGTGGTTTGGTTTATGATTTGAGGTCTAAGGCTTATTAATAGGCTGAATTTGCCAAATAGGTTATCAAATCAAGCTTCACATATATTTGGAAGTTTGTGGTTTTCAATTTATTCAGGTTTTTGTCAAGATGGAGGCTTAATTAGCTAGTAGGTTTGTGAAAGAAGTATATTTTAGTGAATGATATAGTTGTTTAAAATTGGTGTGCTTGAGGGGACATATGAGAATGATATTTATATGAAGTTTTAGGTCTTGATGGTGCATCTACTAAAAAATGTGGGCTCTACAAGTTCTAGATAGGGCTATAAGGAGATTAGATAGGCCTAGTAAGAAAAAGAGTGATTTTTGATCAATTTATCCAAAAGAACATAGAATGAGTACTTATAATAGATTTTTGAGGTTTCTTGAGATCATGTTTCCTATTTGGTGAGTGGCATAAAGTTTTTTTGGTGTTCCCTAAGGTAGCTTGAGAGAAAAGGCTAGTAATCATGTGTGGTAATTCTTCATGATGTATGGAGATCTAAAGATGATCAAGATGTGTAATGGGTCAAAAATATTAGGGGGAGTTCCTCTCAAATGTTTCTTAGTGATTTACATAACATTCAAGTAATTTTGTGTGTTCTTTCTTCATTGGTTGTAGTGCTTGGTTGAAGAGAGTGTTGGAATGGAGCAAGAAGGATGTTATCAAGGAAAGAAGAGGTAGGCTCAAGGTAAGGGTGAGTTTATACTATCTTTACAATATGGTCTTATCCTTATGGGAGTATTTTTAGGTCCTCAAGATTAGTTGTTGCCCACTTTGTCATTGTGTCAAAGGGAGAAAAAGTTCTTATTTTGAGAGTGCTTGAAGAGAGAGAAGGAATGTGAGTTATTTATTGATGGGTGTTGACAAAAATGGAAAAGGGGGAGATTTTTGGATAATTGTCAATGATTTCATGGTGATTTCATATATGTGTCTTGGTGAGTGGATGAAGTTCCTTGATATTCTAAGTGACAATGACAAAGTGTGTAATGTGCTTGTCCCAGTATGCTTGAAGGTGGCATGGTTGATATTTAGTTTTGGAATGGTTAAAAATGTTCAAGGATGAATATGGAGTATTGAGCATGTGATAAGGGTCATATAAGAGGTTTTTTATTTTTTATATATCTTGTGTACATAAGTGGAATTCACCGGTTCATTAGTATTCTCATCTAGACATTTTTGGTCTAATGATAGAAAATCTAAGTAGGTAATTTGATGCCATCATAATTTCCATGTATGGATGAGCCAGGGGGAGTTGGTCATATGGTTGTGATCACATTAGTCCCTAATTTATATGTGTAAATTATCAAGTCATGTGATGAAGTACAGGCAAATATATGTGTGAAAAGTTAGGCTCCTAGGCATTTTGACAATGTTTTCCCCTACTTTGCCAAAATTACATGAGGCAAGAAAGAGCCAAGTAAGCATTTTGATGATGGAATATCTCACACGTGTGGATGTTTCAAGATAATGTGATCATATAGGTTTATCAATTTTTATGCCTAGATATTTTTTTCTAACTTTTAGGTTAAGTGTTAAAGTGTGATAAAAGTTATGCATGTGCAAAGTTGGTCTTTCTAGACAGTTCTTGACATAGTTGGCTCTCTGAATAGATAAAATTTAAGAGACATTTTAATGTCACTATATCTCACACATGTAAGGGTTCTATGATAATGTTTTTATATTATTGGATTCTCATTTGTGAGGAGATCATATGATCTAATTTTGAGAAATTGTTCTTGAGTGAAACAAAAGACATGAAGGTGCAAAGTTAACCTTACAAACAATTTGCAAAGGTCCCCATACTTAGTACATTTTTCACAATGTTAAAGATAAGGACCAAATGGATATCTAATGGCTCATAGAAAAAAATACAGTAAATATATATGGTGTGAATCAAGTCAAAAAGGTCAAAATATTCATTAGTTAATGAAGGTAAAGATCAAGCTCCTTACAAAAGGATCAATAGAGCGTGTTTGTTCCAAGGTCTTGAGAAGCAATGGGATGAGGACAAGTGCTCAATGGTTAATAGTATAAGTGATTAGTAGGCACAAAAAGGTGATAAATTTCATGATCATGGGGTTTTTTTATCAAGATAAAATGGTGAACAATTTAAGGTAAAGACTTGATTGATCTATAGAGATTGACAGTGTGCAATGAGTCAATATTACAAGATTACATGAGATGAGGTCAACTGTTTGAGGTTTAAAATTTGGTAGTGATGCACTATGAGTTAAATTTAAAGTTTTTTAAAATAATATTTATGATGCATTTTTGATCTAAATCAATGAGGACATGAGCTATGAGCATAGTGTTCAAAGTTTAACTATGATCATTGGCATTTGAATATTTGAATTTTACAAAGGAAAGACTAGTGGCTATTTTTTGAGCCATATCTTTTGATCTAGGAGGAATTTGATCATGTAGTAAGAAGAGAAATTATAGAGGACTCCAAATATCATATATAAATATATATTTGAAAATTTAAAAATGTGTAAAATAAAATATATTGAGGTCCAAAGTTGACTATGTGTTTGACTATGTTCTACAAGTGACTCGAGAAGGATATTTAAGCTTATATTGATTTTGATTTGATATCTCATGATGAATTAGCTATTGGGGAGTGTTTTAGACTCTATAAAGATGATATGTGTAAATTATAAAGGTTTTAAAAATAGTATGAAATATGAACAAAGCTTTATAAGTTGACTATGTATTCATTTATGGTGACCATGTGCATAAAATGTTGTTTGAGAAAAGTGTGTTTAAGTAGAAGGGTACTGTAATGATTGTTCTCTCTTACAGAGGACTTATAGATCATGTGGCATGGGTAAATGAGTTGTAAAGTATTCTTATGTTCTTATTTTTCTTGGATAAGTGTCAAATAGCTAAATGGGTCTCCATAGGACCTAAAGGTGACTTAGGCCTATTTGAAAGAAAGTTGTGCTTAAGTGTGACCCATGAAAAATGCCTTAAAGGTGAAGGCATGTATTATGGAAAACAAAGAAATATTGTGGACTTGATAATCATGATATATCTATAAATGGTGAAACCAAATGTGTTGGTTTCTTGTGAAGTTTGAGAGACTTGTGAGTAGGTGCTTTAAGTGAAGGCTTATGCAAATATGGATCAAAGTAAAGGAGAGAACCTTTGAAAGAGAAGGTCTAGGTTAGTAAGGGCCATTAGAGAGTAAATAGGATCAAACATGATTTTTTGAGCAAGGTGATGAAGGTGATCACATATATCATTGGACCTAATAATCTTAGAAGAGGCATAATGAGTGAGTATGTTCAAGAGGCTGTTTGAAAGAGTGTGTATGGTGAATGAAGGAAAAGTGAAAGTTGTGTGTGCCCAGTGGATGGGTTAAAGGTAAAAGTAGGTTGATGACAATGTGTATGACATATAGGTCATATTTATGATGTTATAATAGTGATCTTGTAGATTTAGGATGAGTGAAGTGTAGATTAATCCAAAAGGTGGCTTTGGATGTATTAAGAGAGTGTCTGAAATAGTGAAGGGGGATGTGTTATCATAGGTCCATCATGTGAAATAGTGAAGGGGGATGTGTTATCAGAGGTCCATCCTTAGGTGTTGAAGACATTAATACTAAGGTGGAGGTTTTAAAAGGAGGGTTTAAAGGACTTGATCTTTTTTAGGGGTAGTTGTTCCTTGTGAAATAGGTGTTTTACTAAAGGTCTTTGGTTAGGACGTGATCAAGGTTTTATGTGGTCAAGAAGACTTGATCATTTTAGGGATTAGTGCTCCTTGTGGAACTTTTGTTTCACTAAATCCTAGTCAAAAGGAGTTGACTAGTCTCTAGTTTATATTACCTTATAGGACAAGTAATCCAAGTGTTTGCAGGCTTGAGAGTGGGTTTAATTCCCCAAGAGGGTTTCCCACATAGATGATGTGTTGATATGTTGTATGCTCTTGTTCATGCTTTGGAGGAATGTGATTTCATGCTTATGTTGTTAGATCAAGTTGATTTATGATGAAATGGTTTTGAAATTAAATGTACATTGTTGTATATTTATTCACTCACATTTTAGTAGCTACTTCTAACATATTGCAACTCATACAGTTGCATTTTTGCACTTAAGATTGTATTTTTTCACTTACAGTTACATTTTTACACTTAAAATTGCATTATTGCACTATTTTCTACATTATTACACTGTGTGTATACCTGAGATTGATAGGCCATCTTTTGGAGCTTCATTTGGGGTCATCCAAACTCTATTTTTGATGTTTTTTTAGAACCATGTGTTTTCTCCTAAATTTTCAAAATATGCTATTAGTTTACCTTTAAGTTGCATAAATATTTCATAAAATATAAAAAAACATCCAAAAATTGTAGGACCTAAGCAAGAAAGAGGCAAAAATATGAAAGTGGTAAAGTCTTGAAACATTTTGTTTGGTGCCTAAAAGGGATCTAATTAATTTGATGCTTAGTTAGTTTGTGAAAGTTTTTACAGGTTTTCAACTAAGGCCAAGGGGTGAAATTTCATAAACATTTTCCTTTGGTGCATTAAAATAACCACTCACATTTAGATTACATACTCTTAAGAGTGTTTTATTTTATGTTTATTCTTTCAAAGTTGTTTATTTTCACAAAATGATTGATGTGTGGATGCTCTCCCCCCATCCCCTTTAAGGAACTTAGGTGACCAAAAGTGCTCTTTTTTTGAATTTTTACCTTGTCCAAAGGAATGGAAATAAAATCTCTAAGGCTATATTAAAATCCATATGGTTTGGGTGATCTAAATGCGACCCTAAATAATTTTCACTTGTCATTTATTTTTATGCATCTTGGCTTGTGAGCAGGAGTTCATCGCCTCCTCATGAGTTATTTAGAGAAGCATTAACCTAGGAATCTATATCTTAGTATAATTTCAACCCCACTATATGGTGGGGTATATAAATTGAGGTCAACTTATTGGGATGTTTGTTTAAGCTGTTAAGTAAAATTTGTTAATAAGATACTACCTCGAATCGTAGGGGTAACTTGGACATCACACTACACTGAGCAAGCGATGAATATAGTGGTTGTGAAAAGGATAAGAACTTTTCACAATAAGATAATTTATGTGGATCCAAATGGCATGAGAATCTCTTGTGTTAACCACACTTGGGACCATTTAGAAATGTATGAAGATTTAGTTTTGGAACAACCCCACTTGCCACATATATACTATTGATGTAGGTGAGTAGATGAAAGTTCCATGTCATCATACAATCTCTTGAGAGAAGGGGGTGTAAAAATAATACTTATTCATGTGCTTTTATTTTTTGATTAACACTTAAAATCCTCTCAAAATCATGTATATATGAAATTTGATAGTACTATGCAACCTTATCAATTTTAAGATCTAAGATGTTAAACTTTGGTGTTTATGTCATTTTATATTTTAATGCATGGTCTTGAGTCTAAACTCTCTTTTTTGTTTGTTATTTCATGTCAAAATGAGTCTCTTGTACACATCTCTCCTTTGTTTTAGGAGGCATTATACTAGCCATTTTGTTTGTGTGTGTGTCACTTGATTGAAAAGGGTAACATTACGCTGCCTAAATCATTTCAAGTTTTGTGCTTTAGATTCTTGAAATAAACCATAAATCACATCTTTAGAGCATGATAACATTGTTACGTTGCTCAAATTATTTCATAGACATGTTTTCCTTGTGATCAATTCTAATTTCAAAACTGAGCCATGTGTGCCTTTGGTATCTTTTACCTAGTGTCATTATGTCATTCACCTTTATCTAGCTCATTGTTTGATCAAAGAATCCTAGTTTCCTAAGTTGAGTTTTAAATCAACCATTGACAAGTTTAAATCCAAACACTGATTGATTTTTACTTATGCCTTATGTAATTTGGGCTTAGACATTGATCTTTTTATTTTGGGCTGTGTAACTTAGGTTAATTCTTTACCCAATTGGAGAACTATTTTTTTGTGCCTTTATTTGGGAGAACTGGCCTATCTTATTTATGAATTTTGTTTCATGCCTTATGCCAATTGACCAAGTCCATGTCTAAAGATGAATGCCTAGTCTATGCCAAAGTGTTTTAGATTTGTTAGATTAAATCATACCCTTGCTTTTAAAGTCTAGATTTTGTTTAAATCCAAACACTGATTGATTTTTATTAATGCCTTATGTAATTTGGCCTTAGACATTGATCTTTTTATTTTGGGCTATGTAACTTAGGTTAATTCTTTACCCAATTGGAGAAATATTTTTTTGTGCCTTTATTTGGGAGAAATGGCCTATCTTTTTTATGAATTTTGTTTCATGCCTTATGCCAATTGACCAAGTCCATGTCTAAAGATGAATGCCAAGTCTATGCCAAAGTGTTTTAGATTTGTTATATTAAATCATACCCTTTCTTTTAAAGTCTAGATTTTGTGCTTATTTTTCCAAAAGTCTTAGCACATACCTATTTTGATCCTAGATTTTGATGCCACATTTAGCCAAAATAACTGACAACTTTTGTTTTCTTAGATTAGACTTATTTAGAACACTTTGAACCTAGATTTTGGCATGTCAGTTTTTATTCAATCACTTGATCTTTTGTGTGTGAGATATTTGATGTTAGAAATATGACATTAGATTGTTTTAGATCAAGTTTTAGCATGAACCATTTTTGTAGATACAATTTCATTCCTTTGACAAAGTTAGACCAATTTTGAACCATTTGTCCTTTAGACAATTGTTTTTCAAAGCTTGTAGAACTCTAGGCCTTTTAGGGTTCATCATTGATGTAGATATGTCTTGTTACACTTATGGTGGAGTCATGTACAATACAATTTATGATAGAATGGACACACAAATTTACTTTGTTTGAGACCCTTATGGTGAAGAAGTGGTTTTTGAGATAGATCCATATCCTCCTTACAATCCTCAATCTAGGGAGCAAAGTTAAGTGTCATATTCGGTGGTACATTATTTGGGCTGGTTGGTGTATTATTTTTTCCCTCTCACTAATTATGGTGTCTAATCCTCCACCCATACCATTAAACCTCCTTCGTATTATGTGAGACACTAAGATCCACATCATCTAAGGATTACCATACCAGGGCCTCATCCTTTGGCTCACAATAGAAACCATGATTTGTAACATCTTACCATTTTTATTTTAGAACCTCATACTTTAGCTTGTGTGAGCAAATAAGATCCATAATTCCCTACTATTTCTATACTAGGACCTCATATTTTGGATTGTGTGAGTGCTCAAGCTCCATAATGCCCTACCATTACCATTTTAGGACCTCATCCTTTGGCTTGTGTAAGTAAACAAGCTTCACAACACCCTACCATTTCTATCCAAAGACATCATACTTTATATTATTCAATTAATAAACATTCATAATGCCCTACCATTACCATTTTAGGTCATTCCATGTATGGTAACTCATCCAAACAAAGTTATCCAATCACAACTTGATGGGTCACAGCTACCATATTAGGCCATAAACCAACTTTTGTTAAGCCTATCATTATCCAACCACTGGCCATTCTTCATCCATTTCCAAATATTCCCCACTTTAGAAAACCCTACTAATTGTCAATCCAAAACCAAACCAATCAGTACCTCTCCAACTGAGCCAATCATTTGCAGACCAATATATGTTTAAAACTAGTATTTTATAATTGATTATAAACCAAGGCCAAGAGAACCAACCAATCCACAATGTTTTTGTTGAACAAACCATTTTGATGAGTCAACCTACGATGAATCACCTTTTAATCCTATACATATTATTGAGGAGTCTCACTATGACAAGCCAATCTTTGTTGTGTCACTTCTTAATGGTTATAACCACCTTTGGGCAAATCATTATCTTGATTATATGCCTATTTTTAAAGAGCCTCCCTTTGAGAATTATTTGAGGAGTTTTCTCTTGTCCTTTTCCCCCTCATGGAGGAGTCTCACTTTGACAAACTAGTCTCTATGGAGCACATTATGCCATCACAAATTGTTACTTGTCCAATAACAAACATTCAACAAAACATCATTGTAGTAGTGTCCATAGTAGATGAGGAATCAAGATTAAAATTAGGTTTTATTCTTGAATTGACATTAGATTTATCATCATAAGTAGAATCAATGTCAGTCTCAACATTGGATTTAGAGTCCCTTGATTCAGAATCAGTTTCACAATCATAATATGTTCATGGTTGTTACAACATTGGTTACACATGCCTTGCAGATTAGTTTGAATATATTTTTGATCTTTGTATGGTTTTTGAGGATGATTACTTTAGCATCGACATCATTTCTCCTAGTATCTCCTACAAATATTGTGTTACCTCTTCCCATGCCATTACTATTTCATATGCCATTACCACTAACCAACCTAGTCATTATATTGACCTTTCACCTCCCATAAATGTCGATTGGGATAACAAAATGACACCTTTTTAAATTGCATCTATGGTGACATATAAATTGTAAAATATTAGGTGGGGCCAAGACCAAATTCATGTAGAAGAAAAACCTGTCAGAGTTCACAAAACTCTCAGCCAAGATCTCTTGAAGAGTCCATCACCATAACCATGTTGCTAATGTATTTCTCACACAAATAAGAAACTATCTATTAACAGAAAGATACATTATAATGTGAATCACCTCCTCTCTATGTCTTCTCCATATCTCCATATGCAAGATGCACTACTAGAGTGCCTATAAATAGGAAAGAGAGAGAGTGAGTGGGTAGGTATGTCAACATAATGTTGACATACCCTAAGTAAGCTTAACATAAGTAATTAAACAACATTAATTACTCTAAAATCTTACCTTAAGCACAACTTAGGGAGCATTTAAAAATAAAAAAGTGTAAGACTCCTCAAAAGATAGGTCTCAATAACTATGTCATGTTGGGTACCTATGTACAATGTCAATAGAATCCAGTGAAGAAGCCAAATGTCCTGATGGATGCCAATCCATCTTGCCAAAATACATGGATGCTAATCACTTTCTCACACAAAGAAACAAATCTCTATAATTGAATGATAGATTAAAATTAATCTCTACTTCTCCTCTATCTCATTCTCTTCTCATATGGTGGTGGAAATTCACATTGTAATCTATATTTTTATTAATAGATAGTTTCTTATTTGTGTGAGAAATGCATTAGTGTCATGGTTGTGGTGATGGACTGTTGGAGAGATCTTAGCTATGAGTTTTGAAAACTCTAACATGGTATCAGAGCCATCTCATTGAGTCATTACTCAATATTTTGTCTTTGTATTAACTCTTTCATTCTCACTAAGCCCTTTATCCAGTCATGTTCAATTAGAGCAATCGTGTCAAAAGGAGGACAATGAATGTCTTGGAGGCGATTTCACAATCTCAGTGTTGTTTTTCATCTTCAAAGTTGATCAATGTTTTTAAACATGTTTATGGAAGTTGTGAAATGTGGTTCAAGCTTTCAATTTACTTGCATTGGTCACTTGGCGCTCTGATCTGTTCAAGAAGCTTGCTAGTTGCTAGACAATTTTTGAGAATTTTGCACATTTTCATGTAGATCTGACCATACAAATACATCCAAAGCAGTCGATTTAGTGGGAGTAAGAGTTCATTTGGTAGAAAATAGACCTGTGGTGCTCCCATTGTGATGGAATCTCCCAGTCAATTCTGACCATTTGTTGGCTAAAGGGGTTTGAATTTTTTTTAATTTTTTGGGCTATTTGGGTTTTAACCCATTTTTTGTTTAAAATAATTTTATGTTTTTTTAAAAGGTGGGGGCCCTTTTTTAAAATATTAAAAAAATGTTTTTTTCAAAGTTTTTTAAAACACAAAAATAAAAATCAAATATTAATTTAAAAAAAACAACTATTTTTTTTTATATTTTTAATTTTTTTAAAGACATTATTTTTTTAATATTAAAAAAAGGGAGGCCAGTAACTAAGCCCCCTCAGCCACCCCAACCACACATCCCATGCCACCTCCTCTTTGCCACCACTTCTAGCCTTCTCACCTATGTAACCCATACCTCGACCCTACTCTTGCTACCAACTACGCCCCTTGTTAGTTGCTCCCACCCACCACACCTCCTCTTCCCATGACTATATAGCCCTTGACACCAACTCCCCTCCATGCCAACCACCTCTAGTAGGTTGCTCCCATGACCCCCTAGCATCCTCCTCCATGGCCTACTTCACGCTCAGCCTTACTGCCCAAGAAAATACTAGCCCTCCATTGCTCAACCTATCAAAAAACAACATAAAACAAAAAACCATGTTTTTGTTTTTTCAATTGGCATCAGACTGGGCATTGCATGATTTTCTTACAACATTGCATTTGGTGTTAGCATTGACTTTGGCATTGAATGCCTAAAACTTGTTGGGTCAACATTTTTTCTAAACATATGTTTTTGGCCAACTCTGATTTTTAATTGATGTATGGAAAATGCACTTGGTCATTCAAACCTCCAGCCACCTCCAAATTCATTGTAGGCCTACAAACTTTTAACTTTTTTTCTAGCTTTGGCTTGTGTGAAATGACAAGAGCAAGGTTTTTATTCAAATATCAGGTGTTTGAGCTTTGTCAATGGATATTGATATGCAGAGGTCCTCAGTTTAACCACAGGGAGTTGATTTTTTACATGAAGCATTCCTCATCTATTTTTCTATATGATGAAGACCGACGGGTAGGGATTGATCTAATAGGTAGTCAGATCCCCCCATGAAAATAATTATTGTTTTCCAATTAATGATATATACTTTGTTTGTATCTCATTTGGTGTTTTTGGGCTCTATTTGTGCAAGTTCACCTTTTTTGTCGAGCCCCCTCCATTGCATGTTTCTATAGATACACTTCCACATTTTTGCTCATATCTTGAGCATTTTTTAGAGTTTTGTGGTGATTTATATTACATTGTGAATCTGGATTCAAGATCTTTTGTATACTATATTTAATTTTTTCCTGCTATATCAGAACACATGACTATTTTTTAGATTTTTAGAGGTCTTCTTGATGTGCAAATATTATCAATATTTTTAGGCACTTTTCTCCACACTCTAAGCACCTTTTAAGGTTCCATTTTTTTAAAAGTATGTATGTTTTCACCTAAATTCAAAATTTTAATTACATTTGAGTAATATTTTACAAAAATAAATCTTTTTCCTTTTTCTCTTTTTAACTCAAATTATACTTAAGTGAAGAATTTGTAAAAACTACATAATTATAAGCAGTTAGGGGGTTTTATTGGTCATTTCACTCCTTTATAAAGTGCCAAATTTTTTTGGGGGGGGGATACACACTTGCTTAAAGCACTCTTGTAGATTATGCCTTGAAATTATTTGTTGCGCATTTATAGTTTATGCATAGTCCTTGCACTTAGACATTCATATTTTGGCACATTTTTTATTTGTGTCTTATCTTTTTCAAGGACCCTTTCTTATAGCCTCACATTCTTTTCTAGAGACACCTCAAGGCCCCTTTCTTAGTGCCTTGCATTCTTATTTTTGTTGTTTCCTTTAAGGCCCCTTTCTTAGCACCTTACATTCTTTTTTAGAGACACCACCAAGGCCCCTTTCTAAGCACCTTGCCTTTCTTTTTTGCTTTCATTAGATTTATATCTTGTTTTAATCTCACTCAAGCAAGCAAATAATAACTTGCAATTTGAAATTGACATTGTTAGTTTATTAAAGGAAAATAGGGCCCTCATAACACAGAATGTGCTCTTCCTCACAACACTTGTTGCACGTGAATCACTTCTCCATACTTTATAAGTTCATATTGCATTTTTGCAATCACAAGCTGATCTTATGGAACACACAACCACCACACTTGTTCCACATTCAGTTCCTAATTTTGACTTTGGCATGCATTCCTTGGATGCTCTACTAGATTTTGATCTATTAGCCACTAAGTCATTTTGTGATTCTAATACCCAGTTAGTTTCCTTTGTTACAACTCAAAATATTATTGATGACACTGTTGATATGCTTGTTTCATTTGAGAAGCACACAATTGGCTTTAGTTCTTGTATACTATGTACCATGGGTTATTCTAGTGAAGGTCTTGGAAAACATGCATAGGGCATTATTTCCCCCATCTACCTTGTTCATTGGATTGTTTATCATGGCATTAGCTATCAAGAAAGTGCTTCCACATCTTCTTTAGGACCATTATGTAGCATCTCTACACCAATTTTTGTTTGCTATACACTTTCAGAGTATATTGAGCCACATGGTACTCCTACATATGGGCATTCATTAGATATTATAT
This sequence comes from Torreya grandis, assembly GCA_037957365.1. Classification (NCBI taxonomy): domain Eukaryota; kingdom Viridiplantae; phylum Streptophyta; class Pinopsida; order Cupressales; family Taxaceae; genus Torreya; species Torreya grandis. The sequence continues at coordinate 2,002,086 of JARHVA010000606.1, read as the reverse complement.
TTAGGCATGAGAGTCTTGAGTCATCTTGTCCTTCACTTAGGCCTAAGAAACTTGAGTGTTTTCTTGTTAAGCATATGAATCCTAGCACCTTATTAGATTCATTTAGGCTTGAAAGTCCTACATCTGATATAGACATTTCCTTGCATTTATTATTTGTGCACATGGCACCATATCACTTGTAGACATTTTCTTTCATCATCCAATGTTATTTGGGATGGATTGATGATTAGTTATGGTGGCATCATCAACATTCTTTGCATAGACTCTACCAGGATGGTTTTTCCATTGTTCAAATGCATATTTTGTTTACCATTCATACTACATAGTAGTGCTCCCTTTTTTGAGCACATTTCAGATCTTATGATGGCTTCTTTGATAGATCAACTACTTTTTGTGGTGAGTTATTTATAGTATTTCTATTATTTTTTTGATTATTTTTGGGATATATTGTACTTGTACTAAATTATAAAGTGCCATGGGGGGTTTGATTTTTATAGCCTAGTCTACCTTCATGTGTGTGACACTTGTTTTGTGTACCCTTTACTCTTTTAGTTATTTATCTCTCCCATCACCATTAGGGCTATCTCTTTTTTGAGAGACCATTTCTATATTCTTTGACACCTTGACAATCAGTGTGTCTCCTTTTTTATGAGCCTTCTCTAGCATTTTTAACTAATGCCATTGATATGTGTTTGATTAGTGGATTCAACCCACTCATATTTTTTCATCCACCCCACCCATTTCACATTATGGGGGGTGTGTGTACATATAATACTTCTTTGGGTGTTGAGTGTCCCTTGACCAGGTAGTACTCTTTTATACTTTTGACTACTTCTTTAGGTGTTGAGTGTCCCTTACACCAACCAATACTCTTTTGTAGTTTTGATTACTTCTTTAGGTGTTGAGTGTCCCTTGCACCTCTTACAAATAGTTGATAGAATATTTGGGTGCTGAGCATCCCTTACACCTACTTCAGTGATGGATTTCATCCCATCTAATACAGTCTAGTTTTTTGAGAGACCTAGTTTTATCTCTCATTTTCTAGTTTTGTGATTAGTGATTTTTTTGAGTGAGCCTCGTATAGAGTACCAGTTCTTATTTGACTTGGTGATTATAGTGACTTGACATCCATGTATTTCAGTAAGATGGCTTGGTTACCATAAGGACACTTAGTACTTCACTGTATATTTGTACATGGGTACCTGATCAGGTCTTTCTTGTGAGGACCCATTTGATGACTTTTATCTTATCCCCAATTTAATCTTACGGGAGGATGTTAGAGTAATAATCTTAGTGGTAATATTAACTTGGGTCTTAACCAAGGGAAGCTTCACCATAATTAGAATAAACTATGTGAAGTTTAATTTTATACACCCACATGTTAAAATAAGAAGTCAACATGGTTGTTGAAATGTTGACATTAGTGGCCTAACTATTCATTTGGTAATTGAACCTCTTTCACATTGCCAAATGTGTTCCTCTCACCTACCCCAAGCTATTACAAATACATGGGTAAGGTGCCTCATAGTAAATGAGAGAATATGAGAAGAGAATGAGATAGAGGAAAATTGGAGATTCATTGTAATCTCATTCAGTTATAGATAGTTATTTCTTCATGTGAGAAATACATTAGCATCATGGCTATAGTGATGAAATATTGGAGAGATTTTGGCTGAGTTTTGTTAACTCTGACAAAACCATCTCCTAATGAAACCTTTCTTGAGGTGTTAAGGGACAATCAAAGTTCAAATTCAGCATCTTCTAGTGAAACTTGTTTGAAGTGATAGAAGACAATCAAAGTCAAAAGTCAATATTCTTTAGTAAAACCTTCTTAGAGGCACTAGTGGATAATCAAGAAAAATTCATTGGTGAAAACCTCTTCTAGGTGCCAATAATTGAGCACAACATTTTTTCACTGCTTGATGAAGACATTATCAAAGATGAAATCAATATACCTTCTAATCTACAACCTAATCAGATAGTAGCTACTCTCAAGCCCAAACAATAAAAAAATATCATGGTCTTATTGAGAGCATATTCATAAGTCTTCAGCCCCACCACATCAAAATTTATGTCGAATTCATAATCAGTAACATTGTGTGTGCCAAAAAATATCAATATTCATTTGTCACCCAACCATTATACATTCCATTATCATCCACCTTTACATTACCAATTCAAACCTTTTAGCCATTGGTTATCCATGTTTACCAGTCCTAGCCACACTTTCCTTTGTAGAGGCTACAAGGATACCTTGTCTCGACATTTGAAATAAATAAAATAAAAAACTAAAAAAGATCACAACAACATTTTTGGAATCCAAATATGTAATAGGTTATTGATAGAGTAGTTATTCAGATTAGGTGTAGGCTAGAAATTTCCATGATCGATTATTCTAGTTATCTCATATGTTGATTAGGAGGTGCATCTCCACATCAGTAGGAACAGTAGAACCATATCTTGGCCAAAAAATTAACCTTGGCTAAAAACAATTTTCCAAAAACCATACCTTGCCATTGGCCAAAAATCATACCTTTTCATTTGCCTTTTACCTTATCCAGAGACATTTAACTTTGCATTTGCCATTTCTATTTCCATTGTTTCATACCCTACCATTTATATTACCTTATCACTTGAGGGAAAACCTTTTACCATTTTCTCCAATCTTTATGCCATCATCATCCTAAACAATGCCATACTCCATGCCATCCTACCATACCATCCCTATTGACCAAAGCCTATTTTTAGTGACCCTACCCAACCCTTTTGATCTTGGTTCTTTTGGTTCTTCCCACAAATTCTACAAGGGGATTCTAATCTAGTTTCATTAGTTTCAAAATTTTGTGTTTAAATGATAGTTTATGAAATTAGTGTGAAAGTGGATCTAGAAAGTTATCTTTCATTTATGATTAACTAGTACCACAGATTATAATCACCTATGGTAAATCTGTATTCTACCTTGTATTAATAATTATAATTGCTTATGGGTAAATTAGTATTATAGACCTACGTCTTTATTTCCTAATTATAATTACCTATGGGAAAATTAGGAACAACACCTTTTACCATGCATTATTACATCACCTTGTCATTACTATTCTCATTTGCCTAGCCATTTACCTTAATTTGATAACTTATTTTTATCAGGTCAGATCTCACCACCTTTTGTGTGGGTAGAAATAATGTGACTTGAGGTCCTAATAGGACTATGTAGGTCATGCTCGATTCATGTAAATTTCAACTTAGTCCCTCTTTTTCATATGCTCTCACTGTTTTGTAAGCAACCTAAGCCAACACTCTCACTATTTTATAAGTGGTATTTTGTCAATCTCTAATGAGTTAAGATATCTCAAAATTCTAAAAACATTTGTCCTGTTTAAGCCTAATAAGCCATCCTCAATCCACCCTACTGGGGCAAATACATTGTTAGGATGTTTTCTATTGCTTTTACTTTCAATTTTTTATGTGTTGTTTTTTTGTTTACTTGTCTATTTATTTACTTTCAGTATTATGCCTTGAATCAGTCTATATGCATTCATTAAGTAATTCCTTGTGCATTATTATTGAGTTTATCCATATTCATATGTCAACATTATCATAGTGGTTTTTATCAATAGTATATTATTTTCAATTATTTATTCAATTGGGAGTCAGTCCTTATGCATAGTATGGATACATTATCATGGTGTTATATCATGATGCATACTATCATGTACTACAACAAAAGTCATCTCAAGAAGTCTTGCAATCAATAGAGCCACATAAATTTCTCCTTGGTAACCTTTGCAATCCTCCCATCCTCCTTGATCAAATCAACCCTATTGACCATTCTAGTTATATCAATACTAATAAGGATGAGCGTCTCTACATTAGAAGGTACAACTGAATGATTCACATTTATTAATTCTTAATCCTCTAATCATCTCTTTCATCACTTTGTGCATCTTTGTGTGCCTATTTATTTGTGGATTTTTTAGTCCTTAGACCATCGCATCTATGTTTTCACTCACTCATCTTTAATCTATATGATAGGTTATATCCTTGAGTTATGCTTGTTAATATGCCCTATTGGGTCATAATCAAACATCACTATTTAATCATGGTCATCTTAATGATTATAACCACCTATGGGAAAGTCATTATTTTGACTCATCAACCCTAACTAGGGTATATGCCATTACCACTGATTATAACCACCTTTGGGCAAATCAGTGTCTTAACCTTTGTTACTGATTATAATCACCTTTAGAAAAATTAGTACTTTTTAAATAAGTGCATGCAATAATTCTCTTTATTGGATTAATCTCACCCATGGGTTAGTTTCATTCTTCTTCTTGATTCTTTTTTAGTTACCATCCATCAATCGTATGTGTAGGCCACTCCATTGAGGGGGCATCATTATAGGCTTCCAAAACATTGTTTGGAGCTTCTTATTTAATAATTTTATTATTTTAAACCTATTTAATTATTTGAAAATAAATTACTATGCCTATAGCTTGCAATACCTTCCCAAATAGGATTAAACTGTAGACACCTAAAACTAGCCACAACTGGCTTCCAACTGGACTTTAGACTGATTCTTACCAACCATTGCAAATTTAGCTTAGGAATCATTGAACATACCAAATTTACTTAGACATCATTTATCAAATCTTCAAATCATGTTGAGACATCCATAATTTGGGTATCCTATCATATGCAATAATAACTCTCATAGATTCATCCCTAATCATCTTATGGCATCACAACAATCAATTTGGCCTATGGAGCTATTTAGTGGGGCACATGAACAAATATCAAATATTGAAAGAGTTAAATGGATAATCAAAATTAATTTACAAGATAAACCAAATTAAATTCCTAGTTGAATTATCCATTTGAAATTAATAAACAACTAAAAAAGGAAATTCAAAAACGTAAATATCCTAGCCTTTCATCATGACCTTTGTGGGTTGTCAATTTCTTTGGAAGTATACTAAAATATCTCATTTTTGAGGCCCATGTCTTTTCATTTATAATCATGATTAATTGACAACTATTAACTCTACTTGGGTTAATATTGAATCACTTAGGTTATGTTTGAGCTCATTCCATGTTTAAACTCCACCTTAACTCACCTTGTGTTGGGGTTAAAACCATTTGCTATAAATATAATGCCTTGCTTATTAAATTTTAACTTATTTTAGTGTAAATTTATCATGCATAAATGAATTCAAAGATTTGATAAGAGAAGTTTTATAATTCACAAATTCCCTTGCACTTAGTGTTATAATTCTAAAATATTAAGCTAAGCCATAACACAAGCCATGGTGCCAAGGAGAGAAGGAACTACACAACCTCCATTACCAAAGACTCTTTGAAGCTCAATTCAAGCAAGCCACTCAAAAAATGCATTTAGAGCTCCTAAAGAAGGTAAAGGATTCATTATAGTTCACATTTTAGTTATGCTTTCATTTGTCTTTTATTAACTAAGCTCACCCCTAATATCTAGGCTTAGAGTGTAAGTGTTAGTGTGTTTATTGAAGTTTTTATTATGTGAACTAACATGTTACTAACCTCCCTTCTTAAATTCCTATAATCACAGTCATCATTAGTTGGTTGAACAACAAGATGTTTTAAAGGTGATCAAAGCAATCAGATAGTTGAGTTGGTGCTAAGTTATTTAAGGGATTGGTGCTTTCTTACAGGTTAGTGCTTGCTAAATCCTAGCTAAGTTGGTGCTTAACTAGTTGGGGTTGGTGCTCCATGTGAAGTAGATGCTTCACTAAATTTAGTGTTTGTTTTATAGGACTATATTCCATTTAGATATATCAATGGGTTTTCTTCTCCTTGAGGGTTTCCAACATATGTGATGTGTTCATGTGTTTCATGCTTATGTGGATAGGTGCTTATGCTTGCTAGATATATGTGCTTGTATGAATGGTTCATAAATGTTTAAGTTAAATTGATAGGAATTTTTTTGAAGATTGATTCACCCTCCCTCTTAGTCATTTTACTTTAAACATGGAAGAAAGATCAAATGGTGGAGGATTATTTGAATATTTCAAATAATCCAAAAAATCTATGGTGGCTAATGAGTCTTCATCCATGAGGATGATGACCATTTAAAATGGTTGAGAGAAACATGGAAATGGTTAACTGAGTTACCAAGAGTGGATCAAACTATTTGACAACTCAAGGGATGACTCAAAGGAAGTTTAAAAAGTTGTGGGATTGGTTAGGGTGAGTCAAGATGTGAGGGAGATAAAGGTGAAAGATGTTGGGTGAAGTGTAAAATTTGGATTAAAAGTGTGTACAATTGATTAAATTTGATTTATTAAATTCTTTAAGTAAGGAAAGAGATGTCATGAATTATAATTTAGGTGCATTTTGACACTAAATATAATTTGAATGTATACATTTGCTCCTCTTTTAAATGGTGTTGTGCAGCAATAAATTTTTGATGAGTAGTAGAAGAAGTAGAGTGTTAATGATTAAGAAGAAAAAAGTTGCCCAAAATGAATGAAAATGACTGTGATGATGCTCATCAAGGGTTTATGTGAGAAAATGGATAAACACTTTAAATGAATGAAAAGAGAAAAATTATTAAGCATTTGAGACCATCAATAAATCAAATTACTAAAATTGACATCAAACTTACAATATTAAGGTATATGTAAATAAGTTACCCCTAGTTGTGAAAACTAGAGTATTGATCGAAAAAAATATTTCACCATTCGAATATTGCACACTTAGTGGATGTGGAAATGATATATACCAGTAAAGGTAAGTTAAAAATCCAAAAAAAAAAAGGTTTTCAAATTATATTGAAAAAATTATGAGAGTGATGGTTGCAAGTTATTGAAATATATTTAGAATGCTTTAATTTAGATTGTCTAAAAAATTGAATTAAAATGGATGAAAAATGAATAAAATGGAAGGATGGGTGGAAAATATTTGAAATGGGAGCGGCAATATAAATAAAATATTGGTTATTGAGAAATTCATTTGTGCACATTTATTTTTAAGATCTATTTTCTAGTAGACATTGAGTGAGGAGATTTGTGCTGAGAGCTTAGAGGAAAATGGACCATATTCCACACCACTAGCATTGTGGAGAGCACATGAGGAGACACCAGACACTATAGAGGATCAGGCCTTTAGTAATTTAAATTTCATGCCTTAGATTTATGATTTAAGTGATTTTATTAAGGGTTAAACTAATCAAAAACAAATTTGTAATTAGGTTATTTTCAAGTTTGGCAACAAAAGTTATGAAATATAAGTGTGGTTTTTAAGAAATTCATTTGTGCACATTTGATTTTCAAAGCTATTTACTAGTAGAAGCTAAGTGAGGAGATTTTCTCTAATAGCTTAGAGGAAAATAGATCATATTCCACACCACCAGCATCGTGGAGAGCACATGAGGAGACATATGAAACTAGAGAGGAATGGGCCTCCAGTAAGCTAAAATTTTTAGTGGTTAAAATCATCAAAAACAAATTTGCAATTAGGTTATTTGTGAATTCAGCAATGAAAGTTATGAATTTGTTAGAGTAAACTATGAAATCATTAAACTAGATATTGAATTCATAAGATGAGGTTGTGAAATCACCAGGGTAGAAAATATAGTAGGGATTGGTGAATTTGTATTTTGCAGTTGTGAAATTGTGAAAATGAGTTATGAATTCATCAAAATGGGTATTGAAATCATTTGGTAGGAAAATAAATTAGGTAAATTATGAAATTACACATTAGTGAAGCAAACTTAAAGGCATAGAAATTGAAAATTCTATAATGGGTTATGAAAACATGAAAAAATGCAAAATCAAAGAGGTGAAGTTCGAACACAACAAATAGGATGGAAAAAATGTTAAAGGGAGTATAAAAAATGCAAAGTTTAGAGGAAAGGGGGAATATAGTAAATGATTATAGGTAGGAAACATCAAATGGATTGAAAATAATATTAAGGAAGATAAATGAATTTGTGTTATTTTTTTTGTGTTTTTTTAATGTTTATAATTATATGTAAATAGATTTTTATGTTGATAAATAGAATTGACATTGTGATAATGTGTTATAATTATAGGAGGTATTACCAGTAATTGTGATATGAGAGAAAAGAACTATGGCATTTGAGTGGATAGTAGGATTCCCCAAGTATGAGTTAAAATTATTAGAGGTTACAAGATTATCATATATCACACATATTCCTAAGACCCATGTAGATAGGGCTCTATTGACTGCACTGGCCAAGAGATGATGCAATAAGACCAACACATGTCACTTACTAATAGGTGAGATGACTGTGACATTTGAGGATGTGTATCATATTTTGGGTATTCTGATATAGGGTAGATGAGGATAGTGGGTTCAAAGGCCTCAAGAGAATACATTGTATAGGATTTTTTGGGATGAATTGATTATAGTGGTGAGAGGAGGGGTAGACATTGACTACTACATGTGGTTAGAGGTAGATTCTTTGACAATGGTACTTATGGCTATTGTTAGTGGCATTATGCTTCCTGACAAGAGTGGGAGACTTTGTCCTATTAGTTTTTTATACATTATTTGAGATATGATGGAGACGGGGTAGATATTTCTATGGGGACCATGCCTTCTTACACATTTATATAGGGATTTTTACTATGTGGTATACACATATGGGAAGGAGATTGGTCATTCCACACTACTACAAGTTTGGTTCTAAGAGCATATTATAGTGGAGAGGCTAGTTGGGTATATGAGTACATGATCTATTGACGACCTTATAATTAATGGATGGCATATGATCATAAGTACCTATAGACCACACTTGGGTGAGTTAGAGTTTCATAGGAGGGTTATAAATGAGATAGGTGATGACTAAATCACCTAGAGATGATATATAAAGATAGTGTTTTAGTGGACATAGGATGACTTATACATGGATTACATAATGATCCAGTGCTATGTTATGGGTATACATGATTATATTATAGAGATATATCACCCTGATAGGGTGATGAGGTAGTTTAGTATTATACAACATATTCCTACATGTCCTCACATATTTGCACAAGTAGTTAGAGAGGGCTTAGTGGGGGTGGCTATTGATCTTGGTATAACAAACCATAGTTGGTCATAGTTACATTTAGTTACATGGATGAATAGGAAGTATGTCATTGACATGGGATTAGTATGTTGATATATAGTTTGGTGGGCCAAACAATAGCCAATGAGGTTGACAACTCCATACACACCACCATACACTTGGAGGCAAAGATTGGTTGCTAGTCTTAGTAGACATCCATAAGGTATAGGTTTAAGATCCTATATTAGGAGTGTAGTGATAGGACACATATGAGGTATATGAGTACAAGGTAAAGGACATGCTTTAGATGAAATTCAACTACACGATATAGAGATTACAAAGGTGGTGGGTCTTGAGATTTTATGAGAGATAGGTGTTGATGTGGGCGAAGACATAGATATGAGGGAGGATACAAATTAATTACGTAGAGAGGAGATTCCATTAGTCTTTATTGATAGTAAAGGAGATAGGTATGGAGAGGATATAGTGATGAAATTAGTACATGAGATACACATAGATAAAAAAGACATGTATGGTCTTTCACATACAAATATATCTTAGGATGATTAAACCCTGATTGACAAAATTCATGAGGAGATTTGAGCTTATGATAGTGAGATTGCAAGGTTACATAGAGAGGTGTCTAGATTATAGGGGGAGGTGGATAACATAGGTGTTAGATATCACTAGAGTGGTTGATATCAGACATCTACAAGGTGAGGTAGATAAATTATAGGTTGAGGTTGAGAGATTAGAGATGGATGGTATTGCTACATCACTTGGATTAGTTACACATGATGTAGAGACACAGATGACAGATTATATAAATTTGACTTAGAGATATAGAGAGGAGATGGATATCATGATAATAGAGCTAATAGAGGCTAGGGTTTTGGTAGCAGGACAAGGGTAGCTAGCCATACTTAGCAAGGTGATGAGATCCATGGAATATGCTACTTATTATAGGAATTTATATGAGGAGGCCATTCTAAATGAATAATGAGCACCATCATATAAGTATTACTTGACCAAATGGTCAATGTTAGAGAGATCAATTTAGATGATAGTTTTAGAAAGATTAGTGGGACAAGTTTCACATCATGTCATGGGTCCTCCACAAGGCACACCAAGTATTAAGATCTAGGGCCTAGATTAGATGATCCATCTGAGGGGTAGGGAGATACTTTTAGAATGAATAGTTATAAATAAAAATTGAGAAGGACCAACATGAATTCAAGAACATGATGCAAAAAATGGCACTCAAAAATTTGACCTATTATCCCAAAATTGTAAAAAATTGACCTACTTGTATAGATTATGAAAATAATGATTACAAGCATCATAAGAATGATACAAACTACTCTAAAAATATAAGGCTTGTCATGGGAAGTTGAATCAATCAATTTCACACATCCCATAAAAATTTTAGGATCTTTTGATAAATGATCTCCAAGTTATGGTAAAAAATTGGCATGCTACAACTTGCAGGTTTTCAGGGAAAAAAGGACATAGGGATGATTTTGCTTACAAAGAGATATGCGTCCAATTCCTTATGAGATATGATTATTATGACATGTGAGGGATTGTGTAATTTACCATCTCCAATTAGAATCACCATCCTATGACTTATCTACTTCTTGTACTATATAAAATAATATGAAAAAGTATAGAAAATAAATATCTATGGAGTGCATGGGCTTCTCCCATATTTATTATAGGTAAAAAACCTCTATGGTAGCTATAATATAAGATATTAAGGATTAATAATAGTGATATTAATTTCATTTAACAAAAACATTACAAACCTTATGAATTTATTGTTGGAAATATTATCATTGATGTTAAAGGTCTAGCATTGGTGATAAAGGCCCTATAACATTTATTATCTAAAGGTGTTTTTAATGTTCATATTTTAGCTAAAGTGTGTTGATATTTATTTAATATTAACAAATATATTTTTGGTTTCATAAATTCAAAAAAAATACCCATGAAGAAGTCAAAGAGTCACGGGGTAAAGACAAAAGAGGAATTGGATGCATTTTCCCATAAAGAGCCATCTTGAGGAATTCTAAAAGTCACCAAGTGAAGACAAAAGAGGAAGGGAACAATTTCTCATGAAAGGACACTTTGAAGAATAAAAAAAAGTCACCAAGATAAAGAGAAAAAGGGAAAGGATGGATTTGCTCATGAAGGGTCACCATGTGACTTTTCAAATGCAAGGATTCAAAGGGTCATGCAAGTTTGGTGTCATTTTCCATGAGGATTGAAGGGTCACAAAGGGTGAATGCCAAAGGTCATTTTGCAAGCTATAAATAAAATATTAGGAAGCCATTTGTAAGGTGTGGAAGAGAGCATGGTTTGTAATTGTCATATCTAGCTTAAAAGAGCAAAGGAGAGAAAAAAAGAGATATTGTAATGTGCTATCATTTGTTGAGAAAGAAACATTGAGAGATAGTTGTGTGGTATACACAATAGGGGTTGGTGCTCCTGTGGGTTGGTGCTCATGAATAGTTGTTGTGTTGGTGCTCAGCAAAGAGGTTGGTGCTCTTGTGGGTTGGTGCTCATGAATAGTTTTTGTGTTGGTGCTTAGCAAAGGGGTTGGTGCTCTTACAAATTGGTGCTTGTGAATATTGTAGTTTGAGTTGGTGCTCATTCATATACTTGAGATTGTTCTCCAGGATTTTTTCCCACATTGGGTTTCCACATTAAAATTTGGTCTCTCTCTTTCTCTCTCTCTTGTGTGGTGTTTATTGTTTTAGTTTTATTTCATATCTTTAATGTATGGTTAAGTGGAAATTGATTAAGTAAAAGTTTATAAGATATATGATATATTGATTCACCCCACCCTCTTAATATATCCCATGCTTAGCAATTGGTATCAAATTAGGTTCCTTTAAAAAGAGTTTAACAACTTGAAGGTAGATCGAGGAAAGCATAATATGGCCAAGTAGTTAAGGAGAATCAATAGTTGAAATATGTGGTGAAGGATCTTAAGGAGACGGTATGTATCTTGGAGTTTAATTTGGTTTTAGAAGCAAAAGAAGATAAGATGTCTATTTAGTATTTTAAGAATCAACTAGAGGCTGCATATTCAAGTTTGAGATCAAGAGAAGAAGAAAAACATGATGAAATCAAGGATGAAGCCAAGGTGAATCTAGAAGGAGAACTCATTTGTGCCTTAGAATAATTAGAAGCTATTGAGAAGAAGAATCAAAGATTAAAGCACTAGATTGAGAAAAAATGAAAAAGAGTCAAAGGAAATAATTGAAGATCTACAAACACACTTTGAAGAAGCCAAAAAGAATATAAAGGATCTAACAACATAGTTGCAAAAAGTAAGTGAAGAATTTGACAGGTATATTATTGAAATTGCCTCTTTAAAACAAGATATTGAGAAAGCAATCAATGATAAAGCAGTCAGTGATTTAAAATTTGAGGATAGTACTAACATGTTGAATAAGATATTGGAAAGTCAAATGTCAATATCAGATAAGACATGTATTGGATTTAAAAATAAAAAGAGCTATGCTAAAGCTCTCAAAAAAGAGGAAACAAAAAGGGAAGAAGTGAAGAATACAGAAGGCTGGAAGGAATAGAGATACAAAATATAATCATGACAATGATACACAAATAGGAACATGTTATATTTTCATGGTTATTATTTTTATTGTAATGGATATGGTCATAAGAAAATAGAGTGTTAGAAAAGAGCTAACAATTTTAGAAACAAGAAGGAAACTCATGCAAAGTCAAACAGAAGCCACATCTCTTTTGTTCCTCTTTCAGGTTTTGATGAAGAGGCCATTATATGTTATAAGTAAAATAATTTCATACACATAGCCCACAATTATAGAAGTGTGTTCAAGTCAATCAATAAGGATAATGTTTTCAAGGTTCCATTCATCAAGAAGAAAAGGTAGATAAATTCATGATAGAAGAAATGACTTGAAGATTCTATGTTAGTTCAGATAGCTTTGTATACAAGAAATTAAGAACAATCATGGTTCATTGATAGTGGATGTTTGAGGCACATGATAGGAGAAAAGAGAAAGTTCATAACTCTAAAGAAGATTAATGGTGGCATAATGAAACTTGGATACAATACCACTTCTAATATAGCTAGAAAAGGTACATTAAGTTTAGATAATGGTAGAGCCAAGACTAAGAATGTTCTGTATGTAAAAGGTCTTAAGCATAATCTATTAACTATAAGTCAAATATGTGATTAGGTATACACATTAAAGTTTCATGCAAAATGTTATGAGATTAGAAGAAAATATTCAAATGAGTTGATTGTAGATGCTTAGAGGATAGGCAATAATTTATATGTGTTATCAGATATCTTCACAAAGGTACGACCAAAGGACACATTCAAGGATCTATGAGAGGAGTTGGGAGTAATTTATATTACTTCCTGACATTGAATATTAGCATCAATTGAGGGAGAGATAAGTGTTAACTCTAAGATAGGCCCTTTGCCATTGAAGTCAAAGGAGAAGTGCTGCAAAAATAGGTACAAGTACAAGGAATAGGTACATGATGATATAGTAAGGGGGAGTTACTATATGTTTTTTATTATATGTAGGTTGGCATGTGCAGTATAGGTTTTATAATGTGGAATTTTTAGTTTGAAGTTTCCATCAATGACAAAGGGGGAGATTCTTGGAACTATTATCATTGATGTCAAAGGTCTAGCATTGGTGATAAAGGCCCCATATCATTTATTATCTAAAGGTGTTTTTAATGTTCATATTTTAGCTAAAGTGTGTTGATATTTATTTAATATTAATGAATATAATTTTGGTTGCATAAAGTCAAAAGAAGGGCCCATGAAGAAGTCAAAGAGTCACCAGGTAAAGACAAAAGAGGAATGGGATGAATTTTTGCATGAAGAGTCATCTTCAGTAATTCTAAGAGTCACCAAGTGAAGACAAAAGAGGAAGGGCACAATTTATCATGAAGGGACACTTTGAGGAATACACAAAGTCACCAAGATAAATAAAAAAAGGGAAAGGATGCATTTGCCCATGAAGGGTCACCATATGACTTTTCAAATGCAAGGATTCAAAGGGTCATGCAAGTTTGGTGCCATTTTTCATGAGGATTGAAAGGTCAAAAAATGGAGAATGTCAAAGGTCATTTGGTAAGCTATAAATAAAACATTGAGAAGCCATTTGTAAAGTGTGGAAGAGAGCATGGTTTGTAATTGTCATATCTAGCTTAGAAGAGCAAAGGAGAGAAAAGAAAGAGATATTGTAATGTGATATCATTTATTGAGAAATAAACATTTAGAGATAGTTGTGTGGTATACACAATAGGGTTGGTGCTCTTGTGGGTTGGTTCTCATAAATAGTTGTGTTGGTGCTCAACAAAGGGGTTGGTGCTCCTGTGGGTTGGTGCTCATGAATAGTTATTATATTGGTGCTCAGCAAAGGGGTTGATGCTCCTAAAAGTTGGTGTTTGTGAATATTTTAATTTGAGTTGGTGCTCATTCATATACTTGAGATTATTACTCATGGTTTTTTTCTCACATTGGGTTTCAATGTTAAAATCTAGTGCCTCTATCTCTCTCTTGTGTGGTGTTTATTGTTTCAATTTTATTGCATATCTTGAATGTATGGTTAATTGAAAATTGATTAAGTAAAAGTTTATAAGATATATGATATATTGATTCACCCCTGCTCTTAGTATATCCCATGTTTAACATTTATACAAATATTAATGCCAAAAATATTCCTTATATAATAGGGTAGGTATTATCTTACCCTGATCCAAAAGTTGTACAAACTCTCTAATATTATACATAAAATATAAATGAACTATATAAAGTTAAAATAATCTTATTTAAATATCTTAACTACCATGACTAATAAAATATTACTCAATTACATTTATTTTCAAATGGTTAATTAATCACCCCTTAGAATAAACCTAATACAGAGAGAGACTTAACACAATTTTTAAGGATGATGTATCGATGTACATATATGGTTGAGATGTATCATTTATATAGAGACATTTGATATATATATATATATATATATATATATGATTCATTTGGGTTATGATACTTTTACTATTTGGATTAACATTATAGACTGTTTATGGACTTTACGATTATTATTTTCATTTATGCATGGTTTATGGATAGATAGATAGATAGATAGAGTATTGTTATACTTCTTACATTTTAATTCATACTAACACATGTTAATTTTTTTTAGAATTTTATTATGGGTTATGACATGTATGATTTTATTAGGGATAAATGAATAATGTTTTAGATAGATAATTTATTTTTTGATTGTTCCTTGCATTGGATTTCCATCATGAGTATTGAGAAACCTGATGTTTAATATAGTGTAAAACACATTACCACCAATGCTATCAAATAATCATGATGAATGTTTATGTTTTAGGCATATGGATTAAAAGATAATAATTTGTGTAAATCAAAGTACGTCATGCCATAGACAAATCATAACCATACTATAATGCAATGCACAAATTAATTTTGACATACACACATAAACAAAAAATAAAACATAATTACACTAGATTATGTGGACATGCAAAATGACTATGAAAACAACATTTGTAAAATAAATGCAAATGACATACAAATAACCAAATAAATAAATATTAATTGTTTTAAAGACAAAAAAAGTACACAATGATATAAAACAATCAAAAGGAATAAAAGAATAAGAGATAAATAAGATGAGCAAAGAGTAATAACCAACAATGGCTAAAGTAAGAAATGAAAAATAACCAAATGAATGGTTAATTAGGAAAAAAGATAGAAAAGGATAAATAACCAAATTAATGGTTAAAGATAGAAAGGAGATAATAACCAATGGAATGGTTAATTAATAAAGAGGATAAATAACTAAATTAATGCTTAAGGATAGAAAATGATAAATAACTAAATTAATGGTTAAGGATAAAAATGGATAAATAACTAAATTAATGGTTAAGGGTAAAAAAAGATAAATTACTAAATTTATGTTTAAGGATGAAAAAGGGATAAATAACTAAATTAATGGTTAAGGGTAAAATAAATATAAGATAAAAACTAAACAAAAAATAATCAAGTAATGAAACCACAAACAAGTAATCAACACCTAAAAGGTAAAATAAAAGACCTAACATCCTAAGCAAGGTTTAATACAATTGGTAGCCAAGAGCCAGGCTAGTAGCTGAAAAACCAATGAGGAAGTATAAGGATGAATGCATGAATGATAAAAAAATCCACTCTCGAGTAAATGGATGATGGGGAAGATGGTGGTCGAACTAACCCTAAAGACCTCATATCTCTAAGCACTACCAACATAATCCACCCTATACAAAGTCCATGTGGGGATATCAAGCCAGATGTAGTTATCTTAATATGTAAAATGATGAGAAAGTGGGTGATTGATTAAGCATCGAGTGTTGGATGAAACTATGCATAATTGTCCCACCTAAGAAATGTGAGTGAACGAGGTTGGAAGCTAGCTAAGATGGTAAATATTTTGGGTATACATGTAGTTTTGGATTATTATTTTTGTTTTTTTTGGTTTAATATAGGTGATAAATGATTATGAAAAAGATGGTAATATATAAGATGTTCATTTATTATGAGCAAGGACTTAGGCACACAAATAGAAGTATCAAACCTTAAGTTAACATGCTATAAGACAAGTGATAAAGGATAATGTAGAAATATATAATGGACTACTAAAACATGATGCCCCTAAATAATGAGGTTGTATATAGACAATGGGTTACACATGGTATCATAAATATGGATTTCACCATGGTACTTTCCCAAAGTGCTATTAAACTAGTTTTCACTTTTAGATGATCTATGTTTTTTTACTATTCTATTTTTTTTGCTTTAGATTTTTTTTGACACTTAGGATATTAACAATAGTATATAGAAAAATTTAGGCATATAATATCTTAAGGTGCATGATGTTCATAGGTTCATCAAGCTCCTCTCCATATTATATAGCCAATCTGTAAGTTCTTGATCCATACTTAGTAATGACAATGTATGGGCCCAACCAATTAGGCTCAAGCTTTCCTTTCTTCTCTCTCAGCATTTGTATTGCATTAGTTTTCTTTAAGAACAATATATTTGATTTTAAACTCCCTATATTTTATCCACTTATTATATCTATGGCAAAGGTGATTTTAGTATACTTATAAATGGTTTAAAGCATTAAGTTTTTTTAATCTAGAAGGTTGAGTTCACTAAGGCATGAAGTATGATAGGAATATTTGTAATGATGGAATCTAGAATTCTATTGGTAAAATAAACTCACTACCATATATAAGGGAATAAGGGGTTTCCCCTATGGGTGTTGGATTATAGTGTGATATGCCTAGAGAACAGGATATAGTTGTGTATGCTAGTCATAACCAACTTCATTGACAACTCATTTAAGTATGTGTAAAATGCTTTTATTAGTTTCCTCAACTTGATTGTTTCCTTGTGGGTAGTAAGGAGTGGACCACTTATGCTTGATATGATAGGTTTGACAAAGAGATTTAACTTATTTATTCTTAAATGATTTTTTATTATCAAAAATGATAGTAAAAGGGATACCAAAGTGGTAGACATTGTGGTTTAGGATGAATTTTAAAATTTGCTTTCCAGTTACATAAGGGGTATTACCTTAACCCACTTGGTAAAGTACTATGTTGTCATAATAATATATTTATGACCATCGAAAGAAGTGGGATTTATTTTTACAATGAGTTCTAACCCCCATGTGGAGAATGGCTAAGGTGTGGTAACAGGTTATAGATCTTGTGATGGGTTATGTATAAGGTCCCCATGTTTTTTGATAATGTATGCATTTCATAACATAGGTGCATGAATTACTTTCTATGGTATGCCAATAATAACTTACCCATAAAAGGTTTTTTTCTAGGACCATGCCACTTGAATGTGCACCATAGATTCCTTCATGGACTCCCTTAATTGCCAAAGTAGATTTTTCATAATTCAAAATGCATAAAAAATTCCATCATAGCCTCTATGATATAATGTGTTACCCAGTTTGGTGTAGTGAGAGGTAAATTGGATAAATGATTTGCATTGATTATCGGATAAGTTAGGTAGTAAGGTATTATTATTAAGATAAGTATATATGTCAGAATACTAGAGAGAAGTGGGACCAACCACCTTGAAAACCATTTCTAAATTAGGCATGTTGTAAGCCTATATCATCAGGTATTCAACATGGAACTTGTTGTGTTTTATGTTTAAATAAAGTAGTGAACCAATGGTAGCCATGGTATCTACTACCCTATTGTTGATTCTTGGTACTTTTTAAAATTAGATGAACTCAAAAGACAACTTTAAACTATCCACTATCCACTTGTAAGGGATTAAACTATCATCATGAGCTTGAAATTCATTACTTACTTAAATATTGATAAGTTTAGAATTACCAAAAATATGAAGATGTTGGATGCCCAATTGGATAGCCAGTTTGAGACCTACTATAAGACCTTCATATTCTATAATGTTGTTTATATAAGGGAACTCAATTTTAAAATCCTTGGGAATATAATCCCCATGATCCAAAACTCAGAAGTTTTGATTGACAAATATTTCAAGAACATGAAAATAAAACAATAACAATGAATTCTCTGAGAAGAGATGTTTTATTACTCAAGACTACAATACAACTATATGCTTATCTCTGGGAAGAGATGTATAATTTCAATTTTAGGTAGCATATTCATTTATACACATTTTTAAATTAGGAGGAGGATGTGTAAGGTCACAAATCTTGAGGGAGATTAAGTGGTTTTACTTCCATGATTTAAAATAATACATAATTTGAGAAATTATTATTTTTAGAAACTTACTATTTTTAGACTGCACTACTAAAATTTAAATTTAGGGAACTTTCATTGGGTTTTCATGGGTCCAAAAAATAATAAGTGGAGATTCATTTCATCTCACTTCATTCTCCTTTTTCTTATCTTTCCAATGATTCTAATGGAGAGTCAATTGGAGCTACGGTGCAAAAGTTATGGCTCTCAGAAGTTTTGTCATCAATTGGGGTAGAACCATCACCCAAATTATTGCTTGAATTATTGCTCAGATCACCCCATCTAGTGTGATGAGAAATATACCTTCCCTTGATCCATCATTGGTGAAGAAACCATCAAATAATTATTTTCAAACTATAAACTCATTTATGGACATTATTGCTTTGTCTAGAAATTCTACAATAAGAGGTGTTTTTATCTTTGAGATGTGCTTCTGCCAATGTATCTACTAAGACTTTTAGCTTAATTTATTTTTATTTACATACTCAATATCAAACTCATTGAGAAGTATAACCCACTTAGCCATCCTTCCTGTTAAAACTGTTCTTGATATAAGATACTTGAGAGGGTCTATTTTGTCAATGATCTTATTTTCATTATTGAGAATTTAATTATTGATAAGTGATTTCATTGATGTCAATTTTGATGTAATTTAATGTCAAGGTTGATGTCATTGATGTCAAGGTGCACCTAGTAAAGATGCATGGTGAGTTATCTGTGAGGTATGAGTTTGTGTGTTTAATAAGACAAGGAAGCCATGTGATAAGAGAGAATTTGAAGGCAAACTATTGTTTCTATATTGAGAGAGAATTTTAAGGCAACCTATTGATTATTATAATGTTTATGTAAAGGTTTAGGCCAAGGTAAGCATGTTTGATTACTAGTCTTTGAGTACAAGGTGTCTTGAGATGCCTAGTCATATCATGCTTAGTCATATCATAGTCATGTGCATGATGAGTATGAAGAAGTATGTACATAAGTATGACATCAATTAAAGAGAATTTAATTCATGTGATTAATATATAGAATCATCAAAAAGTGTTTCAAAGATTATTTTTCAAGCTTCAAAAGCTTGAGAAGCCTAGTCATGACATTAGTCATTACATAAAGAGAACTTTTGAGAAGGTATGAGCTTGATGTCCTAGTGAGATATATGCATAGAGGAATAAGAGGCTATATGAGGTTGTTTCATCATGAATTTGATTCATTATATCACTCAAGAGAGTTTTAAGGTAAGCCTATAGGAGTAAATACCTTAAGTCCAAGTCTGCAAATAGACTAGTTCTAGACTTTGCCTGACCTAATGAGGTGTCATAAGGTATTTTCAAGGCATATGAAGGATTTATAGTATTTTTTGAGCATAAGAGTGGTTTATTGAATTTTTTAATGAGGTTTTTATATCTTGGATAGTAGTTATAAGGTCAATTTCAAGGCCTAATGTGAC
Source organism: Torreya grandis (assembly GCA_037957365.1). NCBI lineage: Eukaryota > Viridiplantae > Streptophyta > Pinopsida > Cupressales > Taxaceae > Torreya > Torreya grandis. The sequence continues at coordinate 1,981,756 of JARHVA010000606.1, read as the reverse complement.
TTGCAAGTCAAAGCCTAGAGAATAAAGAAAAAGAACATGGCCTAATGAGGTATCAGGACCAGTTTCCGAGGTAATAATGAGCATGTGGGAAATGAAAATTATGTGATAAGTTTTCACAAGTGTGTTGACCAAGTATGAGATCAAAGTTTTTAATAAAAGGCATGAAAAGTAGTTTTGAGGTTTTTAGAGTGCATAGAATGAAGAGTTCTCAACCTGAAAAGAAATTTCAAGTTTTTATTGGCATGTGTAACCTTTGCATGGGATCATAATATATTCATGGTAGATTTGTAAGGGTCTTAGTTAAAATTTAAAATCATTAGTTTTTGGAATGAGGGGAAGTCCCTTATGAATAATCGTTAACACTAGAAATAATGTTAACCATCTCTAAAACCCTAATAATGACCCAATGAGAAATATCTTGTTCTAAGGTGATCAGAATTGATTATAATGACTATAAAAGTGATTGGATATTTTTTTTAAATCTCAAAAGTAACTTTAGTTGTGATTGGGTAGCAAGGTGAGTGAGTGGACCTTATAGAAAAGGCCTTGTTTCTCAAAGATTTGTTGTAGCAATCAAAGCTGACCAAGTCAAAGTTACTAAATAGATGGAGGAAAAATATTGAGACTTGTATCTAATTATTATGGTGTTTTATGAGTATGTTATATCCTTAATTGTGCTAAACTGATCGTATAAGATGGCTTATTGTTAAAAGGCCTAATGGTACAAACAATGAGAAAACTAGGCAGAAGTGAAAATTTGATTAGGGGTATGCTCTCATGGATTAGGGATGAATAAAAGTGCATTGAGAAATTATTAATGATCTATAATATATTTTAATGTTTTATAGGAGTTTTGGAGGTTAGTGGATATGATAAAAATGTTGTTCATAAGTTGACCTGTCTAGTTCAGATGAGACAATGAGGTATAAGACTATGATAATTGTCTGAAAGACAAATATTTACATTTGACCGCATTAACTTTGTATTTAAGAGTGGTATAAAGATAATTTAATAATATCCAAATGTATTTTAAGTCTATAAAAGTATCTACATAGGTGTTCAAGATGATTATCACTATGACTATGTTTGAAGGTAAACTAGCAAATCTGGGTAAACAAGTTGCACTGATGAGTTAGAGGCTCTTTTCCCTAATTAAATGTATCTAATGCACATGATTTTTTTTATTGTACTTTAATGACCTACCCATACTTTACATAATATTTTAAGTCAGTGTAAGATATTATAATATTGAATCCAAAATAGCTTATCTGACTGAATAAGGTCTATAAGAGAGAAGGTCAATAGATTGGTCTGCAAGACCAATAGTTACCATTATCTCTTATGATATTTTTTATGGAGATTTATTTTATGATGTTTAAAGAAAAATATTTAAATTTTACCACATTAAATTTGTATTTGAGAGTGGTCTAAAGATATTATAATATCATCCAAATGTACTTTAAGTCTCTAAAAGTATCTACATAGGTGTTGAAGATGATTATCACCATGACTATGTTTGAAGGTAAACTAGCAAATCTGGGTGAACAAGTTGTAATGATGAGTTAGAGGCTATTTTGCCTAATTAAATGTATCTAATACACATGATTTTTTTTTATTATACTTGAATGACCTACCCATGATTTACATAATATTTTAAGTCAGTGTAAGACATTAGAATGTTGAATCCAAAATGGCTTATCTGACTGAGTAAGGTCTGTAAGAGAGAAGGTCAATAGATTGGTCTGCAAGACCAATAGTTACCATTATCTCTTATGATATTTTTTATGGATATTTATTTTATGATGTTTAAAGATAATTTTTATTCTTTTTAATACCATTACTATGTTCCTTTAAGTGTCATAATTTCAAGTTTCCATGACTGTGTTGTGAGGCTAGTTGGTAGTTTTGAGCAAGCTACTTGATGAGAAGGGTTTGAGTACTTTTACCCTAAGTTGTGAAGTAAAAAAAATATGGTGATGACCTGAAGGTAATGTATCTTATTTATTTATTATTTTTTTCCATGTGTTCTTTGTAAAGTTGTTTTTATGCTTCAATTGTTCAAGACAAATTTTTTAGGTATGCACAGGGCTAATATGAAAAATCCTAATGGTGTGCTCCAAGTAGTGGTTTGAGCTAAAAGGAGTTATGAATATAATATGAGATTATTATGGGTATATTTAGGTGGAATATTATATTTTAATTTTATTTAAATTTTTATAATATGCTCTAATAAGATCAAATGGTAAGGTGTGCTAAGTAGGCCTGATGGGATTAGTTCTCCATGAAACCTAAAGGAGAGATAAGGCCTAATTAAAGTAGGTCTAGACTGAAAGGGACTAAAATCACATTTTATAAATGTCTACAAGATATCCTAAGATAAATTACATGGCTTAAATAAGAGGATAAAAGTGTTTGGTTGACTAATAAGGAAATGAACAAGAAAGACTTATATAAATACTAGGCAGTTTTAGGCCTATGTGTGTGTGACATGAGTATGTGAATAAGAAGGCATATTTAAAATAAAAATGAGGTATTTTAGACCATAATAATATGATATATTATTATTTATGAATATTTTATATAGGTTATGTGTGTAAAGATCAAGGTCATATGACCTAATCAAGTCAAGAAAAGGGCTAGTTGAGTAAACAAGGCTAGAGGCTAGTTTGAAAGGGATAGAAGTGTGTAAAGAGATGAATAAGGAGATAATAATATATTTTATGAGAAAAATAGTGTTATAAATGTGATAAAGGGTTTAGGTGGCTTATTTTTTGCTAAGTCATCTAGGGGGTTGGTGCCTCCTTGCAAGTGGGTGCCTGTGAAAGCCTAGTTGAGTTGGTGCTTAGCTAGTTGGAGTTAGTACTCCATGTGAATTTAGTACTTCAATAAAGTTAGTGTTTGTCTTATATTAATATATTACATTTTAATATATTAGTTTATTTTCATCCCCTTGAGGGTTTCCCACATATAAATTGTGTTATCTTGTGTTCTTATGTTTCATACATATGTGGATGGTTACTTAGTCGTTATTTGATCTACATGATTGAATAAATGTTTATGATTTCTTAATTAAGAAAGGTTTTAAATACTAATTCACTCCCCTCAATAATATTTCTTCCAATATTTGGTATCATTCCCTAGTCCTGTGAAGTAGGTTTAAAAACCTTAAGGAGATCCTAAAAACAAGGATGGATAGTTAGCAAGATCAAGGTGGTTTCTGTACCAGTAAGGATCTGTTATTCAATGGATCAAATAATGCCATATTTAATGTCAATATGAAGATATATTTGACATATAAAGGACATTATATCTAAAAATTAGTTATGGATGGTCGTAGTGCTTATCATGTTCCCCCAACTAATGCAACAGGTAAGAAAGCTAGTGAAAACAACTCCAAGGCAATGAATTCCATTCTTTGTGGCCTATCTGAGGTAGATCTTCTAAAGGTGATGAAAATTTTATCATCCAAAGATATATGGAATAAATTTAATACTATCTATTAAGGAGACACCAAAGTGAATATGGTAAAATTATAGACCCACCAGAGATAGTTTGAAAGTCTGAAGATGAAGCAATTACATATTACCTATTAAAGGTTTATGAAGTTTTCAATGTCATTAGATGATTGGGAGAAGAGGTGAAATAATATATATTTGTTAAAAATGTATTGAGATTACTAACTCCTAGGTTTGACTCTAAGGTGTATGTCATAGAAGAGATGCAAGATTTGGACAAGCTAGAGATGGATGGGATTCATGGCATTTTGATTGCCTATGAGATGATAACTAATGAAGGAATAAAATTTCAAAGTTGAGAATAATTCAAAATCCAAGAAGGTCAAGGATGAGTAATACTTAAATGTTGATGTTGATCAATTGATAGTCATGTTTGCAAGGAAGTTAAGGTTTGGATCTAGTAAGTACAAAGGTAAGTTGCACATAAAATATTTCAACTATGGCAAGATTGGTCACTTTACATCTAAGTGTCCTACCAAGGATAAATATGATCATGATGAACATCATGCAGATGAAAATAAGACTTATAATCCTGATAAAAACAAGGAGTTCAGGAAGTATGAAGGTAGGAAGGAATCTTTCAAAAAAAAATTATGTATACTAAAGAAGATAACTATTATGATGTAAGTGACTCAAGTGTATTTGAGAGTGATGATGGAAGTAATGAAATTGAAAATGAAAATAATGAAACCTTATTTATGGCCATAAAATCATACAATGATGTTTCTCAAATGAGAAAGGCCTTATGGTTGATGTAAAATTAGATGAAGAAGAAGCTGAAGTAAACTTTGAGGTAGAGTTGGTAAGTGCTCTAGAGGATTTAAAGTTACAAAGGAGAAAGAATCACAAAATAAGATCATTATCTAGGGACTATGAGGAGTAGATTGGCTTGTTTGAGGAAAGGTTGAGTAACACTTCAAAAGAATATGATGAGATCATTAATCAATTTGAGGCACATATGAAGGTAGTCAATACAGTCCTAAAGGTTAAAGAGGAAGAATACATCAGGTATGAAACTCAAGAAGAATCCATGAAAGCTAAGTTGGATCAATAATATATCAAGGTGAAGAGCTTTGTGAAGTTTGAAAAGAGCACTGAGGCTCTAGATGATATCTTGAGTAGTCAAAAGTCAGTAAGTGGTAAGATAGTTATTGGTTTTAAAGAAAACCAAAAGGTGGCAGCACAAGTCAAAGATAAGTCTATTGAATACAATAAGGTCAACATGAAAATACATATCAAATAACCTAATTATATAAGGTATGCTATTTCATTCAATGGTTACTATTTTGAATGCAGTCAGTTTGGTCATAGAGCAAGAGAGTGTAAAAGACCCTTCAAGAATGAATACTCATGGGAATATGGATGGATACATAGCTCAAATCAATCAAAAGATATGTAAAAGGTATTTTTATATAGTTTTCATGATGTATAACACATTACTAGTAAGCACATAATATACTGAGAGGGGGGGTGAATCAGTATATTATATATCTTACAAAACTTTCCCTTTATCAAATTTGACTTAATCAAACATTCAAGATATGCAATAAAACTCAAACAATAAACATCACACAAGATAGAGAGAGACATCAGATATAACATGGAAACCCAAAATGGGAAAAACCATGGAGAACAATCTCAATTATATTCGTGAGAACAAACCCACAGGAGCACCATACCCCTTTGCTGAGTACCACCCCAGCTACAATTCATGAGCACAAACCCACAAGAGCTTCAAACCCCTTTGTCAAGCACCAACCTAGCCACTATTCATGAGCACCAACCCATAGAAGCACCAAACCCTTTGCCGAGCACCAACCCCTTTGTGTATACCACACACCTATCTCTCAATGTTGCTATCTCAACAAATGATAGATCAATACACCATCTCCTTCCTCTCTCTCACCTTTGCTCTTCTAAGCTAGATATAAAAAATATACAAATCATATTCATCTCTCACAATTGCTCTTCTAAGCTAGATATCACAATATCAAATCAACCTCTATCTCTCATATTACAAATAGTTTCTCAAGCCTTTATTTATAGCTTTCAAATGACCTTTGGCCTTCCCCCTTTTTGACCCTTCAATCCTCATGTAAAATGGCACCAATCTTGGATGACCCTTCATATTCAAGCCTTTAAAAAGTCATGTGGTGACCCTTCATGACCAAAAATGTCCTTCCCACTTTTGTCCTTATCTTTGGTGACTTTTCCTATTTCTTAAAGTGTCCCTTCATGAGAAATTGTGCCCTTACTCTTTTGTCTTCACTTAGTGACTCTTGGTATTCCCCAAGATGACACTTCATGGGAAAATGTGTCCCATCCTTATTTTATCTTTACCCCATGGCTCTTCGACTTCTCCATGGGCCCTTCTTTTGTCTCATATGCAACCAAAAATATAATCATTAATATTAAATAAATATTAACTCATATTAGCCAAGATATATTTATTACAAACAACATTAAATGCAATGGGGCTTTTATCACCAATAATGCTAGACCTTTGACATCAATGAAAATATTTCCAACAATTACAAGATTCTATCCTAATAAAGTTAGAAGGTCATCAAGTCAAAACAAGACATTTAAACCCCCTAAGTTGCAAGAAAGAAGGAAAATGAATGTATGGAAACCAAGGATGGTGAATATGAGTCATGATAAAATTAAAAGCTGAAGTTGATTGTTTGTTATGATAGAGCATGCTCTAGATGTTAAATCAAGTCAGGAATACATGTTGTTAGCCTAGATTGATGATCAAATGGTTGATGAATAAATCAAGCCTATATTATAAATCAAGCCTAAAGGGATATTGAAGGATATTTAGTCTTGTGAGAGCATGGAGATCTAGAAATATCCTAAAATTGTGATTTTTTTAGTGATATGTGGAAAGAGGTAAATTCATTAGACTTCATGGAGACACTATTTAGGTAGCAGAAGCATGATGGATGTTTAGTTTAAGGGGGAACTATTCAGCTTATTGATTGAACATGATTTGTGTTGAGAAGTGGTTTTTTTTATCTAAGATCATTTGACGAAAGTATTCAAGGAGGAAGGGGATCATGTTTCCTTAATGTTTCATGTGTGTTGAATTTTTTTTGTAAATAATGTGTGTTTCTAGATGTTAGTTTTAGAAGATCTTTGTCATTAATGTCAAAGGGGGAGAAAGTTCAATAAAGGAGATGAGAGTTATTAGTTTGAAGAAGTTTTTGGAATCAATGAAAATATGGAGTTTGTTATAATTTTTTTCATTGATGTTGAGTTTGATGTCATTTTATGTCAAGGTTGATGTCATTGATGTCAAGGTGCACCTGAGAAAGATGCATGGTGGGTGATCAGTGAGGTGTGAGATTATGTGCCTAATAAGACAAGGAAGCCATGTGACAAGAGAGATTTTGAAGAAAACCTATTATTTATCTATTGAGAGATAATTTTAAAGCAACATATTTATTCTTATAAGGCTTATGACAAGGCTCACACCAAGGTAAGCATATTTGAGTACTAGTTTTTGAGTACGTGGTGTCTTGAGAAACCTAGTCATATAAAGCTTACTCATATCATAAGCATGTACATGATGAGAATCAAGAGGTATGTACATAAGTATGAAATTGATTAAGGATCATGCAAGGAATGTGATCAAGATATAAAATACATCAAAGAGTGTTTCAAATATCAATTGTCAACCTTTAAAAGTTTGAGAAGCCTAGTCATGACATTGGTCATTACATGAAGAGACCTTTTGAGAAGGTGTGATATTGGTGGCCTAGTGAGATATATGCATAAAGGCATAAGAATTTTTATGATGTTGGTTGATAATGAATTTGAGTCATTGGATAACTCAAGAGAGTTTCAATGTAATCCTATAGGGGTAAAGACCTTAAGTCCAAGTCTGCAACTAGACTAGTTCTAGACCTTGCCTGACCTAATGAGGTGTCATTAGGTATTATTAAGGCATATTAAGGATGCATAGTAGTGTTTGATAATAATAAAGGATTATAGAGTTTTTAAATTATGTGTTGATAGCTTAGATAATGTTTATAAGGTCAGTGCCAAGGCCTAATTTGACTTACAGGTCAAAACTTAGAGAGTAAAGAAAGAGAACATGGCCTAATGAGGCATCTAGATCAATTTATAAGGTAAAAATGAGCATGTGAGAATTTTTAGTGGTGTGATAAGTTTTCCCAGGTGTTTTTCACAAATATAAGGTCAAAGTTTGCAAGAAAAGGCATGAAAAATGATTTAAAGGTTTCTAGAGTGCATAGAATGAAGTATTTTCAACTTGAGAAAAACTTTCAAGTGTTCATTGGCACATGTAAATTATACATGGTAAAATAAGATATTAATGGTATATATTTAATGGTCTTATATAAAATTTACAATAATTGGTTTTTATAATGAGGGGCAGTCCTTTATGAATAATCGTTAACATGAGAAATAATGTTAACCCTCTTTAAAACCCTAACAATGACCTGATTAAAAATATATTGTTATAACATTAAAAATGGATTTGAATGAATATAAAAGTGATTATATATTTTTTAAAAATCTCTCAAGCACCTCCAAGTGTGATTGGGTAGTAAGGTGATTGAGTGTACCTATAGAAAATGCCTTGTTTCTCAAATAATTGATGTACCAATTAGAGTTGACCAAGTCAAAGTTACTAAATAGATGGAGGATAAATATTGATAATTGTATCCAATTAATATGGTGGTTTTTTATTAGTTTATATCCTTCAGGTGTGTTAAACAAGTCATACAATTGACCTATCACTAAAAGACCTAATGGTGTAAATAATTAGAAAACCAAGTAGAAGTGAGAGTTGATTAAGGATGTGATATCATAGATTAGGGATGAATAGAAGTATATGGATACATTTTTCATGACCTATAATAAATTTTAATGTTGGATATAATTTTTTTAGTTTAGTGGATATGATGAAAATGTTACTCATAGGTTGACATATCTAGTTCAAATGAGACAATAAGGTATAAGACTATGAGAATGGTCTATAAGACCAATATTGACATTTGACCATGTTAACTTTATATTTGATATTGGTATAAATATATTATCATATAATCCAAATTAATTGGAAGTCTCTAAAAGTATATACATAGGTGTTGAATATCATTATCACCATGACTGTGTTTGAAGATAAACTGGCAGATCTAGGTAAGCAAGTTACAGTGATGAATTAGAGGCTCTTTACCCTAAGTCAATGTATATAATTCACATGATGTTGTATTTTTGGACTTTAATGACAAATAAATTATTTAAATAAGCTTTTAATTTAGTGTAATAGGTTTTAAAATTGAAGCCAAGATGGCTTATCTGACTGAGTAAGGTCTTTAAGAGAGAAGGTTAATAGATTGGTCTGCAAGACCGATAGTTGCCATTAGTGCTTATGATATTTTGATGGAGGTTTTTATAAAGATGTTTTAATGTAATTATAATTATTTTTAATACCTTGAGTATGTTTATTTATGTGTCATAAGTTCAAGTTTCCATGATTGTGTTTTGAGGCTAGTTGGTAGTTCTGAGTGAGTTACTTGCAGAGAAGGGTTTGAGTACTTTTCCCCTAATTTGTGAAGTAAAAAACATATGGTGATGACCTTAAGTTTATTTATATTATTTAAATATTATTTTTTTCCATGTTTTTTTTCAAATTTGTTTTGATGCTTAAGTTTTTCAAGACAAACTTTTTGGGTATGCACTAGCATAATATGAACATTACTAATGGTGTGCTCCAAGTAGTGGTTTGAAATAAAAGGAGTTATGAGTATAATATGAGATTATTAGGGGTATATTTATGTTTCATATGATATTTTACTTCCATTTTAATTATTTTAATGTTCTCCAAGAAGATCAAAGGGTAACATGTGCAAAGTAGGTCTAATGGGATTAGGTCTCCATGAGACCTAAAGGAGAGATAAGGCCTAATTAAAGTAGGCTAGACTTAAAGGGACTCAAATAAAGTTTTATACATGTATATGAGATATAATATTATTAATTACATGTTTTATTTAATAATATAAAAAAAATTATCTGATCAATTAGGAAATGAACAAGAAAGACTTGTATAAATACTAGGCAGTTTTAGGCCTATGTGTGTGTGAAGTGAGTATGCAAACAATAAATTATATTTCAGAGTAGAAGGAAGTATTTTAGACCATAATAAGAGGATATAGGACAAATTAATAACATTTTATAAAGGTTTTATGTGTAAGGATCAAGGTTATATGACCTAATCAAGTCAAGAAGAGGGCTAGTTGAGTGAAGAAGACTAGAGGCCAATTTGAGAGGGATAGAAGTGTGTGAAGAGATGAAGAAGGAGATCATCATATGTTGTATGAAAAATATAATTTTATTATGTTGATTTATGGTTTTATATGGTTAATTTTTTGTTGAGTCATTTAGGGGGTTGGTGCCTCCTTGCAAGTGGGTACTTGTTAAAGCCTAGATGAGTTGGTGCTTAGTTAGTTGAGGTTGGTACTCCATGTGAATTTGGTGCTTCACTAAATTTGGTGTTTTTATTATAGTATTATATTCCATTTTCATTTATTAGTGGGTTTTCATCCCCTTAATGGTTTCTTATATATAACTTATGTTATCTTGTGTTCTTATGTTTCATGCATATGTGGATGGTTACTTAGTCATTGTTTGATTTACATGCTTGAATGAATGTTCATGAATGCTTAAGTAAGAAAGGTTTTAAAGAATGATTCATCCCGCCTCTCAGTCATCTTGCTTCCAATAGTAATCTCAAAGTTTTTTTGAGGTAAAAACCTTTTCTATTTGATAGTAATTAATTTCATAAGATATCAAAGTCCTGCTTAAGTAATACATTACTCTCTTTCCCACTATCATCATGTTGCGCTAACATTGGCCCCTGCAAAAATTGAGTAGATGATATATATAATATAAAATGTTTACCAAAAATAGGTGGCATTAATATTTGTGGATTGGAAATATATTGTTTAAATTGATCAAATGTTGTTTCATAATTCTCATTCCAATTGAAAGGAGTGTCTTTATTTAGCAAAAATGTGAAAGGGTGACAAATATCTATAAGTTGTGATATGAAATTCCCAATTGCTTGGATTTTAATTTGAAAATTTTGGAGTTGTTTAAGATTCTTTGGTGGGGGAATATCCATGATATATGAAACTTTAAAAGGGTTAACTTCTATACCACATTGTGAAACAATGGAACCTAACAAATTTCTTTATGGCATGCCAAACACACACTTCTTATGATTCAATCTCATCTTATACTCTCTCATTCATTAAAATATGCAATGAATTACTTTAGGATTCACTTCTCTAGATTTAGATTTTTCAAGTATATAGTCAACATAGTCCTCAATAATATCATGAAGCATATCATGAAAGATGACAGTCATTGCTCTTTGATATGTATCTTTGGTATTATTTAAACCAAAAGGTATCACTTTATAGCAAAATATTTTCCATGGTGTTGTGAATATTGATTTATGTTGGCCTTTAATATTGATTTTGATTTGGTTGTACTCTGAAAAACCATCCATTAAAGACAACATTTCATGACCTATAGTGGAATCCATGATCATGTTGATATTGGGCAATGGAAAATCATCTTTCAGACATGCCTTATTGATATCACATAAATTTGTGCAAACTTTGATTCCTTCTAGTTTTTTTGATACTAGTACTATATTATATATCCAATTTGAATAGTCAATAGGGCATATGAAACCTACTACTAGTTACTTCTATAATTCCTCTTTCACTAGTAACGTGATCTTGAGATGTATCTTATGAAGTTTTTATTTGATTGGTTTGGCATCTTGATGTACAAAAAGATGATGAACTACTAGTTATGGATCAAGCCTTGGCATATCTACTTAAGACCATATAATTACATTAGATAATTAATGAATCAAAAGAGTAAGTAGTTCTCTTTATTATTAAGTAAGAGAGACTACAAGTTTGAGAATTTTGGGATCCTCTTCTCTTCAAATGTTTATAGGAATAGTTTCCTTAAAAAATAGAGTTGACTTTTATTTATAATTTGGTAATGGTGGAGGAATACTGAAATCCTCCTCTAGGTATGCCTTATTTGAGGTAGACGATGAATTAATATTTTGATGTAGTTGTTCTTCCCCAAAGTACATAGAATTATCTAACTGGATTGAAAACCCTTTTTTGTGATCACCTACTAGAATGTGGTCTCATGTTATCAAGAATTTTTAAATTGCTTCATCATTTTGGAAATGATCAAGTGAAGGTGTTGCATGTTGGTCCCACTTTATTAAAGATGGATATGTGAGATATAGCGTAAAAATGACATTCTCATGAAAAAGGTTAGTGAGTGCAAGGTCTTCGAAGCAGCTAAGAATGAAACCCATGTTGTTATCTAAAGAATGATCCTATAACTCACTAGAAGAGTCATTTTGTAAAAGCATGAGATGAACATTGAGTGGATTAAACCCTATGCCATGTTTGGATTCATTTGTTTTTAATGTTATGGGTTCAACGGATCCTTGTTCATGAAGGCCGAGGCCTTTACCTTTATAATGCATAATGTTACACATGATGGACATGGTGATAGGATATTTTTTATTAGTAAAGTAATTATATAATTCATCTTAGTAAATCTAGGAAGGATTAGATTCTTCAATTTATTCATCTGAAAGTAAAGCACCTTATAGAAATTTTATTTTACCAAATCTCTTAACCAATCTATTATCTTTTGATGGTGGGGCCTACCATAATTATGTGGATTTGTATGTATCATAATAGTATAGTTGCAATCCTGGATTATTTACTCATTCATTAATTTATTAATGATTTTAAACTGAGATGAGGAGATGAAGATCCCTTATAAATGGGTGGTTGATTTTAAGCTTGATTGGTCTAAGGCTAATTGGAAGCTTATTTTGTAGATGATTGGTTGGATGCTTCACTGGTGGAAGGATTTTCAATGAAAATGGAAGTGGTTGATGTGTTAATCTAACCACCAAGAGTAGGTGTTTGAAAAAAATAATTATATTTTTGTTATTTTCCTTCTAATATCTTGCAATATTAGAAGAGTTGAGGATCACCTTGAATAGTTATTTCTATGCCTTCATGTGAAAATTTCAAACATTAGTGTAGGGTGGATGGTATAGTATTCATTAAATGTATCCATGGATATCCAAGAAGTATGTTATAAGGTAAATTAAGATCAATTACATGGATCAAATTTTATTTTATAACTGACCCCACCATCAAAGGAAGAGAGATTGTGCCCATAGATTGCAACTCATTGTTTTTATATACCTTTATAGTGATAATATTAGTTTCTAGTGTTGTTGTTGGATAATCTAACTATTTCATTAGCTATAATGTACATATATTTAATGTCAAGCCATTGTCTATAAACATCCTCTTTACCTTTTGCCTAGATATTATAACCTCTATGTATAGTGGAAGATTGTGAATATATTTCAAAGGAGAGACATCAAAATGGTCAAATGTTAGTTGATTATTAGTTTCCAAATTGCCTACTAATTCTTTAAAGACTGTAGTGTTGATGTCTTGAGGGATGCTATAATCTTGAAGGACTTTGTATAAGATATCTTTATATACAAGTGATTTCTTAAGAAGGTCTAATATAGAAATATTTATGAGTGTCTTCTCAAGATGATCGATGATGTTATACTTGCATTCAACATTAGATGATAATGCACTTGGAATGGAAATATTTTCATTCCTTGTAGTAATAGTGCACTATTGGGGTTGAAAAGTAATGACATTGATGTGTTTTTTCATAAAATCAACACTATTGACTATAGAGTCAAAAGGATGACTAGCTTGGTTGACATTACTAGCTTCAAGTTGTTCTTATTTTTGCTTACCTTTCCTTTACTCATGATTGGGAAGTGGATCTTGGTATATCCCAGATTTGGGTTGTTAGATATATATTTTTATTTTATTTTTAATCACTATGTCCCCTCTGTCAATGAGGTCTTAAAAATAGTGCTTGAAGCACATACACCGATTAGTAAAATGTCCTTTTATCTTATGGTATTCATAGTATTCATATTATTTATACTAATAAGGTTTAGGAACATTCTCATCAAAAGGTTTGGTGTTAGGCCAAGTGATCATGTTAGTGTGAACCAACTTTTAAAAAATGTTTTCATAAGTGTCACCCAATTGAGTGAATTTATGCTTAGGTCTTCCTTGTCTAAAATGTCCACTGGGAATAGTTATGTTATTAATAGGTTGGGTGAAAGTTTGGTTTGATTTGTAGGGTTTTTAATTTATTTAACACCAGTCACACCATCCCCAACAAGATTCTTATTCTTTGCAAAGAATTTTGGTTTTTTTATTGGTTTGGAGGGATTATTGTCAAGTTTAAGTATCTTGATCACACCTTTAATAATTAATGTTCTCTCAACTTGGACTCCATTTTCAAGAATTTCATCAAGTGATCTTGGGAAAAAGATTCATTAGTGATGTCCCAAGTCTAAGTTTAGATTGTTCATAAATATGTCCATAAGTTTAATTTCAAAAAATGACCATATAAAATGACATGCCATTGCTCAAAATTTTTTTAGGAAGGAAGCAAACTTTTTGCCATTGCATTGTTTGGTATTGTGTAAATCTAAAGTGGTCAAATATTTTTTAATGTTATAGGAAAAGTGGAAAACAAACTTCTCATAAAGGTCCTCAAAAGTAAAGATATATCCTTTAGGAAGGCATGAAAATCATTATAAGGCTTAACCCCCAAGACTTCATGGGAATAATCATAACATATACTCATTTCTATAAGCAATGTCTACATATGCATGATAGAAAATTGTTAAGTGTTCTTTAGGATATCCTTTACCTTTGTATTTATCAAATTTTAGGAGTTTGAAGTATTTAGGAAAATGTGTCATCATGGTACTTAAATCATACAGATATGAAAAAATTTCCTTGAATTTGAATTATTTTTGCCTTAAAAAAGAACCATCTTATAATCCTTGAACCCTATCTTTTATGTTTTTTAACTCTTGTATAAACTATGGAGATGGTTCACTTTAATTGTTTGATTATAGAATTTGTATGGTTGACCAATGAATTGCATTTGTGTTAGTTTGGTTTTATGGAAATTGATTAGGTTGTTGGTTGAAGTTATTTGAAGGTTAGTTGGTAAAGTTAACGTTTTGTGGATTCATAAAAAGGTTGGGATTAGTGTTATAGCCAAGGTTTGTTGGGTTTGGATTAACATTAAAACCAAGTTTTTTTTGGATTTGGATTAGTGTTGAAACCATAGTTTATTGGATTTGGATTACTTGTAAAGTGGATATTTGGATTTGGTTGATTGGGGTTTGTGTTAAAGATAAAGTTTATTGGTGGAGGATTGGTGTTAAATTTTGTGGGGTTTGGGTTAGTGTTGTATCCAAAGTTAGATTAGTTAAACAAGTTGGGATTGATTTTTTATTGATTCATGTTATAGTTTATGTTGGATGGGCTAGCCTACATATAAGTTATAATTAGCTTGGTTTGATTGAAGTGGATTTTGGTTTAAATTATATTAGTTTGGGTTAAGTCTATAATTAGGATTTGTGTTTAAATTATTGTGGTTAAGGTTTACATTAATGTTGGGGTTTTTTTAATTAGTTGGGTTTTGGTTTAAATATGAGCAAGGATTTGGGTTGGAGTTAAAGGAAGGGTTTGTATTGTATTTAATATTAGTTGGAGTTGTATTATATAGAATCGATCCAAGAGTATTGGGATGAGAAAATTGATCTGATAAACCACTACTTAAATTAGGATTGTTAAGCACATGTGAATAATGCACAAACTTGGATTGGATGGTTAGATTAGTGAGCTAGAAGGATGACTCAAAATATGATTTTGATTTAGATTGGTAATGATGGGTGAGACTTGGAGACTATGACTTGGGTTGATTTGTGAGTTTGAATAAAGATTCAAACTTGAATTGATTTGACCATGACCTTGTGAACTTGGATGTACATTCAAATTTGGTGTGGTCAAATTTGGATAGATTAAAATTAAATGAATATTCAAGTTTGGATTAGTTTGTTGTGTGATTAGTAAACTTGAATGAAGATTCAGGTTTTGATTGGTTGGATTGGTGATAAGTGAGTTCAAATGCAAGTTCAAACTTGGATTGGTTAGGTAAATATGTGAAGGTAAATTAGAATTCAAATTCACATTAGGTTGATTAATATTGAGATTACCAAAAGGATTAGTTATTTGATGGTATGGAAAATGTATAATCCCTTGGTTACCATGGTGTTTATGGATTTCAATATAGAATCCATGACTTGCTCAAGGGATGATTCCTCACATAGGATAGCTTTCCTTTTTCCTTGAGACACTTGGGGATTGAGATTTGAGGATGT
Organism: Torreya grandis; assembly: GCA_037957365.1. NCBI lineage: Eukaryota > Viridiplantae > Streptophyta > Pinopsida > Cupressales > Taxaceae > Torreya > Torreya grandis. Next base: position 1,965,865 of record JARHVA010000606.1, on the reverse strand, counting down.
TATAAGGTCATTACTACTCTCTAAAGAGATTTAATATGTAGATTGATCACAAGTGGAAGGTAAAGGCTCTTTGCTTACAATCAAATATTGTAATTTTTGCATAATAAATTCAGGCATTAATTTTAGTCTTAAGCCCAAGGATTGAATCAAGACTTTGTTTTTTTGACATGATGTATTGGTAAAAAAAAGTGAGGAGGTTAGATGGATTTGCACATACCGTCATATTGGTAAACCCCTTCATTTTCTTCTTGTTTAGTGATTTCATGTATTTCTACATGATGCTCTTGGCCTATGAATTGAAAAGGGTCATTTCCAAATGGCTCAGCACTTGCATTAGGATTATTAAGAATGGCCATTTTACTAGTGATACATGACATAACTATGGAGAAGCAATTTGACTCAAATACATGAAAAATTTAAACTAAGAACAATAACCAAAGTGACTAAAAAAATATGATTTTAAACTAATTACTTTTGAGTCTTTGGAAAAGTTTAATTTTAAGATGTTTTGATAGCTTTAAAACTCAAAACAACTTCATTTTCAGTCAAGGATATTGTATCACATGGCAAAACACAAGGAAACAACAAACAAAGTCCTACTTTAAATAATCAGCCAATTACATAAATAGTTGAAAATCTAGGATTAAAGTTGTGAATAATGTTTGGCCTTCTAATGTCACTTGTTCATGCTCTCAATCATGACCTAATATTTTAAGGAACTAATCATGGAGGATCCTACCATTATCATGGCCCACTAAGTTTGGTTTCAAGGGTGTGTGGAAAGTAAATTCTTGATGGTAATCATTAATCGATGCACCAAAGTTGAACAAAGAAAAGGCTTTCCTAGGCTTATTATTTTCACAAGTTTATATAAAGGAGAATTCTTTGATATATCTTTCAGTATATTGAGGCCTAATTCTATGAAAGAAATCAATTGAGTGGACAGACTCTATTGGGTCTTATCCCAATGTGTTTAACATAGCTATAAGGGTCTCAGTGTGTTGAGAATAAATAAAATCATATTTCAAATAAACTATTAAAACCATTGGTATTAAAGCATGAAAGACCCTCAAATCATGGTATTATTAAAACACACAACCATTTAAACCATTGAAATAGTTGTATCTTAATTTATATACCCTATTGGTACATAGTTTTTAGCCTACTACATGGTGGTGAAATATAAGGTCAATAGAACTTGTAGAAAAAAAAATAAAAAGTTAATTATTATTTGTAATTTCTAAGTATCATCACCAATGTGATGTCAAGGAAAGAGCATACACAAGCACAACTTAGGTAACACAAAAATTATCAAATTATTTTTGATTCTTGAGTATCATCACCAATGTAATGCCAAGGGGAGATCATACATAATTTTACAACACAAACATAATGATGTTAAAAAAATAAAATAATAAACTCTAAGAAATCAAGTATGAGCTAATTACTAGAAATTGAAAATGAAAACTAAAATGAAACATTAGTAGGAAAATAGAAAGATTTTGGTTTTTATTTTAGCCTTTTTGTGAAATTTTTTGAACTAAAATCCTAAAAATAATTTGTTTAAAAGTTTGTTTTGGATTAGATTCAAGGTAACCTACAAAAAAGTATGAAAAACCCAAAAAAACAAGAGAAAAATGAGCCTCTATTAGAAATTTGAAAATACACAGTTAAGCAAAAATGCAAAATTATAACTAGTTAGAAACAAAAAATAGACAAAAAGAAGAAAAATACATAAAAACAAATTCATAGATTTAAAATAATTTTGAAAGTATACTCACCAAATTCACTATTTTAGTTACTGATTTTGTAGGTTAAAAAAATGATTTCACAGTTGATGATGATAATTTTGTAATTCATGATAACAATTTCACAACTGACCTACACAAATCTAAAATTATATAAAAAATACAAAAAATATTAAATGATTTCATAGTTTTAGGATGATTTGCTAGATAATTTGATCAATTTCATAGTTAAAGACTACAATTTCACTTTGACCTTATGAATTCACTGTTAACCTGAAACATAGAGTTACAAAATACCAAAAACACATATAAAAGTATAAATCAAGTAGAAGGATGATAGAAAGAATAAAATTGTAAAGAATATTGTAAAATTAGGGAAAATAATGATTTCATAGTTATGTATTACAATTTAGCTATTTACACCTTCAAATTCACTTTTACATAGTAGCTGCAAACATCCAAAATTAAAATCTATAATAGGACCTGGAACATCAAACAACACTTCCAAGACTAGTATTATACACATATATAGAAGAAAAATAGCAAGCATCAATTAAAAAATGCTTTTAAATACGCCTATGATGAATATGAGATGAAAAATATGGCGGACTGGTCCCATCGAGCATGCCAAATTATATTGAATAAAATATAGAAATGCAAATTAAACTAAGAAATCTTATTCTAAACTAATTCAATCTAAGCTAGAGCTATAAATAAAAGAAACAACATAAACTTATACCTTAGTTTCAAAAATCTTCTTCCATTAAGATGTGAATTCAATTATTTCTTTTTGAATTGTGGTTGCTCACTTTTCCAATGCAAATAAAAATGGGTAGTGTTTTGATGCAAAAATGCTCTTTGATGGCTTTGATTCTCTTTTGATTCACTTGTTATTTCAATAGCACTTTGTTACCATAAGTCAAGATGATGAAAGTGATGGCTTTCATGCTTATTTATATATTTTTGGATGAAAGATCAAATGGTGGAGGATTATTTAAATATTTCAAATAATCTATGGTAACTAATGAGTCCTCATTTATGAGTATGATGATCATTTAAAATGATTGAGAGACACATGGAAATGGTTAATCGAGTCACCAAGAATGGGTCAAAATGTTTGACAACCCAATGGATGACTCAAAAGAAGTTAAAAAAGTTGTGGGATTGGTTGGGGTGAGTTAATATGTGAGGGAGATAAAGGAGGAATATGTTGGGTGAGGTGTATAATCTAAATTTAATAATTAAATTTGGATTAAAAGTGTGCACAATTGATTAAATTTGATTTATTCAATTATATAAATAAGGAAAGAGATGTCATGAATTATAATTTGATTGTTAGGAAGAAAAATTAATAGGGTTTTAGGTGCATTTCAACACTAAATGTAATTTAGGCGTCTACAAAATTAGAGTGCACAAAATAGTGCAAAATGGTAACATAAGGAGGTGCATAAGAGGAGGTTTCACAACAAAAACCTCAAATCACTAGTAAATGGTTGTGTGATATTCCCACATCATCCACCTAGAGCACCACCTTCTCTCTTCCTTTGGATCAATTCATGCCAACTCCTATAATGCTTCTAACCACGTCCATGGCACTTGTTACTATTATGCTTGAAACATTTCTAGATGTTTCCTAGTTGTTGATAACTAAGAAGATTAAAGGCACAACTATGTTTCAAGAGTGCATTTCACAAAAGGCTTCAGAATTAGAATAATAAGTCTTCTAACTATAAATATACAATTCAAAATTGAGCTAACATATTATAAATGTGCATCAGATAATTAATAACAGTTTCCCCAAATTAGTTACTCAAGTCCTAGGTGACCAAGTGATGTTTGATGAAAAACAACTCACAGCTTATTAAATCAACTTACAAAGGATTCGATGGCTGCATAACAACTGCAAACACTGAGATCATAAGGGCAAAATATAAATTTGGAGATAGAGGCAATTTGTGAACTACTCAAGGAATATGAGTAGGTTTTAGATACCTCTATGAAATAAGCAAAATAGATAAGATAAGGGATGTTGAATAGGAGGCAACACCTTAAAAAATCATTATCTTATACTCAAATGGATTTCAAAATAGCATACAAACCCAAAGTTGTAATGGATGACCAAAGAGTTACTTTTGATGCAATGAATAACACCCTCAAGAAATTACTGGATTCAAGGGATGTCACCTTGCAAAAACTTTAGTCTTGGCATAATGAGACTTTACACACTATTTATTGGTCTATAAGCTCAAATACATGTGAATTGATTGGATGAGTTGGTTTTAGATATCTGTCTCAAGATATCCAATTCTAAATCACTCATTACTATCACAAAAGATGAATATGTGCCAAACTTGATGGTAATCTAGATTCCCCTACACATAATACTTACTATGGTGTGAGAAGTGCTAACAGACTAAAGGATGATTAAGAAATATCTTTCATATGTTGATCCTTGTATTACTCAACTTGTGGATGAGCCCAAATTAATTCCACCATAGTAACTCTAACAGATCCTATAGCAAAAAAAGATAACCACAAAGCAAAAAGTAGACACCTAGTAGTAACAACTCCCACCAACAAGATCTACATAGCCAATTGATTCATCCATAGCATAAGTATAACTAGGACAATAATAGCCTATTATGTAGTCACTTAAGTACATGCCACCATCCACCCATTAGGTATTGTGAACTAAAATTTTATAATTTTCATAAGTTTTATAAAATTTTATAGGATAGCCTAAAACATTAGGAGCAGGTGCATGATGATTGAAAACTCAAAAATGTGGCCACATAGTTATGCTAGTCTATTGAAAAATTTAAATGGGGAGAAGATATTATGTTACTTAGTTGAAAACCCAAAAGGGTGGCTAAGTAGTGCATAAAGGGTGAAAACTAGTAAAAGGTACTTGGAGTGATAACCTCAACTCCCATTTATTGTTCATGCCTTCAACCTCAAACCAGAGAATTTTACTATGACCTTGTCTTAGGATGAGATAATAAATTAATTCTAAGAAAGTAAATAATAAAAAATAGGGTTGACTAAAATCATAAAGTATAATTGATATACATGTGTGAAAATTGATCTATTTTGGCTTTTGTATTATCTTTTATATGTATTTGACCTTTGATAAAATAGTAAATGATTTAAGAATGAGAAGAGTCCTTTATTTTAAGCATAGTAAAAGGTTGAAATATGAGAGATGGGGATATATAAAATCTTATAAAGAGTGATTATAAATTGATTAGGTTATTGGTTGAATTTATTTGAAGATTGGTTGGTAAAGTTAACATCTTGCAGATTTGTAAAAGGGTTGGGATTAGTGTTATACCCAAGACTTGTTGGGTTTAGAATAGCATTGAAACCAAGGTTTTTTGGATTTTAATTAGTGTTTAAAACACAATTTATTATATTTGGATTACTTGTAAAGTGGATGTTTGAATTTGGTTGACTAGGGTTTGTGTTAAAGTCAAAGTTTATTGGTGGAGGATTGATGTTAAAGTTTGTAGGGTTTGGGTTAGTGTTATAACCAAATTTAGATTGGTTAAATAAGTTAGATTTTTTTTTTGGATTCATGTTATATTTTAGGTTGGATTGGTTAGATCCTACATATAAGTTAGAATTAGTTCGGTTTGGTTGAAGTGGATTTTGGTTTGAATTATATTGGTTTTGGTTAAGCCTATAATTACAATTTGTGTTTAAATTGTAGGAGTTAAGGTTTTTGTTAAAATTGGGTTTGTTTGAAATACTTGGGTTTTGGTTTGAATATGATATAGGATTTGGGTTGGTGTTAAAGGAAGGTTTAGATTGGAGTTAGTATTAGTTAGATTTGGATTGGATGAAACCGATCCAAGAGTGTTGGGATGAGAAAATTGATTTGGTAAACCACTACTTAAATTAGGATTATTAAGCACATGTGAATTAATGCTCAAATTTAGATTATATGGTTGGATTAGTGAGCTATAAGGGTGATTCAAGCTATGATTATGATTTGGATTAGTAATGATGGGTGAGACTTGGAAACTCTAATTTGGGTTGATTTGTGAGTTTGAATAAATATTCAAACTTGAATTGATTTAACCATAACCTTGTGAACTTGGATGTACATTCAAATTTGGTGTGGTAAAATTTGGATTGATTAAACTTGAATTCATATTCAAGTTTGGATTGGTTTTTTGTTTGATTGGTGAAATTAAATGGAGATTCAAGTTTTAATTGGTTAGATTGGTGACTAGTAAGTTTGAATGTATGTTCAAACTTGGATTGGTTGGGTAAATATGTGAAGATAAATTAGGATTCACATTCAAATTAGGTTGACTAAGATTTGGATTACCAAAAGGATTAGTCATTTTATGGGATTTAAAATGTATAATCTCTTAATTACCATGGTGTTCATGGATTTAAGTGGAGAATCCATGACTTGCTTAGGATGATTCCTCCTATAGGATATATTTTCCTTTTCCTTGAGAGATTTTGGGATTGATATTTGAGGATGCTATAATATCATTACTACCCTCTAAATATCCTTGAGTTTTAAATTGATCACAAGTGTAATGTGAAGACTCTTTACTTGTAATCAAGAATTATACGTTTTGCACATCAAATTCAACTAGAAAATTTGCTCTTAATCCCAAGGATTGAAGTAAGACTTTGTTTTTTTGACATGATGTATTGGTAAAAAGAGGGAGGATATTGGATAGATTTGGGTCTACCCTCATCTTGGTAATCCCCTTCATTTTCTTCTTGTTTAGTGATTTTATGTATTTTTGCATGATGTTCTTGGCCTATGAATTGAAAAGGGTCATTGCTAAATGGCTCAACCCTTGCATTAGGATTATTAAGCATGGAAATTTGCTTAGTTATATGTGAAATGATAAGGGAGAATGAATTTGACTCAAATAAATGAAAAATCTAAACTAAGAACCATAACCAAAGTGACTAAAAAATATGATTTTAAACTAATTACTTTTGAGTCTTTGGGAAAGTTTAATTTTAAGATGTTTTGATAGATTTAAAACTCAAAAGAAATTAATTTTCACTCATGTATATTATATCATGTGGAAAATTATAAGGAAATAAAAAACAAAGTCCTACTTTTAATAATCAAGCAATTTCACAAATAGGTGAAAATCTAGGATTAAGGTCATGAACAACATTTTAGCCTTCTAATGTCACTTACTTGTCCATGTTCTCAATTGTGACCTAATATTTTAAGGCACTAACTATGGAGTATCATACCATTCTCATGGCCCACTGAGTCTGGTTTCAAGGGTGTGTGTAAGGTAACTTCTTAGTGTTAACCACTAATTGATGCATCAAAGTTGAATAATAAATAAGCTTTCCTAGGCTTAATATTTTTACAAGTTTATCTAAATGGGAGTTATTTGATATATATTTTAGTATTTTGAGGCCCGATTCCATGGAAGAAGTTGATTGAGTGGATGCAATCTATTGGTTCTTGTTTCAACGTACCCAACATAGTTGTATGGCTCTTAGTATGTTGACAATCAATAAAATTATATTTTGAAGTAAATATTAAAACCCTAGCTATTGAAGTATTAAATCCCCTCAAATCATGGTATGATTAAAATACAAAACTAATTACACCATTTAAATAGTTGTATTTTTATTTATATACCCACCAATATACGAGGCTTGGCCTATTACGTGGTGGTGAAATCCACGATCAATAGAACCCATAGAAAAAGAAAGAAAAATTTATTTCTTGTTTATAATTTACATGTATCATCACTAATTTGATGCCAAGTAAAGAACATACACAAGCACAACTTGGATAACATAGAAGTTATGAAATTATTTTTTATTCCCAAGTATCATCACCAATGTGATCCCAAGGGAAGAGCATACACAATTTCACAACACAAATAGAATACTAGAAAAAAATAAAATAATTAACTCTAAGAAATCAAGTGTGAGCTAATTACTAGAAATAAAAATGAAAACTGAAATCAAACATTAGTAGCGAAAATAGAAAGATTTTGATTTTTATTTTAGTCTTTTTATGGAACTTCTTTGACTAATGTCTTGCAAACAATTTATTAAAAAGTTTGTTTTGTCTTAGAGTAAAGGTAACCTAAAACAAAGTAAGAAAAAACAAAAAAAACAAGAGAAAAATGAGCCTATGTTACAAATCTACAAATACACAGTTAAGCAAAAATGTAAAATTGTCACTAGTTAGACACATAAAATAGATAAAAAACAAAAAAAAAGCATAGAAACAAATTCACAATTTTAAAACAATTTCATATATATTCTCACCAAATTTATTAATATAGTACTAATTATGTAGGTTAAAATGATGATTTCACAGTTGATGATAATAATTTCACAGTTGATGACAATGGTTTTACAACTGACTTGCACAAATCTATAATTATAGAAAAAATATAGAAAAAGACATGGGGAATGAATTCATATTTTTAGGATGATTTCATAGATGATTTGATCAATTTCACAATTAATAAAAAATATTTCATTATGACCTCACTGAATTCATAATTAACCTAAAACATAGATTACAGAAAACCAAAAACACATACAGAAGTAGAAATCAAGCAGAAAGATGCTAGAAAGAAGAAAATTGTGAAAAAGACTATAAAAGTAGGATAAATAATGATTTCATATTATGTGTTTTTTAAGATTTTAATGACTTAGAATTCACATTTACATAGTAGCTACACACATCTGAACTTAAAAGCTAGAATAGGACTTGCGACCTCAAACAACACTTCCAAAACCAAGATTATACACATATACAGAAGAAAAAGAGCAAGAATCAACTAAAAAATGCTTATAAATACATCTATGATGAATATGAGATAAAACCATATGAGGGAATGGTCCAACCGAGCATGCCAAAATATATTGAACACAATCTAGAAATGCAAATTAAATGAAGAAATCTTAGTCTAAACTAATCCAACCTAAGTTAGAGCTACAAATAAAAGAAACAACACAAATTTATACCTTAGTTGCAAAAATATTCTTCTATTATGATGTGAAATTGATTAGATCTCTTCGAATTATGGTTGCTCACTCTTCTAATGCAAGGTAAAATGGGTAGTATTTTGATGCAAAAATAATCTTTGATGGATTTGATTCTCTTTGGATTTTCTTGTTATTTTGATATCACTTTGTTAGCATAAATTAGGATGATGAAAGTGATATATTTTATGCTTATTTATATATATTTGGAGGAAATATCAAATGGTGAAGGATTATTTAAATATTTCAAATAATCCAAATAATTTATAGTGGCTAATGAGTCATCATCCATGAGGATGATGACCATTTTAAATGGTTTAAAGGAACATGGAAATAGTTAACTGAGTCACCAAGAATGGGTCAAACTATTTGACAACTCAACACATGACTCAAAGGAATTTGAGGAAGTTATAAGATAAGTTGGGTTGAGTCAACATGTGATGGAGATACAGGTGGAAGATGTTGGATGAGATGTAAAATCTAGATTTAATAATTAAATTTAGATTAAAAGTGTGCACAATTGATTAAATTTGATTTATTCAATTATTTAAATAAGGAAGGATATGTCATGAATTATAATTTGAATGTAAGGAAGAAGAATTAATGGGTTTTTAGGTTCATTTCAACATTAAATGCAATTTAGGTGTCTACAAAAGCAAAGCACACAAACTAACAAGATAAAGAGGTGCATAGGAGGAGGCTTCACAACCAAAACCTCAAATCACTATCAAGTGGTTGTGGGATGTTCCCACATCAACCACCTAGAACACCACCTTCTCTCTTACTTTGGCTCAATTCATGCTAGCTCTTGTAATGCTTCCAATCACATCCATGGCACTTGTTACCAATGTGATTAAAACATCTCTAGATGTTTCTTAATTGTCACTGACCAAATAGACTAAAGGCACAACTATGTTTCAAGAGTCCATTTCACAAAAGGCTTCAAACTTAAAGTAAGAAGTCTTCCAACTATTAAAATAAAATATAAAATTGAGCCAAAAACTTATAAATATGCATTAGATAATTAATAACAGTTGCCCCAAATCAGTTACACAAATTCTAGGTGACCAAGTGATGTCTAAAGAAAAACAACTCACAACTTATTAAATCAACTTACAAAGGACTGGCATCATAACACCTACAAACACTAAGAGCATAGGGGCATAACATAAAAATGGAAACAGAGGTAATTTGTGAACTACTAAAGGAATAAGAGTAGGTTTTGGATATTTTTATGTAACAAGTAAAATATATATAATAAGGGATGATGAATAGGAGGTAACACCTTAAAAAATCATTATCTTCTACTCAAATGGATTTCACAAAAGCTTACAAAGCCAAAACTATAATAGATGACCAAATAGATACTTCTAATGCCATAAGTAACACCCTTAATAAATTCTTGGATTCAAGGGATTCCACCATGTGAAAACTTTAGGCTTGGCATAATGAGACTCTATGCACTATATGTATTAGTCTACAAGCTCAAATACATGTGAATCGATTAGATGGGTTGGTTTTGGATATCTAGTTCAAGATATCCAATTCTAAATAACTCATTACTATCATAGAAGATGAAGATGTGCAAAACTTGATGATAATCTAGATTCCACTACACATAATACTTACTATGGTATGGGAAGTTCTAATGGACTGGAAGATGTTTAAGTAATATCTTTCATAGATTGACCCTTCTATTACTCAACTTATGGATGAGCCTAAATTCATTCCACCATGGTAACTCTAGCAGATCTTACAGCAGAAGAAGATAGCTATGATGTTAAAACTAGACACCTATCAGCAACAACTCTCACTAATAAATTATGCATAACTAAGTGATTAATCTTTAACACAAATAAAACTAGAATAGTATCAACCTTCTATACATCCACTTCAAAACATGCCACCATCCACCTAGTAGGTACTATGAAATTTAATTTTATAATTTTCATAAGTTTTGCAAAAAAATTTAGGATAGCCTTAAACATTAGGAATGGGGCCATGATGGTTGAAAACTCAAAAAAGGTGGCCACTTAGTTATGCTAGTGTATTGAGAACTTGAAAGGGTGGTAGTATAGTACACTACTTATTTAAAAGCCTAAAAATGTGGATAAGTAGTGTGTAAAGGGTGAAAACTGGTAAATGGCACTTAGAGCTATAATCACAACTCTCGTTTCTAGTTCATGCCTTCAGTCACATATTAGAGTATTTTACTATGAACTTGCCAATTAATTCTAGGAAAGTACTAAATAAACAATAGGGTTGATTAAAATCATAAAATATAGTTGATAAACATGTGTATAAATTGATCTATTTTATCTTTTATATTATATTTTGTATGTATTTAACCTTTGATAGAATAGTAGTTGATCTCAAAATGTGAAGACTCCTTTATTTTAGGCATAGTAAAAGGTTGAAAGATGAAGATATAACACTTTATAAAAGCTTATAAATAGTGCCCAGTTGTAGCTAAGAATGGTTTCATAAATTGTAGATATTAATACAATGTTTTGAATGGTTTTCTTATATATTTTTTACTTATGATCTATGCACAGTGAGTATTATAGATATTTTAATTTGTTATTTGTATAGTTTATGCCTATTATTTTGTATACATTAATTTTACATGTCTTCATATAATGAGCTCGACTTAGTCTTTAATGGCTTCATTTAGTCTAAATCACTAACAACTATTCCTTTCTATTATTAATTGTGCAAGCTATCTCTATAATTAGCATGTTTAAAGTTTCTAAGAACCTCTTCTAACACATATTCAAATGTCAAAGAGGCAAACAAAGACATAAGCGCTGAAAATAATGGAGCATATTAAAATACTTAAACAAGGAAGACAATAGCAAGGCAAGACACTCAAGGAAGTACATGAATGGAAGCATAAACATAACATATTAGTTCAAAGATCACGTGTTAGCAAAAAAATGTTAAATACATAGCATATCAATTACATTTTGAAAGATATGAGCATGGATAAATGCATGTGTAAGTACATAAGCTCAAACATGATAATGTAAAATTACCATGGAAATATATAACCTTAATTTATTATTATCAAATAAGTGGATGCCCCCAATGTCCACATGACATGAGTAGAGAGAAGGCACAACATCCAAAAGTGAATAGATCATGTATCTTTTTATGCCTATATAACACTCAAAATATGTGTGAAACATGTGTATATATAAAATATTGATATGTCATCTACCAACATGGAATCAACAACATATATGCAAAGGAGTTAATAAAACATGTAAATGCTAAAATGTTTTTATATTTTTGAGTTTATTTTTGGTATTTTTGGAATACTTAAAAATAAAAGACTATCATATGATCTCATCCAAAGGATGATCATAAGTATTTACCCACTATGAACTTGGTGTCATAAATTAGTGGTATTGCCAAGGAGAATATATATATGTAATATCTATCACCGTATAATTTGTAATGATCTACATATGTATGGTCTTGAATAAATAGGATTAGGGTTCCATGGAACCCATCATTAATTGGTTTGTGTTTTCTTTGAAACAATAGTAATAGGAACATGTGTAGGTGCTCTAGATATCTAAATATGGCATGTAGAAAATGAGGATTCTGTGGAACCCATTATAGATCTCAGACATAATGATCTCTCAAGTATTAGTTGCCTAGTAAATGGGATTGCATATTGCTTACCCTTTTACAAAGGATTAACCTTAGGAGGTTTGATAATTAACTACTTAGGTATAAATTTATCTTGCTTAAAAGTATGTTCATATAAGAATCTAGAAACTATAACTACCTGATTGGCATGAATGTATTTAACACATCCATGTACTATATAAGATATTTTTCATAGAGTATGCATCCATGGTTATCCAAATAACATATCAAAGACACTCATGGAATCTATAATCTATAAGGTATTAGCCACATGTGTGGGACCCACCTATAGAGGTAAGTCAATCTCACCAAAACCCTGTTGTGAGGTCCCATCAAATGCTCTAAGTGATCTATTCAAAATATGTAAATCATGATTTGTATAACCCAAATACATAATTAATGTCATGGTACACATTTTTTCACTTGCACCATTATCAATCATAACATCATGTATAAGATGGTGATCAAGGTATGCTTGAATGAATAAAGAATGAAGATCTAACTCATCATCCCTAATCTCATTGTTTGTAAAAGTAATAAAAGATATCTAAACCATAGAAGGTATATTCCACATATATTTACTAATAATCCCATCTAATGGGTGCTCATAATGAGATGGATGAGGATGCATATTATATTCCATTTTCACTTTTGGATCCTTCTTTAAATGATCTATAAAGGATTGTTAAATATTTTATGTTTCTAGTGATCATCAAGTTGTGAATTTTATTCCATTGAAGGATCATAAAATGTAATATTTTGGTCATCAATGAGGTCTTATATCTTATGCTTCAAGTTAAAATATTTATTCATAGAATGCTCAGGTCTTTGGTGATAGTCACAATAAGCATTCACATCATACCCTTTGGGTATGGTGATAGTCACAATAAGAATTCACATCATACCCTTTGGGTATAGTTATACTCATATCAACCTCTATATGATGATGGAGAGATATAACATGACACTCTACAATCCATGGGAGCAATGAGGCGATGTACTTAGGTAAACATGTAAACTATATATGTGGTGCATTGGATAACATAAGTCAATTACATTAATGTGATATTGCAATAACCATGATGGTTGTTTCCTTTTTAGTCTCAAGAGATTTGATATTATAACTTGGTTTGATGGTAAATTTTGTATTGAAAGTAGATGTATTTGGTGTGTTTTCTACATATTTAAGTTTGTTCAGTGAGATAAGTTTCATTTCACAATTACGAATAATGTGTCATAAGTTATCGAAAGATTTGAAATTTTTGAATACAATGGATTCATGTAAAAGAGCAAGTAAACTTTTTTTGAAAATATCTTGAAGATCTTTATCTGCCATAGGTGTTGGGAGGTGTTTTGATATGGCCAACAATTTATATGGATTTCTTACAATAAAAATGCCTTTCCCAAGGTCTTGGTTACCAAGTCTTGGTATGCAAGGTAACTCGGTTAGATTATTGTGACCATTCCATAAAAGGGTCATATTTAGAACATTTTAGATAAATCTTTGCATTATAAATGTGTGTACCTATTAGACCATCATATAATAATTTGACCATAACATATAACTAATTCAAAATATGTCCATTGCACACAAGAGTGGATTCAACAACGTGTATACAGTAATAGACCGAGATTGAGCAATCAAGATAAGCATTAATAATACATTACATTCATTGATACCCAAGATCTAAACTATTTAATCTAAAAAAGACAAAATAAATAGCAAAAAAGAGAAGGGCATAGAGAGATAAGAAAGAGCTTGTTGTAATGAAGATAAAATTGAATGGTCTGACCAAACACGTCCATTAAAACTAATCCTTAGCTAAGCTAGACCTAACACAACTACAGCCAAAAGAAGGTGCAATATTTTGATGGAAACATTTACTAAGAGAAGTAAAAACATAACCATCATAAGACATGGTAGGAAATTATCACTAGGCTCCCCAGTACTCAAAGCATCAAGATATACTAGTTGGTTAATTCAAATTGAATTTACCACAATAATTCATTCAAAAACTTTACTTACAATATAATAAATCTTATAAAAATAATCTATAAATAAATAAAAAGGTAAAAGTAAATGGGCATGGTCTCACTATACTAAAATCAGCCATCGTCTATTACAACACAGTCGTTGATCTCATATAGACCTCTAAGTTCATGGAGTTCATTATTAAATTTTTCATTTCTGATTAATGGGGTAGTTACAAGTATTCATTGTTTATTAATTAAATGTTGTTGAGGGTCTTGATTCTCTAATAGATATGAAAGCATGGCCATGATTTCTAGTTATAGGCCATACCTATTTAAAGGTTGAAATTTATCTTTTATGCTTATTGTCATTTCTTAGCTCTTTACCATGCACATGTCATGTGATGACTCATGCCATAATGCTTGATTTAAATTCAATTATGGGATATAGTTGTAATTAGATTCAAATATTGGTGGTAGATTATCGTTGTTATTTTCTTGGGATTGCCATTCTACCATGTCATGTGTAGACTTCTACATTCAATTTAGAGCCTAATTAAATGTATGAACCATCCCTAGCTTTACTTTAGGTCTCCTAAATTAATTTTTCTTCTACTAGCCTAAACTTTTTGCTTTTGTGCCTTTAATGGTTTTGATGGCCAAATAGGCTATCAAATTTAAAATAGTGTTTTGTTTATGTCATTATCAACATGTCCTTTATCGACAGGGTCATACCATGTGGATGTTCCATGCTCTTCTATTGTTTGGCTAGGGTTTGATATACACTAATTATATTTTGGTCACGATGAAATGAGCTTTTACCATGTAGTGTCATTCCATTCACTTGAGGCTCTGATATGACTCAAGACTACATGGACCATCTGGGGCACTGGGTCATTGAGATCATGCTACTTGGCATCACCCACTTATTCACTTAACCAAAGGATTTTTTTGTGTACATAATCACTCAGGGCAATGTGCCATTGAGATTGTACCACATGGTATCATCTTAAAAATCTAGAGACTTGGAGGCTCCCAAATGAATTTTAATTTCTCAAGTTTTATGGATTGGTGAAAATATGCCACATGGCTTTGAGAACCTTTTTGAATAATTAGCTAAGTCCCAAAGAATATTTTGTGAGTGGGTAGAAAATCAAAAGAACACAATGGCTCTAAGAGTCAAAGTGGGCACTTGCAGGTAGAAAAGCAAAAGAACATAGTCAACATTTTCAATTTTAAAAGCCAATAGCTAAGTAATTCAAATTAAAATAGATAAGTATTCAAAATAAAAATAATAAGACAAATAAACTTAGTGAAGAGAAAACCATTTTAAATGAATTCAAATATATTTTTAGAGCATATTTTGATCATTTTTATAAAATTAAATAAGGAAAATTTAGAACATAATTAAATATTTAGCTAATGTAGAGAATATTAAAGTAGAAATGAATCAAAAAGGGGGCTAATTTAGTGGAATAAAGTAGCCCTTTTTTAGAATAACCTTTGTAGATTAAGCCCATTTACCAAAAATGAATAAATTTAAATTGAAACAATCATAAGCACTTAGCAAATTCTTGTTCAATCAAAATAGAAATGGGCTAGATTCCTAAAGAAAATACTACATAAGACTCTTAAAAATTTAGATAATTTACAGAAGTTTATATCACATTTTCCCCAAAAGGGGATTTTTCAAGAATTTTTTAAAATATGATTTTAAAAAGGTCAAGATCCTTAGAAAATTCAATAAAGGGATCAAATATGAAAACCACCAAAAACTCCCAATGGATAAATATCTAATAAGAAAATAGGGTCCCCATCTTCAACTAAGAATGGGGCGTGTTGTATGAGAAACAATAAATGGAAACTCCTATTGGGAGATACTCCTGAGTATCTCAAGAATCTAGAATATTTTATTTGTTAGTGAACCAAGCTCTGATACCATTTGTTAGTGAACCAAGCTCTGATACCACTTGTTAAGATATTACAGAGTACAATTGATTACTTTTGTATAAGCAACTAAACATGGAATTAAACTAGAAATTAGAAACATCAAAGAATATGAGATAAAAGAAACAACCAATCTTGTATTAAACTCTTCTAGAAGGAAATACAATGAAGAAATCTCTCTTTCTTCTCACACCTCTCAAATGTACATATCTCTTTCCCTCAAGAGTTCTATCTCTCTCAATTACAACCAACTCAGCTACTTGAATTGATTCACCCTGTTTCTCATACATACAAGCTATGAAGATCTAACCCTAGTATATAATACTAGGATTCATGACCTATGCACTCTCCACCGTTAGATGCACCTCTTAGTCAAAGGTTCAAATCTGTCTTGCCAAAAATAGAAACACAGACTCAAGACTAATAGTTAATCTTTTCATGCAAACAATCTCTTCTTCCTCGAAAATAGACTTTTGGAATGCACAGGTGACCGACATCGGTCCCTGTCAGTTTGCATATGACAAACGTCGGCTAATCCAAAACTGACGTCGATAGCCTCCAGTCGACCCCTAACCAACGTCGGTTGGTCCTGACCGATGTTGGTGACTGTGTAACTCTAGTAACTTCTGCACTTGCTCATCTTGTGAAGCTTTTTGTTCCACAACTCAACAATCTCCCACTTGGAGATAAATAGCTGCACCTGTACAACAACATCCTCAAGCTTGTTTCTCCATCTTCAAGTTCAATCTTGAAGACCAACAGAAGTTGAATGAAGATTCAACTTCTCCTTTGTTACCAATTTTGTTAACATATCAGCAGGGTTCTTATCCATATGGATCTTTTCTAACTTTAACTGTCCATCCTCCAATATCTGTCTAATGAAGTGGTACCTAAGCTGTATATTTTTGGTTCTTAAATGAAAAGCTGAATTCTTTGCCAAATGAATTGTAATTTGACTATCACTGTACAATCTGTAACTCTCTTACTCCTTTCCCAACTCTTCTATGAACCAAGTTATCCATATCATTTTCTTGCTAGCCTCTGTGACTATAATGTATTCTGCCTCTAAAGTAGACAAGGCAACAACCTTTTATAACTTTGAAATCTAGCTAACCGCTGTTCTACCAATAGTGAACACATATCCTGTGGTGCTTCTCCTACCATCCAAGTCACCTACCATATCTAAATCTACATACCCATGTAGAGAAGTGTTTAACCCTCCATAGCATAAATGCCTATTGTTGGTCCCTCTCAGATATCTGAGAATCCACTGAACTGCTTTCTAGTGTTCCTTTCCTAGATTGGCCATAAACTTGTTGACAACTCCCACTGCTTGGGCAATATCAGGTCTAGTACATACCATTGCATACATCAAGCTCCCAACTACTGAAGCATATGGAACTCTACTCATGTACTCAACCTCATCATGTGATTTGGGACACTGTTCTTTGCTCAACTTGAAGTGTCTAGCCATAGGTGTGCTGACCGATTTTGCATCTTGCATATTGAACCTCTCCAACACCTTGTTCACATAATCCTCTTGAGACAAAATCAAACTGTGATTTTTTCTATCTCTCTTAATACTCATGCCAAGGATTTTCTGTGCTACTCCTAAATCCTTCATGGCAAATGTGTGAGCTAATTTTACCTTAAGCTCATTAATATCATGCATGTGTGAACCTGCAATAAGCATATCATCTACATACAGTAACAGGATAATATATCTGCCATTATCCAATCTCTTAAAATAAACACAATGGTCAGATTGACATCTACTAAAGCCATGCTCTATCATAAACCTGTCAAACCTCAAATACCATTGTCTTAGAGCTTGCTTAAGACCATATAAACTTTTCTTCAACCTGCACACAAGTTTTTCCTTACCTTTGACCTCAAAACCTTTCGGTTGATCCATATATATTTCTTCATCCAAATATCCATGAAGAAATGTTGTCTTAACATCAAGTTACTCAAGATGCAAATCCTCAATAGCAACTAAAGACAATACAGTCTGAATAGAAGTCATCTTTACTATAGGAGAAAAAATTTCACCAAAATCAATACCTAGTTTCTATGCAAATTCCTTTACTACCAACCTGGCCTTATATCTCATTTGTCCATTCTCTCCTTCTTTTAACTTGTATACCCATTTGTTTTTTAGTGCTTTCTTTCCAGCTAGCAACTCAACCAAATCCCATGTTTGGTTTTCTTCCAAAGAATCAATTCCTCATTCATGCCATGCTCCCACTATTTCTTGGATTCTACGTGCATTGCCTCGTCAAAACTTTCTGGTTCTCTACCATCAGTGAGCAACAAGTAGTATAATGAAGGGAAATAATGAATTGGAGGTTTACTTACCCTTTCAGACCTCCTTATGGGCATTTGAGACTCATTCACAGCTTACTGTCTACCCAAATTTCATTCTGACAGTGACTGATCTCGGTCATCTCTCAGTCTGCACCTGACCGACATCGATTCCACCTGACTGACGTCAATTCCTTTTTGACCGACGTCAATTTTTGCTTGATCAACGTTAGTTCCTTCCTGATCAATGTTGGTTCCTACCTGACCGATGTCGGTACTTGTGTTTTTTTGTATGTGATTATTTTTACCCACGAGCTCATTTTGGATCATAACCTCATCCAAATCAACATTGCCCTGCTCAAAATTATTCAACCTCTTGAGTTGATCACTGTACATCACCTTCGCATTGAAAACTACATCATGGCTTCTAATAATTTTGTTATTTTCTAAATTCCACAACCGAAATCCAAAATCTCCAAAGCCATAACCAATGAAAGTGCACCACATAGATTTAACATCTAGCTTCTTTATATTTTCTTTATCAATGTGCACAAAAGCTTCAGAACCAAAATTTTTGAGAAATGAAAGATCTACCTTTTTACCTATCCAAGCCTCTTCTAGAATTCCACCATCCAGTGTAGTAGAAGGTCCTCTGTTAATCAAGTAAACTATAGTATCTATAGCTTCTGCCCAAAACTGTAAGGGCAAACTAGCATGTAACCTCATACTCTGTGCACGCTCCATTATTATTCTATTCATCCTTTCAATAACTCCATTTTGCTGACGTGTCTTTAGAACCATCCTTTCCCTACGTATTCCACTCATAGAACAATAACTGTTGAATTTATTGCTGTAGTACTCACCACCATTATTAGATCTGAGGCACTTCAATCTCAAACCTGTTTCATTCTCAACCAAAGCTTTCCATTTCTTAAATGTGTCAAAAATATCAGATTTCTTCTTTATGCAATAAACCCATACCTTTCTTGTAGCATCATCAATGAAAGAAACATAATACCGTGATCCTCTAATAGAAGCTACCTGAGCTAGTCCCCACATGTCTGTGTGAACAAGCTCCAACTTGTGCTTCTTCTTTGTTGACCCAGTTTTGAAAAACCTCACTTTCTTCTATTTTCCAAAAATACAATGCTCACAAAAATCTAGATCTATGCTTTTCAAATTTGAAAGCTTACCTTTTGACTTTAGAACATTCATTCCCTTCTCACTCATGTGACCAAGCCTATAGTGCCACAACTTTGCATCTACATCTGAAGTAGATAAAACAGAAGGAGAATAATTAGTAATACAAGTAGATAGATAAAGTGTACCTACTCTCTTACCTCTAGTTAATACAAGTGCACCCTTGGAAACTTTCTAAGATTCAACTGTGAGAGTTACTTTGCAACCCTCATCACCCAACTTTCCTACAAAAATCAGATTCCACTTCAGGATGGGTACATGCATGACATCCTTCAACACCCATGTGTTGCCATTTTCCAATTTTAGCTGTACTTTTCCTTTGCCAATAATTTTACAAGGCTCATCATCCCCTAAATAAACTTTTCTATAATTTCTATGGACATAATCATTGAAAAATTCTCTATTTGGGGTTGCATGGAAAGAGGCACCAAAATCTAAAACCCAAGATTCTACTTTATTATCCAAAGAAAGTGTAAGAGCATCCTATGCAACAATACCTGCAACCTTTACTTCTTCATTACCTTCATGCTGATTTTCTTCTTTAACTTTCAACCAACAATCTTTTTTTACATGTCCTTTCTTTCCACAATTCTAGTAGGTTATTCTTTTTCCATTTTTGGATTTGGATCTACTTCTCATCTTTGACTTTGATCTTGATCTCCCTTGCTTGCCCTTTTCTCTTTACCTTCCCCTACTTTCAACACTTAAAGCATTCCATGATGTTTTCTCTATGTTTTTTCTATGAATTTCTTCATTCAAGATTACACTAACAACATCATCAACTTTCAAGATATTTGAAGCAGATGCAGTATTACAAACTGTCATTACCAAACTATGCCAACTTTTAGGTAAAGAGCATAAGATTAAGAGAGCCTTAATTTCATCATAAAAAACTATTTTGACTAAATTTAACTAATTTAATATTGCATGGAAATCATTAAGATGACTAGATACCGATCCACCTTCCTCCATTTACAAATTAAATAATTGCTTCATAAGATATACCTTATTCAAAGCTGAGGGCTTTTCATATAAATTTGCCAAAGTATCCATTAACTCTACCGTTGTCTTTGCCTGTGATAAGTTGGAAATCATAGAAGATGCCAGGCTCAACCTTATAGATCCAAGAGTCTTTCTATCAAGAACATTCCATTATTCATCTTGCATATATGTGGGCTTTCTTGAAACCCCACCCAATGGTAAGTATAGATCTTTTTGATACAGATAATCTTCTATCTGCATCTTCCATAATTGATAATTTTTGCCATTGAATTTCTCCATTCTTAGCTTACTTTCTTCTACCATTGCTATACTCCCACTCAATCAGAAACCCCTGTGAGTGAATCTTGTAATCAACAAACACTAACTCTAGCTCTGATACCACTTGTTAGTGAACCAAGCTCTGATACCACTTGTTAGGATCTTACAGAGTACAATTGATTACTTTTGTAAAGCAACTAAACACAAAATTAAACTAGAAATAATAAGTAACTAGAAATTATAAACAACAAAGAATATGAGTTATAAGAAACAACCAATCTTGTATTAATCTCTTCCAGAAGGAAATACAATGAAGAAATCTCTCTTTTTTCTCACACCTCTCAAATGTATAGATCTCTTTCCCTCAAGAATTCTCTCTCTCTCAATTACAACCAACTCAGCTACTTGAATTGATTCACCCTGTTTCTCATACATACAAGCTATGAAGATCTAACCCTATTATATAATACTAGGATTCATGAGCTATGCACTCTCCACCATTAGATGCACCTCTTAATCAAAGGTTCAAATCTATCTTGCCAAAAATAGAAATGCGGACTCAAGACTAACAATTAATCTTTTCATGCAAACAATCTGTTCTTCCTCAAAAATAGACTTCTAGAATGCACAGGTGACCGACGTTGGTCCCTATCTTTTCTACATATGACCGACATTGACCGATCCAAAACTGACGCCGGCAGCCTCTGGTCGACCCCTGACCAACGTCGGTTGGTCCTGACCGATGTCGGTGACTGTGTAACTCCAGCGACTTTTGCACTTGCTCAACTAGTGAAGCTTTTAACTCCATAACTCAACAAGATTCTCATTCAAACACAAAAATTAGCTACAAGCCATCTTCCAAAGAAAAATCAAAATATGAAGGTGAAATATTATACTTTAGCACATGACATATAAAACTATAATTCTACCTAAATACCATCGGTGTGTGAGTTTATATGATTAATTTAGTTATCTTAGAATCACCTACAATAAGTTAGATTTGTCTAAATGATAGGAACTACTAAAAAGAGAAAGGATTTTGTAATTTGGCTAAAGGTAAAATGGTGTGGGCATTGCTCTAATTTTAGCCATGCATTTACAGCCTTAATAGAGATACCTTTAGTCCCTTTCTAAGGCCTTGTTCCATAGCCAACCAAGCTAAAAAGCTTGTGGTGGACGTTGTCAAAATCACCCTTTTGAGGAGTATTTTAAAATTTTATATTTTGCACATTCATTTAGAAAGGATATTTTGCTTTGTTTTTATCCATAGAGGGTTTGAGACCGAGCCATAGGTTGAGTGATAATCAACTAAAGCAAAGGCTAAAAAATCCAAAGCTGCATTTTGCTTCATATTTTTTGCTATGTGCATTTGATGATCTTTAAAATAGAAAATAAAGCCTTTATACATTCATATGCTCTATCTCAAATCATTGGCCTTCTGCATTCTAAAAATATAAGGAAAATATAATATTTTATGCAAGTACTTATACAAGAATTATCATATTATTGCATGTTGTTTACATACAAGCTGCTCATTTATCAGTTGTTGATAAAGAAGGGGAACCCCTATGTCAAAATAATAGGTTCAACTCAAAATAAAATCCACATGGATAAACCAAGCACCAAAAATAAAATAAAATAGGCAAAAAGAAATGAAATCACACCCAAACCAAAATAAGGAACAAAAGGGAAAGAAAATGACAAAGCAAAAAGAAATAAGAAATTATTTACAAGGAACTTTAAGAAAACATATTTTTGGATTAGTTAGACCCCTGATTTCTCAATATTTTGAGAAAGTCAAAAGATAATATTACGTTCTTCTATGTTGTCTTCTATGATAGAATACATTATCTAATAATGATTTCTCATGTTCAATTCATGCAATTTATGCAAAATCAGACCATAAAATTCAACATTATGCTTACATCTAAATTGAATAAAACATGAGGGATACTTGAAGATAAATACTTTTTCCCACACTTGGAATTGAGATGAGGAATAAGGTTTGATATACATACATACCAAAATGATGTGTGTATCCAACCTGGTAGAGGCATTTATTTGGTTACATCTAATTGATACATCGATTGATGGTTACTCTTAAACTAAAATGGATGCTTTGACTACATTTTCTTATTTATTTTTATTACCAGAGAGGTATGGTATGGGTTCTTCCCATGTCAAATAACTTATGAATTTTTCATCAATGGTTGAATTATGTGGATATTTGGGATGAATTAGATCATTATTAGATCTCATCTCCATTAGATTGACTTCTCTATTCATACCACTATGTTTATGATCTTCTATTTGTACCTTGACCATCTCTACTACCTTGGACATGGAATATGTTGGCATTGGGAAATCAGGTATGGCTATGGTATCATCAAAGGAACTCATGAAGAGAATAGGTATCTCCTTGAATAGGTAGTTCCTTATCCATTTTCACGTCAACCATTGGGTCACTAGTTACAACCACTACTTCTTATTCATCAAAATCATCATTAGAACTGATACCTTCTTGGAAGAATGGGCCAAGTTTTCAAAATGGGACACCCTCAATCAACATTATTATTTAAACTAGGTGTTTGGTTCTATCTTGGCATGCCCAGAATTGTGAAGTTATGAGCTCTATGTCATAGTTTTGATTATGCATTATTTAGTGATGATTTCCTATAAATAATGGCATGAAATTAGAAACAAAATCAAAAGAGGCTAAATCACTAACATCAGGAAAATAATATTGTTGATTTTAACATGAATTATCATAATTATATGCATTAAATTCATCCAAGTTTTCATTCATCATTGGGAGATTGGTTTGCCCATAAGGTTGAGACAATACCTAATTATAGTGCACAAACTAGTCATTAGGTAAATTATACTAACTAATATCTTGAGGCATTACATTATATGGCACTTGATGACTCATGGGATGATTTGTAGGCATGTATCTTGAATGACTTTTAGGATAGACCCCTGATTGTTCTAATGGATAAGAAGGTTGAGTACCATAACCATAGGTCATTGATTATTACTCTATTTTACAAGCCTCTTCATAGTTAAAACCCAAATATGTGAGTACATGTGGGTTTATTCTAATTAACATAGTAGTCAAAGGATCTACAACATTGAGGTAAATTAATATCTTTGTGTCCTTTATTTTCAATAAGGGGTCCTTCAACCACCTATATAATTGATGGAACCTATGGTTAAACACAGTCGTTGGCTCATTAGGCTATTTAGGTTCTATGGAAACTTAATAAAATAAGAAAGAGGGGTCCATGGGCACACTAAAATGGTTGAGATACAATTTTTCAAAGATGGTCCAAGTGGTTATATACCCTTCTAGTATATCAAGGTATCAATAATAGGTTGTTTGATCTAGCAAAAATGAGAATAGGTGACAAACCACATTCTCATCTTAAATCTACCTTCTAATAATGGCTTCTTTAAAATATTAGATGTGTTCCTCAACATCATTTACCCCACCATGGATATACTTTGTATAGGATTTTTGGGTGTTCTTGGGCAAGTAATGGAAGCCCCTAGAAATTCATAGGACAAATACATCCTCCTAGCCAAGCTAAGGCCGTTTAACTACTAGACAAAGTTCTAAAATAAATCAAAAGTTTGAAATAGTATTTCAAGCCCACTTTATAGAACCAAACATGTTGGGAGGTGTTAATACCTACCTCTCCTAAAAGGAGGGATTTCTTGCAATAAAAATTCTTTCTTTAAGGTCTTGGTTACTAGGTCTTGGTATGTAAGGTAACTCGGTTGGCTCATTATGACCATTCCATACAAGGGGCCTATTTAAAATGTTTTAGACAAAACATTGCATTATAAATGTGATTACCTAGTAAATTATCATATAAAAATAAAAATTTGACCATGACATACAACTAATTAAAAACATATCTATTGCACATAAGATTGGATTCAATATTATGTATGCAGCAATAGACAAATATTGAGCAATCAAGATAAGAATTAACAACATATTGCATTCATTGATGCCTAAGCTCTAAACTACCTAATCTAAGAAAGACATAAAATAAATGACAAAAGAGAGAAGGTCAGAGGGAAAGATAAGAAAGAGCTTGTTATAATGAAGATATAACTGAATAGTCTGATTATGCACATCTATTAAAAAGTTATATTTAGCCAAGCCAGAGCTAGCATAACTACAACCAAAGGAAAGTGTAAGAATTTAAGTGAAACTTTGAATGGAAGAAGGTAAAAACATAACCACCATAAGACATGCATAGGAAATGATCACTAGGCTCCATAATACTCAAATCATCAAGATATACAACAAGAGTTAGAAAACTAATCTATAAAGCAAGAAAATTTTAAAAGTAAATGGGCATGGCCTCACTATACTAAAATTAGCCATCCTTTATTACAATGTGGTCATAGATATTATATAGGCATCTAAATTCATGGATCTCATTCTCAAATTTTTCATTTGCCACTAATGGAGAAGTTACAAGAAGTCACTATTGATTAAGAAGATGTAGTTGACGGTCTTGATTCTTTGATAGATATGAAAGCATGCCCATGCTTTGTAATTAGAGGCCACACCTATTTCAAGGATGAAATTTCTCTTTTATGTTTATTTTCCCTTCTTATCTCTTTACCATGCACATTCCTTATGATTAATCATGCCATACTAACTACTTTACATTCAATTTTGGGGGCAAGTTGTAATCAGATTCAAATATTGATGGTAGATTACCATTGGTATTTTTTAGGACTAGCATTCCAACATGTACTATGTAGAATTTTAAATTCAATTTAGAGGATAATTAAATGAATGATCCATCATTAGCTTGACTTCAGGGTCTCTTGAATCAATTTTCCCCTCTAATAGCCTAAAATCTATCACTTTTGGGCCTTTGATAGTTTTGATGGCTAAACAAGCCATCAAATTTAAGCTAGTCTTTTTTTATTTCATTGATAGAGTGTCCTATATTGATAGGGTCATGCAACATGATTTCTCCATACTCTTCCACTGCTATGCTAGGTCTTGATATGCACTAATTATCTTTTGGTTATGGTGAAGGAGGATTTTACCATGTGGCATCATCATGTTCACCTGGGGATTTGATGTGTTTCAAGACTTTATGGACCACCTAGGGTAGTGGGTCACCAATATCATGTCACTTTCTAACATCCTACTTATACGCTCACCCATAGAATTTTATTATGTATAGAGTTGCCTAAGGTAGTGAGTTGTCGAGATCATGCCACATGGTAGCATCTTGACAATCCAGAGAGTTGGAGGCTCTCAGGTGAATTTAAACTACTCAAGTCTTATGAAGTAGTGAAAATATGCCACATGTCTCTAGGAACCCTTCTGAATAATTGACTAAGTCACAAACAAGCTTTTACAAATGGGTCATGGCCGTTAGGAGTTGTGAAATATCACCATGTGGATTTGAGAAACAAAGTGTGCACTTGCAAGTAGCAAAGCAAAGGAACACAGTCAGTATTTTCAATTTTGAAATCTAACAACTAAGTTTTCAAAATAAAAATAATAAGGTAGATAAATTTAATGAAGAGAGAACCATTTTAAATGAATTTAAATCTATTTTTAAATTAAATTTTGACCATTTCTATAAAATTGACTAAGGCAAAAGATGAACATAAGCAAAAAGTTAGCCAATTTAGAGAAGATTGAAATATAAATGGATCAAAACAAGAGCTAATTTAATAGAATAAAGTAGCCCCTTTTTAGAAAAACTTTGGTAGATTAATCCCATTTATCTAAAATGATTAAGTTGAAATTAAAACAATTAAAAGTACTTATTGATTCTTACTGAACCAAAATAGAAATGGGCTAGATTACTAAGAGAAAGACTATATAAGACACTAAAAAATTTAGATATTTTACATAATTCTAATTCATATTTTTCCCAAATGGTGAATTTTCAAACATATTTTAAAATGTGATTTTAAAAATGTCAAATATATTTATATTTAGGCAAATTAAATAAAGATCTCAAATAGGCAAACCAAACATTCCCAAGGGATAAATATTAGACAAGAAAAGAGGGTCCTTATATTCAATTGAAAATGGGATGTGTTGTACGAGCAATAATAATAATATTGGTCATTTTACCCAACATTGTCTTGTACCTCAAGACATACTTATTAATAGGTTCATTGGTTCCTTATTTGATCTTTGTAATTGGTCATAGGAAACCTTTTTAGTAATGTTAATAGAGAAGTGTACTAAAAATTAATTTATGAGAGGTTTGAATGTGTTTATTGATTGAGTTGGTAAATCATAAAACCACCTTAAAGCATAATATTTTAAGATCTATAGAAATAATTTGGTCAAAAGTTTATCATTGGAGGCATAATCAAGGCATGCCATTACTAAGGATCAAATATGTTGTTCAAGATCACCCTTTCCATTATAAAATGTCAACTTAGATGCAACAAAACCAATTGGCAAAGGGTGCAAAGATACCTTTTGGTGCAAGAGGATTACACAACACCTCTTGTGAATCAAAAGTATAAGGAGATTTCATAGAATTTTGTTCAATAATTGTAACCTTAGTTTGTAAAAGTTTTATATTTTGGACAAGATATTTCACCTCTTGGTCTTTTAGGTTGTGAAGTCACCAAAAAAGGTGTACCCATAGGTTGGGTAGATATAGGCATTGAAACCATTAATTGGGTTGAAGTATTAATGTTTCCTATGTAATATGTGGTGATATTAGTTTCAAGAAACAAAGTTTGAAATACATATCACATGCCCCATTAGAATTATGAAGTGGTAAAGTACTCAAGAGGAGGGTTTTTAGTATATGGGGATGACCCATAGCTCTAATAGCATGATCAATAGATAAACCTGCTTGTGCATCTATGTTTTTTATTTATTTTTATTTACTAATATGATTCTTAAGATTTCATTAAGATATTCAGTATTTTGATGAATGTGCTCACTCTTGTCAAATAAAAAACCCTAGTTATTTATCTTTATATTGGTTGCAGGAAGAATGGGTTAGTGGTCACATGGTGTCAAGCTACCCCAAAGACTCTTATGTTAATGATCATTGCCTACGTAGCAAAAAATTTTAAAAGGGCCTTAGACTTATGTAGTTTTACCCTACATGTTGGCTTGTGTGTGTATCATGTGATGTGTGATAAGTAAATAGAGTGACCTAGCTTGTAACTTAGAAAATTTAGCTCATGGAATGCTCATTTCATACTTCGGACTTGTAAATATGTTATCCTTATGATTGATATGGAAGAAGGAGAAAATAGAGAAGCCTTTTGGTCACTTAAATGCTTGATTGAGTCCTTTTCGATATGTGTTAGGTGAGGAATGAATGAGGATTGATATTTTATTTACACCAATCCCTTTGGATAATATCTAACATTAAAGCACTTAGGATGACCATAGGAATAAATTTCATTTGTAAATTGGATGGATTTAGGGCACTAGACACTTGCATCAGAATATGACACTTGCATTGGCATAGGCATCAACTGGGACACAAGCATCTGGGTAGTTGAAAAATAGGTGTAGGTCTAAAAATTGTAGAGATGGAAGATAAATAGTTTTATATCATTCTAGGTAAGATAGAAGGTCTAAGTCATAAGAATAACATTGATTAGACTAAGAGATAATAAATAAGGGATAGAGAAATAGTTTATGTGATCCTTTTCACAGAGGTAAAGGTCTAAAAGAAAAAGATACATCCATGATATGTATTTTTCAAGTGTAGAATAATGAGGTGATATATAAATAATAAATAGCCTCTACACAAATAAATAGTGACTTAAATGAAACCTTCAGATCACATGGTCTACTCATTATCACATGATTTCTCTCACCTTTGAAAACCACCCCAGTTTTCCATAATCATTTTCACAACCATGACTAATTTTTATAAACCCCCTCTACTTTTCCACACTATAAACACCCTTACCTTGCCTTATGATACATACACATATTGTTTCAATTTTAACTTCACACTACATGTCACATAACCATAAATTCCATAAGATAATGGAAATGATATCATGCACAATGATAGAAATGTAGTAGAGAATTTTCACATCACCAAACATGGAATCTCTTTGAGGCCCATTTATTTTCAAGGAGATCCACCTATCCTTTCTTCTTCACATTATTTTATGTGTGTTGTCAAAATTCTAGTGAATTCCAACCATATTTCAAAAAATCTAGGTGGTAATAGTAGATACACGTTGGTTTTACCCAGGGAAGTTTCATATATTTGTGGTTGTTACATTGAATAAAAAATATTATAAAATTAGTGCCACCATGGGGTAGGTAATAATACAAAAAGACCAGACATTTAATTTAATTTCTATAGTATGGCAGTGTTTGTTCAACTAAAATATATTCCTAACTTGGATATATAAGAGCTTAATATATACATTTGTCTTTTGACACCCACATTTAAGAAACCAAATTAAAATAAGTCTTACAATAAACATTGTAAATAAGGCTCACAATATTCCTACTTTTGTTGGCCATGGAATTGACAATAACAACAACAAAAACCACATTTATAGCTTGGTGGTGGCCTCTATAGCATTCAAAATCTTGTGACCAAACTCCTCTGTAATCCACTCCCTCATGACTAGATTTTTTAAGATTAGGATGTGATCGAGGATTGTTGTCTAAGTAAACATGAAGCATAACTCTCTAAATTATCAAAAAATAAATTATACAGAAGATATACATGTAGAAGTGAAATCAAACATGACCGAGAAGAAGTAAGTCTTCAATAATCGAAAGATTCAATTATTAGCAATAACAATATTTTATCATTGGCCAAAAAAGATTTAAGAAAGGTACATATGTAGGCGGAAGATAGACATGATCACACATCCTCATGAATGTAAGATTATCTTCCCCAATGACCTAAAATAACACCTACGTAAACTAAACATGTGTCGGTAAAAACTATTAAATGGAATAAAAACCTACACTTACACCCCCCTTAAGTATAGCTTAAGTGGGTGGAATAATTGGTTCCCAACAACCAGACTTGATGAGGTACCCAAGTACATATAAAATCCCCTTAGAGGATGATGATGGAGCTATCTAAATCCCAATAAAATTCCACAAATGAAAATACTTGATCTTAGTAAAGGGTTTGGTGAATATATTGGTTATTTTCTATGTAGTCTCTATATAATGGAGATAAATGAATTTCTCATGGATAAGCTACCAAACTAAATGCATGTAAATCTTGATATGTTTGGTCTTTTTATGGAGGATGAAATTATTTTAACTATATAATGTGCTTTAGATGCTATAGAAGATTATTATTGGTTATCAAAACTCGATGCCAAATTTAGTGAGAATCTCTTGAGTCCAAATAGCCCTAGTGGTATCATTAGTAGCTCCTATGTATTCTACCTTTATAGAAGATAAAGAAATATCATTTAGTTTCTTGATTGACCTAATACTTGGTCTTGAACCAAGGGAAAAACTATATCTTAAAGTAGACTAGTGATTTTAAATATCACCATCCCAATCTGAATCTGTATACCCAATCAAATCAACATCAATTCTTACTCCATAGTGAATCCTAAAATTATAAGTACCCTAAATGTAGTGCATAATTCACTTAACCAATTTTTAGTGTAGATCATGTGGTCTTTGCAAAAATATAGAGACCATTTCCATTGCATATGAAATGCTATGTGTCATGTGCGTAAGGTAGATGATATTACCAACAAGTTGTTGATATGAGGTAGCATCAACTAAAGGAAAAGGGAAATCAATGTCAAGATTCATAGAAAATAGAAAAGTAGATAGAGTTAGCTTATAGTTAGCAATGTTAAATCATGAAATTAAATTATTAGCATACTTCAATTATGTAATAGTAATCCCAAAGTTATACTAATAAATTCTAATCCCTAAAAAGTAATGTAACAAGCCCAAGTCAATCATTTAGAACTTGTCAGATAAATTAGTTTTCACTACTGTAATGGTAGAAGAAATACATGTGATCAATAGATCATCCACATAGAGAATTCAAATCAAAAATGAATTATCCTACCATAAAATGTAGAAATGAATCACAGTGGCATCTAGTGAACCTAATCAAAAGAATAAAGCAAATCATCTTGACATACTAAGATCAGGAGCTTGTTTGAGGCCATAGATACATTTTCTAATTTTAAAATCTAAGGAAGAATATTCCATAAATCTTGTTGGTTTCTCCATGTATATTTGCACTTTGAGGTCACCATGAATAAAATCATTCTTCACATCCATCTGATGAACATCCTAGTGATGTGTTAAATAAATGGTAATAGTGACTCAGATTGGGTTCATTTTTGCAACGAGGGAAAACATCTTGGTATAATCAATGTCAAGTACATGAGAAAAAATCTTTGCTATCAAACATAATTTTAACTTGTCTATAGACCCATTTGCTACAAATTTTGTTTGATAGATCTATTTACATCAAATAAGTTTTCTTCCCTTAGGAAGAGGGACTAAATCCCAAGTGTTATTCCTTAGCAAGGAACTATACTCCTCTTCCATAGTGGTATCTGACTCAATAGTGTCTGATGCCTTGTAAAACAACTATGGATTAGAAGTAAATGTAATGAACTCATGTGGGGCATTTTATAACTATGAATGTGTTCATATGGTGTATGATGGATCTCTAACCCAATGTCTAGTGCTTTTTAGTTTCTATCCAGTTGAAAGAGGACTATTCCTAGACATTCAAGAGGATATTTATCATCTTATGAAGATATTATAGAAGAAGGAGGATGTTATTAAATTATAAGGGTGGTTTTATGTAAACAAGCACAAGAATAGGACAACTCCTTTTTCACTCAACATTTAACACTCAGTTGCACCAGAATCAATTCACATAGGGCATAGGCCCTATAAGTTCACCCTAAGTGAAGATGAGAAGGAATCAGGCCTACATTGGGCTAGTTGTGCCATAGTATAAGGATTTAAAAATTGGGGAATCAAATAATGTAATGTTAATCAAGCTAAGGGGTAGACCCATAGGTGTAGGCCTTCTTTTGGGTAAGTCAGAGGTCATATAGGCACTAAATGGGTCACAAGACAATACATTCAAGTTATTTCCCATTTTTAACATATGTATATTAAACAAGGTTTGGGTTCATGGGTGAAAATATATACTCATTTTTCATGTATAATGATGATGATGTCATGAAAATATAGAGACTCCATTAAAATGTGAAACTAGTAAAGTATATGAACTTTAGATCACATAAATGACCAATATGTGATGTAACACACACACTTGCATCCCATATCAATACTACAAAACATGAGAACCAAAATAACCATAAGTGTATTTTAGAGCAATAACATAACTAGTTGTTCAAAGTCTAGGATAAGTTTTTAAATTTAAATTCATAATACCAAAAACCTATAGGCTCATAGATGAGCTTGAGCACATACAATTAGATCCAGAGAGGCCTCCATTTCATATCTAAGCCTCAATGGCTGCTATAAAAAACTTTATAGCAAATGGTTCCAAATAAATTCCACCAGAGTTTCATTGAAATTATTCTCTCCTTATTCATTCTTTGGCTCATACTCTTTATATAGGCCTTCAAGAGCATCTTTTCCAAGGTGGAAATTGTATGTTAAATGTTAAACTAGAGTTCCTTTCATCATAACCATCAGCACTATTATCCTATAATTCTTGTGCTCCACTTACCATCCTCCTTTATATCTTCATGGATGCCCTAATTATCTAGGAGATGGTTAGCCATCAACTAGTTGGTACATGTTTTGTATTGTATCCTTCAATTGGATATCAAAACCATTGGGCTAACTACTTATCAAAATATCTAGATGTGTTGAGGTGGATATCAAGTTGGCATGAAAACTCCATAAAACTAGAGATAGGGTCACAATATTACCCTATACAAAAACCTTAGTTCACCCTCAAACTAAGCCATTAAAATCTTAGGAGCATAAACTCATACACATTTTCCTTGAACTTTGTACTAAATCCTCAAAGCCCTTTATGGCAAGTTTGATCTCACTTGTAGCACTATCAATTTCCATACAGATAGTACTGAGTGCAAGTGTTTCTATTTTATATAACTCTTTCTAGAAAGCTTGTAGGTTGGCCTACACCTTTGCTACACTTCCATCCAAAATCTCCCCTTGCTCACAAGCCTTAGTCTACAAGGCATATAAATTTTATTTAAGGTTTATTTCCTAATCCTTGATTTGATTACTTAATGCATTTATGTTGCCCATGATCTGTGACCTTTCTGCCTTGCCTATAGATTATACCTTAGCCAATAGCTACTCCTCATTATTTACTTTTTTAAAATACACATCTATCACCATGGATTGATTAGAGAAGTTTAATAAGATTACATCTATTGCTTTTGTGACTTCCTTCAACTTTTTGAAGAGATCATCCACTTCTTAGAACTTGTTTGATAGATCCTTATTTAGTGTAATGTTGGGATCTTCTTCTTATTCATGTGTTGGCTCAAGCTATAGTCTTGGGAGCATCTGCTCCACCAATACACAAATATTATTAACCTCTAATAGGTCTAAGGTTTTGACACTAACTGGAAGAGATGGCTTGACTGCCTCCACTTAATCATAAAGCTATTGTAATTTAAACTTGTTGGCCTATACATCCTCATTTGTTTCCTTGAGGAGTTTATTTAGTTTCATCACCTTGTTATCATTTATGACATTTTGGCACATTACTTCCATGGCCATTCTTATTATTTTATTCCCAGATTAGACTAGTTTCATATCTTATGGGTTAATAAGAAGAGACTCCTAGCATTACTCAGTATCATTTAGGCTCAAAGTTGCAACCTTTAGCTCCTTGAATTGGGGCTCATCCATGTAATGGTCCAATGCAAATGAAATTTTCTTGCACACCATTATCATGGTAGCTTAGGGGGCATAATTTTGTATAAGTATAAATCTTCATCCCCATAATCCTTCTACATCATTTCTCTAATGTTGAGATCCATGTCATCCTTTTCAATAATGGCCTTCTCATCCATGTGCACTTCTTCTTCTTCATTGGCACTATCACTCTCTTCATCATGCTCCTCCGAGGAGTCACTTTTCTAGTCCTTGGGGGTTGTTTCATCAAATCTCTCCCCCTCATCTATTTATTCATCCTAGAGATTTTCAATGTTTATCTCAATGGTTATACCTTTGGCACCAAGGTCACCTTGTTGTTGTTGGTACTCCTCAACTATGTCTATTTGTTGCTTCAAGGTGCTAGTATTATCTTCTTTTGGTCCAAAAACCCCTTCACTACTTGGGTGTGCCTTAGTAGCTTCTTCTACTTGTTTGATAGAGTCACTTGGCACCTATTATACCACCTCTACTATTGGTTCTAGGTTAATATTCTAATTATCTTCAAGTGTTAAAGCATGGTTTATATCTTCCTCACTGAGTCCCATCTTCTTCCAAGCTACCCTTTTCTCCTTGATAGATTGAGGGGCTATTGGGAAAGCCTTATCTTTATATCTCAATGTTATTTTATTTGGTGGGATCTTTATCAAGGTTGTGCCAAAGGTATTGCTTATCATTTCCTTATTTACTCTTAGTCTTGTAGCCATACCACTTTTCAAGGCCTCCTAAATGTTTTCAATGTCGAGCTCCTCTTCACCTTCCTCTATTTAATGGATATAAGTCCCTGACCTACCTTATTTAGTCTCTTCTTCTATTATAAGTGATAGGATCACCTCTTTCTCCATGTCTGCAAGGGTCTTGGTAGGGAATTCCATAAGTTCCTTAGTATTTTTTGGATGCTTGCAAGAAGAACCACCCCCTTGCTTGAATGTTATGTACTTCTTTGGGGTAGGTGGCATGATTTATTCCTTGAAGGATACCTTTAGTTGTATACACTCTGTAACTTACTCTAATATTTCACCCTACTTCCTTTGAAGTGACTTCACCTAGACTTTTAGTGTACCTTTTCATTCAGCATTGGCTAAGAGGGGAAATCATCATCTTTGTTACGGTCTCCACCCTTCTTGTGTAGCTTCATCTCATAGTATAAGTTGAAAAAAAATTCATTGATTACAACCCTATGAAGGGTATAGATGTCAAGTATATCACTATCATCCTCCTCATCAATGGCTACCTTTGATCTTGGGTGCACAAATTGGTGCCTCAACATCTTCTTGTCATAATTTATGGCCTTGGCCTAGATATCAATCTATTATGCATTCAATATCCTCCTAAGCATCAACATAAAGTATTTGGATAAAAATGCATAAGGTAATCGGATCCAACTAAAGTAATTCCATCTATGAGCACTAGGCATACAACATAAAAGTGTTGCATCATGATGAAGGTCATCATTTCCAAAAGTTACTGAGGGAGTTCTTATGGGATGCACCACTCCTTCCCAAAGGCCTCCACATACCTATCAAACCACCCTTACACTCTGGTCTTGTACTTTTGTGAAAAATTAAGGGGTAGATGTAGTCCTAATATTTTACCATTGGGGACTCATAATTTGGTAGAAACACCCATAGGTGGTCATCATCACCATCTGGCACACCTATTTCCTCCATCACCATCAAGATAAACATGTATCCCCAACTGAAGGTATCACATGACCAATGGCATTCTTACTCATTCTTTATGATCTCCTCTATGATAAACTTAGAGATGTTGAAAATTTCTCCCTACATCATATGGTGGCCAATGCAAAGGAAGGTTTTGCTTATATCTATCCATTAGCCACTAGTGTAAAGTTTGGCACTTACCAGGTATGTTTTGCCATTGTGCCTAAGTGTTGGATGTATTTTATAGAGAATGTAAATCTTGACTTGTAATATCCCAAGAGCTTTGTGACCCTATTTACTTCTACATTTTCATCCATCATCTCATGTATATCTATTCATGCACAAGGTAGCCTTGTGATTCTACTTATATAGATTGCATAAATTGTCATGCTTTTCTAACAAAATAGAAATTGGTTGTCATATACCCATGAGAGAAGTACTAGGTCTTCTGGTTTTCCAAAGCTTGGTAGCTCAAAGAGTTATATTGTACCCATGGTTTGTAACTTATCTTTGATGGAGACATCAAAGGGAATGGTACCTTCCTTAGTCTTCTTTCCCATGTCCACCATTTAGTCTTTGTTTAGCTCGTGTACATTGTTATTCATTCTATGGTTTTCATCTTTCAACTTACACACATGGGAAAAGGATACCCACTTTTCCCCCACCATGACTTTTGGTGGGTATTCCATTTATCGGTAGGTGAGCCTTGTGCTCATAGTTAGATCAACCTCTATGACACTAATTCCCTTAATCATTTGTGCCTCAAATATTGTGATGGTAGCTTATCTCATTAATTTTCATTTATTTGCATATTTGTGTGTTTCTCATGTTCTACTGCTCAATCCTTTCTTCCCCATCTTGAACATGTTACTATTAAAGCACAATCTATTGATCCTATTGAATCCTAAAATGGTGATTGGTCTACCTTAAAGCTATGGGAAATGTGATTATGTGTTCAGATTTTGAGTTTCCCACCCATTCAATGGTGGATTGGTTATGCTACCAAAGCCTTTACTCATTTATTCCCCTTTAAAATTTCATCCATTTGCTTCCTCTTCACCTCAGGATGAAACATAGCCTATTATTCACTCTTTTGCTCACACTTAGGAAGGTTGTGGGTTGCTTTTTTTCTTTTTGGTAGCATTTTCTCTATCTAGTAGCTTCAACTCCTTGATCTGATCTCTTAAAAATGATAAGTAAACCACCTTCCTCTTCTAAATTTGGTATTATATATTATTATCATTTACCAAATTAATGTTTGGAATCATTGAGATCCTCAAAATCCATTATAATCCATTGTCATCTACTCATTCATCCAAATCTTTATTTTTTAACCATCTTTCTATAGCATTAACTCTATTAACAATTTCTTTAGGGAGGTGATAGTAAATTCAAATGGTCACTCCTTGCCAACTATGGGGTGGGTTCTAGCTATCAAAATAATCACTTCCTTGTGCTTTTTACATATTGGCATTATCAGAGTTGTTGCCAAAATTTGGATAATGTGAATGCAATGGAAACGTGATCACACGAGATGAAGCAAGTGCACACCACATAGATGCTAAAGCAATTTGAAATTATAAGAAGATAAATTGCACAAGACAAAATAGAGAAAACCAAAATTTGATTAACATGAGATGGCCAAAGTGAAGAATACATATAGGAGAGCACATAAGTAACTCCTCCACAAAAGGTGGTCAAGGCACCCCAAGAATAGAATGTAACTCCTCCATGAAAGGTGGTGACAAGGTACTAGGAATAGAGAAGTAACTCCCATCAAGGGAGTTACTTATGAAATTCTTATGACACTTATGACACATCTATGACACACATCTCCACATAAGCTAGCATATCCCACAAATGTAGGAAAACTTCATGTATGCACAAATATAATTTCACTAATTAAATAATAGGGAAAAATAAAAACCTACACTAATACCCCCCATAAATGCAGCTTAGGTGGGTAGTGTGGAAATATAAAATAGGTCCCAGCAACTAGGCTTGATGAGGTACCCATGTACAAATGCAATCTCCCATAAGATAGAGAAAAGGAGAAAACTTGTAGGAAAAAACTCCCCCCCAAAAGAGAGACATAAAATAAATGAAGAGGCTAGTGCCCCCCCCAAAGATGATGCTACTGAAGATGTGGACCGCACCCCAAGAAGAGCTCGTAGATGAATGAACTTGCTCTCAGTGAAAGGTTTGGTGAAGATGACTACAACCTGCTCTAAAGACTAGCAAAATATCAAGTCAATGACCTGACTATGAATAAGCTCCTAAATGAAATGCATGTGAATCTCTATGTGCTTGGTCCCCTGGTGTTGAACTAGATTCTTGCAAATTTGAATGGTACTCTGGTTGTCACAATAAATGATGGTGGGCTGCCTGATAGGAATGCCAAACTCAAAAAGTATCCCCTAAAGCCAAATAGCCTCAGTAGCTACATTAACATCTCCCCTGTACTCTACCTCTGTGGATGATATAGCAATAACATTCTACTTCTTGCTAGACCAACTGATAAGACTAAAACCTAGAGAGAAATTGTAACCAGAACTAGACTTGCGAGTCTATGAATTGCCAGCCCAATCTGAATCTATATATCCAACCAAGTCAACTTCTATGCCAAATTTGTAATGAATCCCATATCTATGTGAACCTTATATGTAATGCAAGATCCTCCTAGCTGCTTTCCAATGTAGCTCATGAGGTTCCTACATAAATTTGGAGACAAGTCCCACTGTATATGATATGTCAGACCTGGTGTGAGTCAAGTAGATGAGACTACCAACAAGTTGTCGATACTAAGTGGCATCAACCAATGGTGAAGAATAGTCAACCTCAAGCTTGACTCCTAATAGAAAGGGAGTCAGAGATGGCTGGCAATCAACAATGTGAAACTGAGCCAATCAGTCAAGAGCATACTTAGGCTGTGCAAGAGAAATCCCTAAATCTAACTGTGAGATCTCGATGCTAAGGAAGTAGTGCAACAAACCCAAGTCTGTCATGTCAAATCTATCTTAGAGAGTGCCTTCACCACTGTAATAGCCAATGAATAACTCCTAGTGATCAAAAGGTCATCAGCATATAGAACCAAATTTAGGAGTGAATCATCCTTCCATAAGAAGTAGACATTGGGGTCAGAATGGCACCTAGTGAAACATGTTATGAGAAGGAAGGAATCCATCTTGGCATACCAAGCCTAAGGGGCCTATTTAAGGCCATAGATAGATTTCCTAAGTCTACATACTAAGGAATAATCTTGAAAAAATCATGGCGGCTGTTCCATGTAGATCTCCTCCTCTGGGTCTCTATGAAGAAAGGCACTCTTCACATCCATGTGGTGCACATCCTAACCATGTCCTATGGCAATAGCCAAGGTGAGTTAGATAGAATTCATCTTTGAAATAGGTGCAAAGGTCTCTGAGTAGTCAATGACTGCCACCTATGAGAAACCCTTGGCAACCAATCACACCTTGTACTTATCAACTGACCCATCTGCTGCAAACTTGATTTGATATATCCACCTACATCGAACCATCTTTCTTCCCTTAGGAAGTGAAGTCAAATCCCAAGTGTGATTTTTTATTAAAC
The DNA here is from genome assembly GCA_037957365.1 of Torreya grandis. Taxonomy (NCBI): domain Eukaryota; kingdom Viridiplantae; phylum Streptophyta; class Pinopsida; order Cupressales; family Taxaceae; genus Torreya; species Torreya grandis. Next base: position 1,926,617 of record JARHVA010000606.1, on the reverse strand, counting down.
AAGAATATTCTTCCTCCATAGCACTATCCCACTTAGGTACCCCTGATGCCTCTTGAAAAGTCTATGGATCTGAAACTGAAGCAAAGAAGGCATGTGGATTTCTCTAAAAATCCCCCCTAATACATCTATCATCTGCGGGATCTCCTGCCCAAGTGTCAACACTCTCAAGTGTTTTTCTGGCCCAAAGTAGCCTAAAAGTGGGTGAGTCAGGTGTTAAATCTTCATCCTCTGACTAACTAGAGGTGGATGACTCTGCATCACTATCCTCACTGTCTGAACTCAAAGAAGAAGAAGAAGAAGATGTCTCTGGCTCAAGAACCTAGTGTGGCTGATCTGAATCTGATGAGGAATCATCATGAAGAAGTAGATCCGATGAGGGAGAATAAGTGCCAAGTGTTGAGTCTCTAGGACTCTCTTAAAAGTGGACACTTCTCTCAATGAACAACTCATGAGTGGTCAGATTTAGAAGGCAATACCCTTTAATACCATCTAGATATCCTACAAAGATGTAAGGCTTGGACTAATGTTCCATAGCTTTGCATTTCTTCTTCAATATGTGAGCTATGGTTGGGGATTCGAAAACCCTAAGGTGCTCAACATCAGGTTTCCTTTTGTGCCAAGCTTCAAAGGGTATTATCCCTTTTAAAGCTTTGTGAGGAACCCTGTTTTGAATATAGCAAGCACAATTGATGGCTTCAGCCCAGTACAGTGGTACTAAAGATTTGGAGTGAATCATACAGCTACCCATCTCTTTCAAGAACCTATTTTTGCATTCTACAACCCCATTCTATGAAGGACTGTAGGTGACTATGCGCTGCAAATCAATCCCCTCTGTGGTGCAAAATTGCTCAAACCTATTGCTGACATACTCCCCTCCATTATCAGTTTGAAGAACCTTTATGGATTTCTCACTCTGTTTCTCAACAAGAGCCTTGAAGTCTAGAAAATTTTCAAATACTTCATACTTTTGTTTGAGAAAATATATCTAAGTGTACCTAGAGAAATCATCAATGAAAGTGAGGATGTACTTGGCCCTTATGAAAGATGGTTTGGGAAAGGGTCCCGATGCATCACTGTGGACTGACTCCAAAAGTTGTGAAGCCCTTTGAGCTTTGCCTTTGTCAAATTTTGCTTTAGGATGCTTCCCAAGGGAGTACCCCTCGCAAAGTCCTTTTGAGGATTAGACACAAGGCAAGCCAATGACCATGTCATTTTTGTAAAGTTGTTTAAGGTAGCGGTAGTTAAGGTGGCCAAACCACTCATGCCACAATTTTCTAACTCCATCTGAATGAGTCAATAATGATGTTAGAAAAGAATCAGGTGAAAAATGTGAGGTGTATAACTTGGCTTGGTGATCTACCCTACCCACTGCCACTGTAGTATCACTATGCAATTCCCTGATAGCCACTGAATTTGGTGAAAAATCAACTCTCATGCCCTAGCTAATGTGAGTGATATGGTATACTAATAAGAGATTGGTTGAAAGAGAAGGAACACTTAGAACATTATTGAATGTTCTTCCTTCCATTTCAACTGACCCTCTCCTTGCAACAGAAACTAATGTGTCATCACCCAAACTAATTGAAGTCATGCTACAAGGCTCTAAAGATGAAAACTCAACTAGTGAAGAGCCCATGTGGTGAGAAGCACCCAAATTAATGACCCATGATGATGTAGAAGTTATAGTAGCTACAAGGGCCTTGCCCTTTTCTTTCTCCTTACCCTTACCTTTTGCCTTGGTAGAATCTTGGGTAGATGAATTCTACTTGATGGACTCAGGAACACCTATGTTGTGCTTCTCTAGAAGATGAGTTAGGTGATCTATTTGTTTCTTCATGCATTTGTGTTCATCATGCCCTATATTTTTATAATAGGCACACTTAACCTTCTCCTTCTTAGGTTTAGCATTGGAAGTGGAAGACTCAGTGTTGTTTTTGGCAGGATTGTTGTTTTCTTTCTTCTTCTCCTGGTCCTTGTTCTTTTTTTCTTCTCCTTTGTTGAAGTCTTATCCTTACCATTTCCAGCTATCAAATCTTGGGGTTGAGTAGACTTCATTATGCCCATTTGAATTATCTTATCTTGCTCCCTAGTCAAGTCAGCAATGAATGAATCCAAAGAAGGCATTTTCCATGTAGTGCCAAGGGCACTTTTTGTGGCATGGAAAGTGGAGACAAAGACTGAATAGCTTGGACCTAACTTTGCAAGAATAGAAAGGATGAGTTGATCATCTTTCTTCTTTATCCCGCATTCTTTAAATTTCAATCTAAGGGCCTTAAACTTAGTGAAGAAGTTCTATAGGGTGTCAAAGTTGCTAGGACTTAGACTTATGAGTTCATTTTTGAGCTCATGACCTCTCATCTCATCAAGCTTCCCAAATAAGAGTTCTAAGGTGTCCCATATGTCTTTTGGAGTCTTGGAGGTTTCTAAATGGAAGAGAAGTTCTTGAGACATAGACAAGCTCAGTAATCCATAGGCTTCATCACTACGATTGTACCACTTGACCTTTTCAACATCAGTGCTAGGTTTTACTTCAGTACCCATGGTGATCCTATACAACCCTTTGCTTCTAAGAATAATTGACATTTTAACCTTCCATTCATGATATTTGAAGGGTGTTAGTGGTTTAAGTTTAAAATAATAAATTTTAAGCTGAATTGAGGTGAAGTTGTGTTGATTGCAAGTTGTGAAATTATGCAGAAAGGAGAATGAAAGCAAAGATTTACAAGTTGTAAAAAGCAATCACACCCCCTCAAAATGTTGAGCCACCCCCAAATATGCAAGTGCATGCTAAAAATATGTTGGGCTTAGATGAGAATGTGTCTTAGAGCAATCAGTGCAAGACTTAAGCAAACAGGACGTCAGACTCAGTCGAAAATGCATCTCGAGAGACCCAAACTTTAGGCACTTTATAAACTAGTGCATTTTTGACAAATAACAAACCTAAGTTATGAATAATTTAATTACAAACACTTTTGAAAAAAATGGCACCAAAATTTGAGCTACCGTTTGAAAGATATTAAAGGTTCAATTTTCCCGTAAACTAGTGTTTTTGAAAAAAAAACACTAAAACATTAAAAAAATGCATGTTTTGAGAGAGAAAGTGGATTTCCAACCACTCATTGGATTTGGCATGGAGTGAGAAATCCAAGGGAGGTTTGGGTGAGGGGGAATTGGCCTCCTTCCAACCCGGGCCTCACCCTTCGTCTTCGTAGGTCGAAGATACAAGTTTTGAAAACCTTTAAACTATTTTTTTTTTAATGCTAATTTCAAATTTAGTTTTAATTCAAACATTCAAATGACTGATTTAGATCAAAATAATTTTAAAAATAGATTTACCAATCAACAAGAGAGGGTGGGCCCACCAAATGGGCATTGGAAACCAAAAGAGGTTTGAGGTCGACGACAAGCTGGAAGAGTCTGACATCAAGGGCACCAAGCTGGAAGGTTGATAGTGAGCTAGAAGATTCTGATGTCAAGGGTACCAAGCTGGAAGGTCAGCTACAAGCTGGAAGAGTCCAACATCAAGGGCACCAAGCTAGAAGGTCGACTGAGTCAGCAGATCACTACCAACATGGCAGTAGTGCCACACAGTTAGCTACGCCACACAGATAGAAATGCCACATAGTCAGCCACGCCACACAGACATCCATGCCACATAGATAGAAATGCCACATATTCATCCACACCACACAGATAGTAATGCCACATAGTTAGCAATGCCACACAGTTAGCCTTAATAAAAGGAAATGCACTGCTCAAAGACTGTGTGTTGGATGCCGTACAGTTGCATTTTACCTTGCTGGAGTCCTGATCCATGCATATCTCACCCTACCAGATGTGTAGAGATCTCTCTTGTCTTTCAAAATGACCAAAAACAAGAATTCTACTACCTTTGCTGAAGCCACAATAGATCTATACAAGATGTCTTGGCAAATTTTAACTTAGAAGTAATTTTTTTACCAAGTTTCTATATGGATTTGCATGAGTTTTCAAGAAACTCTACCAAAGCTCTCACATGCAACGGAGTTAAACCAAAAAAACTACTAAGAAAGCAAAGTAATAATTTTAGAATAAACTAATAGCATAACCAAACACATGATTATCAGAGTGGCTCTGATACCATATCGGAGTTGTTGCCAGAATCTGGATAATACGAATGCAATGGAGACGTGATCACACGAGATGAAGCAAGTGCACACCACATAGATGCTAAAGTAATTTGAAATTATAAGAAGATAAATTACACAAGACAAAATGGAGAAAACCAAAATTTGATTAATATGAGATGGCCAAAGTGAAGAATACATATAGGAGAGCACATAAGTAACTCCTCCACAAAAGGTGGTCAAGGCACCCCAAGAATAGACTGTAACTCCTCCATGAAAGGTGGTGACAAGGTGCTAAGAATAGAGAAGTAACTCCCATCAAGGCAATTACTTATGACACTTATGACACATCTATGACATGCATCTCTACATAAGCTAGCCTATCCCACAAATGTAGGAAAACTCCATGTATGCACAAATATAATTTTCCTAATTAAATAATAGGGAAAAATAAAAACCTACACTAATAGGCATAACCCTCACCTTCCTTTTGGTTACCTAGGTGTAGTGTTTCACATGTGCACAATTCAGCATCCTAGGTTCCATTTCTTCTCTGGTTATACTTATTTTCAAGTGTACCTCACTGTATTGGTTGATTTCTCTATGCTTTATTATCTCTTGCTTTGGACTCTCCTACCCCATATAAATATTTACACTAGTCCTCCATCACCTCACTATATCTGCTTGGTCTCTTACGCATGAACACCATGTGCATGTTACTCATCAAATTGTACTTATGATTTAATTAGCCAGGAAACTTCACACACACCTAGAAACTTAGGTGTCTAGCCATAGGTGCTTATAAAATGATTGGACTCAACTCACCTGAATGGATTTATGTGAGTGTAAGAGCTAAAAATGTTCTATTATGGGCTTGTAAGCACAATGCTTATTCAAATAATGAAAAAAACAAAACATAAGGCAAAGATTTGGGTCACACCAATTTTATTATGGTCATAATTTAATACACCTCATTTTTTACCAAAAAGCTAGCATTAGAGGGTGGAATCGTCATTCTGGTGATGGTATAATTTCAATCTATTGTCATTAAAAATCTTTGGGGATCATTTTACCAATCAACATGTGTACCTTGCATGCACCAGTCTCCAAGATGTTATGGATGATATAAGGTCATCCATTTGATCTATAATTTGTCTAGGTGCCTTAGGTATTTAGAATCATATAAAAGGACTAGTATACCTTCTATAAACACCTTACCTTTGATGTTATTATCATGCCATGCATTTTGATAGGCCTTCTTTATATGTTAGCTCCATCGTTCCTAGGCACATGTCTCATCCATCCTCTCTAAATATTTCAAGGATGCACTTAATGAATCTTGGTCATCCAATAGACCAATATGCATGATGCATAATGAGGGAACTAGGAACTCCATCAATAAAATGGCCTCTATGAAAAACACTCGTTAGAATGGTGTAGCCTTGTTTAGGTGCTTTTATGTCATGTGATAGACCCATAACACAACTAACACGTGGTCATCCCAATCCTTACCAACTACATCATAGATTTTGGTGATGTATATCCCTAGTATTTTATTAAATGCTTCTATGGTGCCATTAGCTTAGGGATAGTAGGGTATCATTTTATGGTACACCACCATATACTCAGATAGAAGAATATGAACTATTTTATTTATGAAATGTGTGTCATGGTCTCTAGTCAAGTTGAGTGGGCACCCATACCTATTGATAATGTTTTCCCAAATGAATCTTGCAGACGTTATGGCTGTATAGTCTTTAGTTAGTATTGCTTCTGCCCACTTAGTAAAATAATCTATAGTATCCAAAATATACCTTGCACCTTTTCACCACCTATAAGGAGTAATAGGCCCAATAAAATCAATAGCCTATTTTTAAAATGGCACCTATACAAGGATGGGGATGAGGGGTACTTCGTCCTAGTGGTTTGGCTTTCCTGTGCACTAGCAAATGTCACACATTCTGGCATATTATTTTGCATCATTAAACATAATTGGCCATCATAAGTCTAATTGTATCACTTTTCATCATGTGACATCTCTAGCATAATGACCTCCAACAATCCCCTCATTCACTTCTTACAGTATCAGGTCTTATTCATGCTCTAAAACACACTAGTGCATGATCTTGTCACATCACAATTTATACAATTCCCCACCAATGAGTTGAAATGGGGTAGGATGAACTGTGAGCTACATATTTTCTTTGGTTGTCATGGCCTGAGGTGCAAATCTAGAGGTCATAAATGTGGTGATCTCTGTTAAGTCTTTTGAGACACATCCTAAATATTTGTACATTGGGAATATCATCTTTAATTAGCATAGACACATCTGTAGAGTTGATGTAGGATAGATGTTCAAGGCCCAAGTTTTGGTTTCTAGGCTTGACTACAATAGAAAATTGGAATTCTTGGAATAATATGATCCATCAGCAAATGTGCTCGTGAAAAATGGGCTTGTTCACAAGGAACTTAAGCACCTCATGATTAGAAAAGAAGACAAAGGGGGTTGATAAAAAATATTATTGAAACTTTTGTATGGCATAGACAATAATAAGGGCCTCATGCTCAGTCATAGTGTAATTTTGTTTTTCTTTGGTTAGTTTTCTACTTATGAAATAAATATGATGATCTATTTTCCCTTCTCCTAGTTGTGTGAGAATGGTGCCAATTGCAGTATCAGAGGCATCGATGTGGACATGGAAGGGAGTTTCCCATTCAAGAAATTGTAATATCGATGCACTTTCCATCTTTAGCTTTAGGGTCTCAAAAGTATCCTCTTATACTGTACCCCAATAGAATAGGCCATCCTTATGCAATAATTCCTCTAGTAGTGCCACAATCCTAGTATAGTTTCTTTTATACTTCTTATAATATTTGTAATATCCAAAAAAGGCACAGATGTCTTTATACATTGATGGTGTTTAAAGTTGAAGGATGATTATAATTTTGGCTAGATCAATGAACAAACCATCCTTGTGATGATGTTCCCAAGCAATATGCCAAATAACATCACAAAAATACACTTCTTAATATTTAAAGAGATTTGTAACTATCAGCACCTTTCAAACATTAGGCACAAATTTCCATAGTGATCTTTTACCAATACATACACTATTTAATTATCTAAATAAACTTAGAGGAACTTGTGAATAAATTATTTAAATGCAATGATCACCACCTGGAGGAAAACTATTAGCATATTCTTTAGTTCAAAGGGTATCACATTAAACATGAAACATCCCCACTCGGTCATAAAGGTGAATTTTAGCTTGTCTTCCTCCTCAATCTAGACTTGATGGTATCCTAAAATACATCATTATATGTGTATATTTCATAACCTACAATGCCATCCAATACTTCATCGATGCATGGAATTAGGAAGGGGTTAGTTACATAGGTGGCATTCAACATCCTATAGTCAACATAATCTCAAATGTTCCCATACTTCTTGATGTTGATGACCATGAGGCTGACCCATTTAGACTGTTGCACTGGGTAGATAACTCTTGCAACTAGCATGCCATCAATCTTAGTTATGACCTAGATGCAAAGATTTAGGTTCATTCTATAGGGCCTCTTCTTAACTAGTCTTGTACCATCAACTAGTTTTATTCTCATATTCCTAAGGGATGGGTGAATGCCTTTCATATCCTTATAGTTTCATAGGAATAGGTATTGGAATTATTTCAATAGATCAATAATACATGTGATTTTTGTGTCAGACCAATAGGCACCTCGACTGGTAATTTTGGGTCCCCCTGTGAGTTGTTTTTTACTTTAATAGTTTTTAACACCTAGTAAGGTTCCTACTTCTCCTAGTGAGAATCCATGACCTATCTATTACCATCAATTATCTCTAATTGAATATTTTTAGGGTCCTCTTATTTTTGGGCACCATCCTCAACTTGGTGCACTAACTTCTTATTTCTATCCAAATTCTTCCAATTGCACACTTTTCAAGTGTCATCATCTTCATCTCTAGAGTCAATGTTTATAAATTTATTCTTTGAATAAGGTTGGGAACACTAACCCTTTTTTACCAAACATGTCACTTAGGTGTTCTTCCATTATAATGGTGTCCTCTAACACTGACCTTTGAACTATCTGTAATGGCTCAATTAGTTCAATATATTGTGAAGAAAAGGAGAAGGTATGAATAAACCACTCCTTAAGGGCATTCCAATCTATTATTTTGTAGTGCATCTCAATTACTACGTACCATGCTCATGCCCAAGTCTTTAAGGTTTTGTATAAGGTGTGTACCCATATATTTCTCAAAGCATTTTCACCACAGATAGTCCATGTTTCTTCACAAAGTTGTACATGTGTTATGGGGTTAGAGTCACTAGAGTAAGATAAAATGTCTAGGTCTTCATTTCTTTTTATAAATATGGTACGAATGATTTCCTTTACATCCTACCAAGTTGGAATGCTAGGATTCTGTGCTACACACTAATGAGCGATAGTGATTTTCAATGTGTTCACTAGTATGCCCATTCTATCCACCTCCAAGGGATTAATTTTTTAGGAGCATGATCAATCTATATCTAGCCTATCATTACTAGTTTTGGAACCTTTTCTCACACCAAGAAATACCATCGGCCAACTGTCTCATATGTTTCCTTAACCCATTGGTTGCAAGCAACATTTGTGGTTTTTGAGGTTAACTATCCACCCCCCCAAGAGAGGATTCCTTGATTTTTTGGCTCTAGGGTCTTGATGCCCTATGTATACACATAATATTTTTATAATTTTATGACTTACTAATACTATTTATATTGAAATAACTTGTCAAACTTTAATCTCTCTAACTACATGCCTTAAGGGGTACACCTGGAAAGGGGTGGGTAGACTGTTAGTGCTTCACATGATTATTGTCCATTTTTTGTTTATTGTCTACACACTTATCTATTTAAAACCATATCCCTAAGTTTTTTGTTATATATTTCACACTCCTTAGTCATTTCCTAATTTGTGTCCCCTTTTTCCTAATCTTGAGCCTCATTTTAATTGTTCATTATCCTAGGTCGACTAGGCTAACTTGTAGATGCTAGTTTTATACACCCTTGTGTATTAATGTGGTGCATCATCACTTTATCATTTCATCTCTAACATAATGTCCCCCATTCATAATTATTTTAAATAATTATGTTTATCTCACCCATTTACCTTTACCATATAAGTTAATTAAGCTATTACTATAGTTAAATAGTAATTAATCTTATTTACCCATCCAACCTCCAAACAAACTCACCCAACCTCCAAACAAAACCATTTTGTGATTAAAACAACCCAATAACTTTAAAACCATTCTTTACCCCCATCATCAACCTGTTTGAATGGCCTAAGGATTAAATTTACCCATTTTGGGAAAATTGACGTCAATTCTATGAGATCGACATTGATCTTCCTGGAATGGCATCAATTCATAAATATATAATGAGCCTCCATGGCTCGAGATGGCACTTTTAGACTTTGAAACTCTATTATAATTATCCTATAACCCATGTATAGATCTTATCAAAAAAATTCTACCTTGTGGAACCTCTGTTTGTGAGATTACAAAGAGATTTTGAAGGTTTCTAAGCCTACTTTTGTGGTATCATTTATTTGTGTGTTTTCAGCCATCCAAGGTTAGTATTGCATGTTAATTTATTCCCATTTTAACTTTATAGTCTTTTGTACCTCTATGTCATTATATACATTGGGTTTTTCTCATTTTATTAATATTTTAAGTCATTATTATCTTTTATTTTCATATTTTAGCATTTTACTCAGAATCAACATCAATTTATCTGAATCGATGTCAATCTTGTAGAATCATCATCGATCCTTGCTAAACTATTTAAACAACCTTGAAGTTTGTTTTCATAAGATTTATAATCCTAAAAACTTGTTAAAGTCTACATTATGTTTTCTAAAAATTTATCTTTCACATGTAGATGACTTTGTCTGGATTAATGCATGATATTGTTAGCATATTTGATCTCCCCATTGTCCAATAACCTTTATTCATTGATCAAAGTGATATTGCATTTAAATTAGGTATTTAAACTATGGTTTTCACACCTAATTAAGAAAGCATTAATGAATAGTTAGCTATATTTCAAGAGGATGTCAATATAGGTATAGAATTCTAGGATGATTACTTTGATCATATTAATCTTGCTATAGATTAGATATATTTGGTGTTGTCTATTTGCATCCTGTTGTTTCCAAAATCAGATTAGCCCATTTTTGGGAACAACCCCCTACGAAACTTGTCTTCTTCATCTTTTGTCTCTCTAAGTTTGTTTTTGAGATGAGTTTTGAATTCGTTCTCATCTTGGCCTAGGAATGCGAGAGTGGTTACGATCTCGTTGCGACCAAGGAACCCCTCCCCTAGACTGCCTCTTCCAGAGTTGGTCCTTTCTTCCGTTTCATGCACAGGTGGAAAATTTTGATGCCAGTGCATTTTGACCTTTGTAAATGTAAAGGTGACAAATTTTTCCACCCTTGCATCTTAGCCTGCAAAGGCAGCAAATTTTGCCACCCTTGCATCTTAGCCTGCAAGGGCAGCAAATTTTGCCACCCTTGCGTTCGAACTCACCAAAACATGCAAGGGTGGTAAAATTTGCAGCCCAAGCATGCCTCAGTTTTCATGCACAACATTTATTGCCACACGCGACAGGTTGTTGGAGTTGTTTTTCACCCCATATAAACTGATTTGAACCCTATTTCTTCTCATTGCTTCCTCCTCTCCTCCTACCTTTCACGTCTGGATGATCTAGTGAACAACTTGAAGTGCGACTTGGTGGATTTGACCTTGTGGCATTTGCGGATTTCCAAGTAGGTCTTGTTTTTAGTTTTTATTGTCTTTCCTTCTTCTATCTTAGCATTTTTTTCTTCTTTTCATTTTATTTTGAGTTCTTATTGTTTTCTTCTTGAGTCCCTTCCCCCTCAGTCGACCTTCCATGCCTACCTACCTGCAAGGACGGCTTAAAATGCCATCCCTCTCCTTTATGTGTGGGTTTCCTCTCATGCCATCTTAGGCGGCAAACTTTGCCACCCGTGCCTCGGCCCCCAAGCCGTTTTAGCTACAAGGGTGATGAATTTCACCACCCAAGCAATCCTTGTGCACAGGGGCGACAAAAATTGCCGCCCTCACATCCCCTTCATATTTATTTCCTTTCCTGTAAGGGTGGCAAATTTTGCCAATTATGCAATCATTTTCTGTAGGGGTAGCAAATTTCACCACCCCCAGCTCTTTCTCCTCTAGCCTGCAAGGGTGGCAAAATTCACCACCTGTGCAGTTGAACATGCATGGGTAGAGAATTTTGCCACCCTTGCATCTTTTTTACTCCAACCTATAGGGGTGGCAAATTTTTCCACCCGTGCATCCCTCATGCAGATTTTCCTAACTCTAGAGGATTTTCTGTGTTGTCTTTTTCTTTCCCTTTCTTCCTCATTTTTTGATCTTTTTTCCAACTCGGCCTTTTAAGTGACCTCCGTTGACCATGATCACTTAAATTGTATTTTACCCATTCATCCACTTTTATCTAATCTCGTAATCATGTCTGCAGTACCTTAAGAAAACTCTTGCTCATCGACACATGTCTGACCAAAACTAGTTCCCATGTCTAAAGCGTCTCCAAAAAAGGCAAAGACCATGAAATACAAATATCAAGGCATCTTTTCACTCACGTCGGTCTCCTCAAATGTCGACGACATCTGGGACACTGAAATTGGCCATGTGGACATGGCTGAATTCATAGCTTGAACAAAGGTGATGAACCCAAGCACTGAGATAAAGAAGATCATCGAGAGTAACATCCACCTAGTGGCCGCTTTTTCGGTGGCAGCACATCATACAGAGTTCATTTTCCAATGTGCCCGCTTCTACAACAAAGAGACCAGGTCGGTCTCAGATGCCAGCAGTAATGTGGTGATTTGACTGGATCTCGAATTCATTTGACACCCAAAAGGAATACGCTAAAGACCCTGAGAGGGCAAACAAAGTAATGAACTACAAATGGTTGAAGACCCCCAGGACCAACTTATCAAAATGGTTGTAGAAATTTTTGAGGAGTGACTTCATTTAGGAGGTTGGTGACTTGATCACCCTTCTCAACCGGGTACGAGGCCTCCCATCTTCTTCACTATTTCATGAATGGATGTACCCATTCATTAAAATCATCTTCCAAGGCAAACAGGTCATCTTTTGGGGAGAGCAAATTAGTAACGCCCTCCATGAGTAGTTAACCAAGGTACAGATTTCTTACAAGTTTTATATGACTTCATACCTTGTGTACATAGCTACCGCAATACAAAATTTTTTGGGCTTAACCACAGAGGGGGATAGAAAGACGACCCCAGTGTCCTCATATTACCCCCAGCTGACTCTGCAAGGATCAACCTGCCATTTCAAAAAGATAAATGACACCTTCTTCATCATATTTCTATGTCTCTTCGACCCTCAGCTTGAGTAGAAGAGAGTATCAGACGAGGCTTGGGCAATGGTCAACGATTACGGCTGCATGTTCTTTCAATTTCCCACCTTTTGCTATCTTTGGCTTGGCTTTTTCTAAGGCTACCCCTATATGCTCCCTAGGTTCCCTTTAGATAAGTTGGTACTAATGGAACTTTGCTGACAACTGATTATTGTGCATGCCAGACAAATGAAGCTAAAGAAACCAGGCTTCAGGTTTCTAATTGAAATTGGCAGATATTCCATTGCAACAACATCCAAAGCCAAAGTCATGGAAACAAAAATGTAGATGGTCACTCTAAAACCATTCAAGAGAAGAGAAAATTTTGACTACAGGGGAGTCAAAAACAAAATTAGAAGGAAAACCCAGTTTCATGAGCCCATGATTAAAGATATCTGGATCAACTTGAGGACGGCCGAAGAAATAAAAAAAATGGACTTTTGCAGGCTGACCCTAGAGCAGATCAAATATCTGGGGCTTGCAGAGATCCCCTCTGGTCTGATCGATGATGAAAATATTATCAATAGTAGATACCTGGCCAAAAAGGTTGCTAGTTCCCCTCTTCCTCCAACTCAGTGGTCTCAGAAAGAGCTGACTTCTCTGAGAAAAAGATTCAAACCAATATTGGCTAACACCAATGATTGGTTAGCAGCCAAAGGGATCATCCTGAAAGAATTCATCACGAGATCCGAGGCTAAGTACCAAGCAGAGATAAAGAAGAAGGTAGAGAACAGAACCAAGAACAAAGGTGATGTACATTCCCCTTCTAAGCCTCACAAGCCTAGAATCATCTTTGTGTCTAAGAAACCAAAGACTATTGAAGAACTTGAAATGGCAGCTAAAATAACTGAGGAACAGAGCCCTCAGACACAGGCAACCTAGCTAATGGTGACAGATGATCAACCATCAGGGCAACTAAGCACTAGACCTCCACTCTCACAAGAAGAAGCAAGGCTGCTCAAGAGCGTCTCTCCTTCTCCCCCTCAGTCTCCTATGGTACCCTCTTCTCCTATCTCTCTGATCGGTGTTTCCTCTTCTGGAGCCACTTCTCCTTCCAGGGTCATATTTGGTGATCCTCAGGGCACTTTTGGAGGTTCTCCTCGCTCTTCTGGGTCCATCCCAAGTTTGTCTTCTCCCTCTTTCAATCTGGGGGAAAGTTTTGCCCAAGACCCAGAATCATTAATTGGTACAATTTTGCCTATTACTCCCACTGTGACTACTATCACCACTAGCAGTGTAGAAGCTGCCATAGTAACACTAGCTGAGACAACCATTGCCACAATAGGTACTTCTCTCTCGCTCTAGATGTCAGCATTCACCTCCAAAAGAAAGAAGTTGGACATTTCTCTAGATGACTTCAACTTTGGCAAAATAGTGCCGGTGAAAGCCAAGGCTCCGAAGAGGCCAAAGATCCTCTCTAAATTGGTCAAAGAAAAAGGACAATTTTTTTTAGAAATTGCTAAGCCTCCACAGGACGCAACCCTTGAGGGTTTCAAAATAAGTAGCTATTCCATCTCTCGTGTTGAACTTGACAAAGTTACTCATGAAGGTGTGAAAAGTGACCTTCAGTCTGCTATGGACATCATGGTCTAGAAATTTGACCAAGAGAAGGAGATGAAAGATTATTACAAGGCCAAGACAGAGTAGCTAACGGTAGTAATAAGAAGGTTCACTCTTTCCCCTGAAGCGGCAACTCCAAAGGCCTTCTCCGTAGATGACCCAGTCATTCAAAAAGCAGAGAAGACTTACTTGAAGGGAAAAGTCCTGGAGGATTATATTGAAAGAATGCATCTCAAGGAATTTATATGGTATCAGAGGTTGTAGAAAGGATGGGTAAGATGAAGAAGGTAAGAGCAGTATTAGATGACTTTGTCTCTCTTATCTCTCAGGACATTGATAGTTTAGAAAAGGATCTTAGCAAATGGGAGGAGATGAAAGATCTGAAGAAAAGCACCTTGATATCTATCGGTGTCATCTTTAGCAAGGACTCTTATGTTGAGATCAAGGAGTCACTGATTTTTAGGATCTAGGTACTCAAATATTTAATTGATGATCTCAAAGCTTTCAAGGAAGCTAGTGAGAAGAGTGACCTAAGCCTACTAAATAAATTAGAAGAGTTGCCTTGCGACCTAACCTCTAAGGACAATCAGTTCCTCCTGATGGAAGAAATGATTTAGAGTTTCAAAGAGTGATTCGGAGAGATTTTGAAGAAAAATCCTTCTCAATGTCTTCTGTGGACAATATTCTAGATGCTCAGTTAACTTTAAAAAATCTAAAATCTAGGTTAACTGGTCATGCTAAGGCCATCATAACATTGAAGGACGCATTAATCAGAGCCATAATCATCTCCAAGAACATGGTTGCGCCAGACAATGTAGAAATTTAGGCATCCATTGCTATGTGCGATGCCCATATGAAGAAATCTGGCAGCAAGAACTGAATTTTTTCCCTTCTTTCTTCTTCTTTTCTTATGCACTTTTGTTTTGTGAAAAGTGCATGCAATTTTGTAAGATGTAATTACATGTAAATATTTCAAAAAAATATCTCAAAGTCAAAGATGAGTCATTTTTGACTGAGATATTTTTGTATTTTATTATTTTCTAGTTTTTGAGGATTTTCTCCCTATATATAGTGGAGACCTCATTTGTAAATGATCTTGGAAAAATTGAGAGCAAACACTCTGCCGAAATTGAAGTAATTTTTGAGACTTTGTGCTCAAACTTGTAAATCATATTTTGTTAAATGAATGAGAAGCAGGTTTATTTCAGACTTTGTGTTGAAGTTATCTATGTTGTCTAGGAAACAATTTCTTATGTTCTCTTTCCTGATAATCTCTTGTTTATCTAATTTAATAAGAAAAGTGGGTGGGTTTATATTATCTGAGAGTGCTCCTAAATGTAGAGGATAGACTTTGAGCTTCTTTTATCTTTGACATTCAGTTATCTTTTATAGTTTTAGATGAAGCCTTTGTGCTTCATTTCACTCTACAGTTACGCCTGTCCTAGATTGGTGAAAGAAGCTACGAAAGAATTTGTGATTATGTGATTATTCTTATAAACCTTATTACTTTAGGTGATCTTCTCCTTCCTGTTTAATACCATTCTTGAAAAAAGAGGAGTGTTGTTAGCTAAGGATCAAGATATCCTTCTTTCTGTTCTTTATACATTACTTCTAAAAAAAAGATGTAGATGTTATTATACCACCCTATGTGTTATTTTTTGCTTAATTATATATATATATATATATATATATATATATATATATATATATATATATATCCAGCACGTAAATATTTATAGGAAACCTCCCCTTGATGAGAAAAGAATTTACTTCATCTAAATCTGGTAAACCCATACTATTCGTGGTGTAAATATACCTATGATGTGGTTGATATACCCATTTTGTCATCAATTAGTTGACGACAAAATATTTACCCAACAATTTTTTGGCGACTCTGCTGGGGATTATGAATGTGCATTTTGAAGCCTCAAACTCCAACTTAAAGCAGTTTCAGTCCCTTTTCCATTTAAAACCTGGTAACTCCATGCTACACCAGAAGCCAGAGATCTAAGAGTGTTTTTGACCCTATATTTGAGTTGGTGCAGCAAAGCAACTTTGATCTCTTTCCTCTGTCACATTTTCTCCAACGTTCTAGGAGTTTTTTCTCCTAACCTTATCAGGTCACCGACACAAGGTAGAGCTTCTTTTCCTATTGTTAATCGTGCCCTACCTATAAATACCCCACCAAGGTTTGTTATCCCACCATTTAATCATCTTAACATAATGGCTCAAGGCCCATGGTGTAATTCCTTTGGTCCTCTCAATTTGACTGCACCTCTACATGAACTACCTCGTAGTTCTAGAAAAAAAATCTTAAGTTTTTTGGTGATGTAAAGGTTCATCTCGACGAGCATATTTCCACTTTCTCCATAGCATGTGGCATGATCGGTATGGAATTTGAGGATGTAGTAGTTAGACTTTTTGTAGAAACTTTGCAGGGAGCTGCCACAAATTGGTTCTATCACTTGCAGGCTAGGTCAGTAACAGACTGGGATATGCTCAAGTCCAAATTTAAAGCTAGGTTTAAACCCGCTGAAGATGCACACGCTTTGTTGGCTCAGCTAACACAGTTGAAAAAAGAATCCCAGGAACCCATGAGGGATTTCATAGCTAAATTCAACAAGTTGAGAAATCAGATTCCAACTGTGGCTCAGCCCACGCTGAAAAATCTCAAGTATTTTTTATCAATTCACAGCTTCCCAAAGTAAGTTTCCTGTTGAGGCAAGCTGGCCCTATGGATCTAGCCTTGGCTCAAAGTTTGGCTACTGAGATTGAGGATGATCTTATCCTGGCAGGTAAGACCAAAAAAGACCCTAGTGACAATAAATTCTCTTCATCTGCTAAAATTTCTTCTTCAGACACTACAGATCTTATGATGTAGAAATTAACAAACAAACTAATAGCTTTGAAGAGGCAAACAGCCAAAAGTACGTCTGCTCCTACCTATCAAGATATGCCCAGGAGAACGTTCTAAAATCAGCAGTATCAAGGTAATGCTACTCAGAACCAAGGGCAATCCAATCGCCTACCTCCCCCTCCAGGGAGATTGGCCATTGAAGCAGCACCTACCAATTCAGCGGTTAATTAACTGGAGGCTAAGCATGACAATTCATTTCAACCTCAGTTGGATCGACAAGAAGATGTTAATCTCTTCAATGAGCAGGAAAGAGAATTAGCTAGCAACTCCAATATCAGCTTCCTGGATTACCAGGATGAAGCTGGAAGTAAAGGGGAGGGTTTGGATGGATCCTATGCTATTTTCACCAGATCTCAGAATCAGTCAACTTCCCAGACTGACAAAGAAAAGGTAGAGGAGCCCTGGCCAGTGGTTTCCATCGCTAAACATGGGACTCCATTGCCTCCACAACCAAAAGATCAGGTGATTCATAAAAAAGTAAGTTCCTCCAACCACACCGTTCCTTCCACTTTTGTTGCTTAGACCAGTGTCGTACCTACTAAAATTATAGATGATGGACTCTCTTCCTCTGTCCTAAGTTTTTTTAATTATTTGATATAATTGATCATGCTAGAAAAACTAAAATTTAAATGACAGAGGTTGAATATTTGAGGGCTAACCCAGAACAATTTGATAGGTTAGCAGAATATGTAAAAAACAAAGCCGTCCCCATAAGACAAGATTCTTTGAAGGCCATTCATGATCACCCTAAAGATAAACTAGCCCAAAACAATCTTGTTGTGACTCTTCCTGTCGCTCCCGAGAAAATAGAACCTTTCTATGTTTCTCTACTTATAAATGGTTATAAGCTGAGTAATTGTATTATAGACTCTGGAGCTTTAGATAATGTCATGCCTGCGAAAGTGGTAGATTCTCTTGGCCTGACTTTGACCAAAACTTTTGGGAGGTGTTTTTCCATGAAAAATAAGCAAGTCCCTCTCCTTGGTCAAATAAAAGATACTCAATATGCCTTCGTGGCTTTTCTAGAAAAGCGGATAAAAATGACGGTTTTAGTGGCCAATGTTCCAGCATCTTACGGCATCCTACTTGGGTAGAATTTCTACAAAAATGTTGGAGGTGAGCTAAATATGGACTTATCGAAAGCAAAGATTCCAGTTTAAGGTGTCATGAAGAAGTTGCTTCCTGAAAAATAAGCAAGGTATGTAGTTACCCGATCGTCTGCCCCAGAAGCTCAAATTTTATTTGAGTCCTCGGACATGGGCAACTACTTCTTATCTATAGATGAAACCCATGAGACATCTAATGAAAATCTTATGGGTAATGACTTGAGATTGTGTTCAGTTGACGCAACAGGAAAATTGACAAATCAAAATGAACACATGGAAGAGCCTCTTTCCCCAAACAAAGGAGTTTTCAAAGAAAAGGCAATGTCTAACAAGGTATGGACCTTAGAATTTGATGGCAGCTGCTCTTCTACTGGTTTAGGAGCCAGGGTTGTGCTGGTATCTCCTTAGAGAGACATTATTCCTTCATCCTACAAATTACAGTTCAACAATACCAACAACATGGCTAAGTACAAGTCCCTATTACTCAGACTACAGGCTGCTAGAGAAAGGGGCATTAGGCTACTCCATGCTAAAGGGGATGTTGAGTTGATAGTCTGTCAGGTGAGGAACCTTTATCAAATGAAAAATAAAAGGTTACGCCACTATCGCAACTTAGTCTGAGATCAGATTGAAAATTTTGATGCTTTCAACATCTCTACCGTTTTAAGGGAATTCAATGACCGGGCAGATGCATTGGCTGTCTCTGCCACCCTTCTAGTCCCTCACTTAGACTTTAAGGGAGATAGGTACACTATTAAACTAGTCTTTTGACTAAGTGTACCAAATAATGTTAGCCACTGGCAAGTATTTAACAACGATGATCAAATCATTGCCTTCTTGGAGCAAAAGGATAGTTTCGAACAACTATGTTTTGAAGGTAGTGAACTCCAAGAATGTGAAGCAATTCCTGAGACCAATACGAACACAAGTGAGGATTTCCTACAGCTTAGGGGGAATAGGATTCCCAAAGGTCTGGTTTCCCTAGAAAAGTTGTTTGATAACCATGATAGGTTTATTAAACAACAACGAACAGATTCAAATTATTCCCAAGATTTTGATCAGGTCAACTTGGGAACCAAGCGCGATCCTAAGATGGTAAACATTGGGAAATGCTGCACTCTTGAAGAAATATTTGAGCTTGCTAGTCTACTCCACCAATATATGGATGTATTGGCCTATTCCTACGATGATCTGAACTCACTCAGGCCAAATGACATCCGTCATGACATTCCCTTGAAAGCCAACTCTGTACCTTATAAGCAAAAATATAGGCAATATAATCTAAAAATCTCAGGAACTATTTTAACTGAGATACAAAAGATGCTTGATGCCCAGATAATTTTTCCAATCCATCACTCAACATGGATTGCCAACATAGTGCTTGTCAGGAAAAAGAATGGCAAAATTTAAATCTGTGTGGATTTTAGAAACTTAAACTAGTTATCTTTAAAAGATAACTACCCCATTCCTATTATGGATCAAGTCCTACAGATGGTAACATGTTTAGAAATGTTATCAATGCTAGATGGTTTTTCAAAGTACAATCAGGTCAAAGTCAAAAAAGTAGATCAGCACAAGACAGCGTTCACCACACCTTGGGGCACATTTGCTTACCAAAGAATGCCTTTTCGTCTGATAAACGTAGGTGCCACATTTCAAAGGGCGATGGATCTCACTTTCAAAGATGAGATGATAAAATTCATTGTAATATACCTGGATGATCTGACAGTGTTTTCAAAACATCGTTCTGAGCATGTTCACCATTTGCAAAAGATACTGGAACGCTATCGTCAGAATGGTATCTCTTTAAACCCAAAGAAATTTGTCTTCGAAGTAACTGAAAGGAAACTTCTCAGACACATCGTGTCCCGAGAATGTATTAAAATTGATTCAAAAAGAGTCAAATCCATCTAGGAACTTACTCTGCCTACCAGTAAGACCGCAGTTCACTCTTTCTTTAGAAAGGTGAATTTTCTCCAAAGGTTTATTCTTGAGTTTGCTGAGAAAACCCGTCACATTTTCAACATGATGAAGGGCAATGCTACATTTAGGTGGACTGCTGAGGGTAAATCAGCGTTCAAAGAGATTAAGGAAGAAATTTCCCGTGCACCAGTCTTGGTCTATCTAGATTATACTAAAAGTTTTAAAATATATAGTTATGCCTCCAAACATACACTATCGACTATTTTGGTCTAGCAAAATTTAGAAGGTGCAGAATCTCCTATCTCATTCATGAGTTGTCCACTTAAGGATCATGAGCTAAAATATTCCCTTATGGAAAAGCATGCATACACTGTGGTCAAAGCAGTCAAGCATTTCAAGTTTTATATCTTAAACTCTCACATCAAAGTTTTTATACCAGACACAACAGTAAAATCCATTTTGACTCAACAGGAGTTCAGTACGAAGAGAGGTAACTGGATTGCCAAAACTCAAGAGTTTGATCTGGACATCAAACCAACCAAACTTGTATGGGGAAAGGGTCTTTGCCAGTAGATTGCCAACAACATTCCAGGTGAAGCCGAAAGTGAATTAGAGATCGAAGGCATGCCTACGGTCCTCTTTGTTGCCACTACTGACGAGTGGTATTTTGACATTGCTCATTTTTTGACATATGGTGAGTTACCCGCTCATCTTTCTTTTAAAGAGAAATAGAATGTTAAATTGAAAGTAGTTGGTTACGTTCTATGGGACAATGGTCTTTACAAGAGAAACCTAGATGGGGCATTTCTTTGTTGTGCTGACAAGGTGCAACAAGAGAGACTCTTAGAATCTTTCCACAATCTGGCCTATGGAGGACATTTTTTTGCATCGGTGACAGCGCACAAAATTCTATGAGCAAGGTATTATTGGCCCATGCTTTTCCAGGATGCCTACAAATGGGTGCATAGGTGTGAATTGTGCCAACAATTCGTTGGGAAGCTAAGCTCTCTGCATTGCCTCTCAAGCCGGTAGTGATCGAGGAACCATTTCAACAGTGGGGTATTGACTTCATTGGGGTAGTCAACCCATCTTCAAGTGCCAGACATGATTATGTCCTCATGGCAATAGATTATTTTACTAAGTGGGTGGAGGCCATCCCAACTAAGCATGCTACGTCTAAAGTGGTATGCAGTTTTCTCAAAGAAAATATCATCTCCAAGTTTGGGGTCCCACTAAAGATCGTAACAGATAATGCGGCCTATTTTTCATCACATGAAATTACTCAATTCTATTTTTATTATGAGATTACCTTATCTCATAATTCAGATTATTTACTTCAAGAAAATGGCCAAGCAGAATTGAGTAACAAGAATTTGATCACTATTATCAGAAAGTTGGTGGACAACCATCAGAGAACATGGCACAAAGCATTATATAATGCTTTATGGGTGGATAGAATAACACCCAAAAGGGCTATAGGTATGTCCCCTTTCTAGCTTCTTTATGGTTTAAATGCATAAATCTCTATCACCTTGAGCTTTCAGCACTCAGGTTAACTAAAGCAATCGAAGACTCAACCTTCGAAAGCTCAGTCAACAAAAAAATCATGTGTCTAAATGAGCTGAATGAGCATCAAGCTATGGTAGTGGATCGGATTAAAGAACATCAGAACTGGGTGAAGGCACTCTTTGATAAGAAAGCTAAAGTTTGTGAATTTTGAGTTGGAGATCAAGTCTTGTTGTGGGACAAGAGGCGAGAACCAAAAGGGATGCATGGCAAATTCGACTCCCTGTGGAGAGGCCCGTTCACCATTCAACAACTCTGTGGTAAGGCTAGCTTCTTGTTGGAGTACCAAGATGGAACACCATTTTTACTACCTCATAGTGGACAACATCTGAAGCTATTCAATCCTTGAGGCTTGGAGAAGTCTATTTATATATGTGTACAGTTTTTATGTTTTATCTATTTTTCTTTCATTTTTAGCTTGACTCCGTAGCCCAATGGCTTGGATAAAGGCACTTAGAGATTGATTTATACTCTTGCTAATCAATTTGATTAACGGAAGTTCCACAATAAGATCCAACTATTGTTTTCAAAATCAGATTAGCCTATTTTTGGGAACAACCCCCTACGAAACTTGTCTGTTTCATCTTTTGTCTCTCTAAGTTTATTTTTGAGATGAGTTTTGAATTTATTCTCATCTTGGCCTAGGAACGCAAGAGTGGTTATGATCTCATTGAAACCAAGGAACCCCTCCCCCAAACTGCCTCTTTTAGAGTTGGTCTTTTCTTCCATTTCGTGCACAGATGGCAAATTTTGCCGCTAGTGCATTTTGACCTTTGTAAATGCACAGGCGGCAAATTTTGCCGCCCTTGCATCTTAGCCTACAAAGGTAGAAAATTTTGTCGCCCTTACATCTTAGCCTGCAAGAGCGGTAAATTTTTCTGCCCTTGCGTTCGAACTCACCAAAACATGCAAGGGCAGTTAAATTTGCCACCCAATCATGCCTCAATTTCTATGCACAGCATTTATTACCGTGCACAGTGGGTTGTTGGGGTTATTTTTCACCTCATATAAACTGATTTGAACCCCATTTCTTCTCATTGCTTCCTCCTCTCCTCCTGCCCTTCGTGTTTAGATGATCTAGCAAACAACTTGAAGTGCGATTTGGTAGATTTGACCTTGTGGCATGCATGGATTTCTAGGTAGGTCTTGTTTTTAGTTTTTATCATCTTTCCTTCTTCTATCTTAGCGTCTTTTTCTTTTCATTTTATTTTGAGTTCTTGTTGTTTTCTTCTTGAGTCCCTTCCCCCCCGGTCGACCTTTCATGCCTACCTACCTATAGGGATGGCTTAAAATGCCGTCCCTCTCCTTTACCCACAGGTTTCCTCTCATGCCATCTTGGGTGGCAAATTTCACCACCCGTGCCTCAGCCCCCAAGCCTTTTTAGCTGTAAGGGTGATAAATTTTTCCACCCAAGTAATCTTTGTGCATAGGGGCAGCAAAAATTGCCACCCTCGCATCCCCTTCATGTTTCTTTCTTTTCCTGTAAGGGCGGTGAATTTTGCCACTCGTGCAGTCCTTTTCTGTAGGGGCGGCAAATTTTGCCGCCCCCGCCTCTTTCTCCTCTAGCCTACAAGGGCGGTGAAATTCACTGCCTGTGCAGCTGAACATGCATGGGTGGCAAATTTTGCTACCCTTGCATCTTTTTTACCCCAACCACTAGGGGCAGCAAATTTTGCCGCCCGTGCATCCCTCCTTTGGATTTTCCTAACTCTAGAAGATTTTTCATGTTGTCTTTTTCTTTCCCTTTCTTCCTCATTTTCTGGTCCTTTTTTCAACCCAACCTTTTAAGTGACCTCCGTTGACCATGATCACTTAAATTACGTTTTCTCCATTTGTCCACTTTACTCTAATCTCGTAATCATGTCTGCAGTACCTTCAGAGAACTCTTGCTCATCGACACCTATTCGACCAAAACTAATTCCCATGTCTGAAGCGTCTCTGAAAAAAGTGAAGACCATGAAATACAAATATCAGGGTGTCTTCCTACTCACATCAGTCTCCTCAAATGTTGACAACATCTAAGACACCAAAATTGGCCACATGTACATGGCCAAATACATAGCTCGAACAAAGGCTACGAACCCAAGCACCAGGATAAAGAGGATCATCGAGAGTAACATCCACTTGGTGGCCACTTTTTTGATGGCAGCACATCATACAAAGTTTATTTTCCAATGTGCTCGCTTCTACAACAAAGAGACCAGGTCAGTTTCAGATGCCAGCAGCAATGTGGTGATTTGGTTGGATCCCAAATTCATCGATAAAGTTTTCATGTGCCCTTCAGCCACCGAAGTAACCAAGATTGACTTCATGGACGCCCAGAAGGAATACAACAAAGACCCTGAGAGGGCAAAGAAAGTAATGAACTACAAATGGTTGAAGACCCCCAGGATCAACTTATCAAGATGGCTACGAAACTTTCTGAGGTGTGACTTCATTGAGGAGGTTGGTGACTTGATCACCCTTCTCAACAGGGTACGAGGCCTCCCATCTTCTTCACTATTTCATGAATGGATGTACCCATTCATTAAAATCATCCTCCAAGGCAAATAGGTCATCTTTTGGGGAGAGTAGATTAGCAACGCCTTCCATGAGTAGCTAACCAAGGTACAGACTTCTTACAAGTTTTATATGACTTTGTACCTTGTGTACATAACTATCACAATGCAAACTTTTTTGAGCTTAACCACAGGGGGGGATAGAAAGACGACCCCAGTGTACTCATATTACCCCCAGCTAACTCTGCAAGGATCGATCGACCATTTGAAAAGGATAAATGACACCTTCTTTGCCATATTTCTATGTCTCTTCGACCCTCAACTTGAGCAAAAGAGAGTATCAGACGAGGCTTGGGCAGTGGTCAATGATTACGGCTGCATGTTCCTTCAATTTCTTACTTTTTGCTATTTTTGGGTTGGTTTTTTCCAAGGCTACCCCTATATGCTCTCCAGATTCCCTTCAGATAAGTTGGTACTAATGGAACTTTGTCGACAACTGATTGTTGTGCATGCCAAACAAATGGAGCTGAAGAAACCAAGCTTCAGGTTTCTAATTGAAATTGGTAGGTATTCCATTGCAATAGCATCCAAAGCCAAAGTCATGGAAACAGAAATGTAGATGGTCACTCTAAAACCATTCAAGAGAAGAGAAAAATTTGACTACAGGGGAGTCAAGGACAAAATCAAAAGGAAAACCCAGTTTCATGAGCCCATAATTGAATATATCTGGATCGACCTGAGGACGGCTGAAGAAATCAAAAAAATGGACTTTTACAGGCTGACCCTAGAGCAGATCAAATATTTGGGGCTTACAGAGATCCCCTCTGGTTTGATTGATAATAGAAATATTATCAATAGCAAATACTTGGTCGAAAAGGTTGCTGGTTCCTCTCTTCCTCCAACTCAGTGGTCTTAAAAAGAGCTGACTTCTCTGAGAAAAAGATTCGAACCAATATTGGCTAACACCAATGATTGGTTAGCAGCCAAAGGGATCATCCTGAAAGAATTCATCATGAGATTTGAGGCTGAGTACCAAGCAGAGATGAAGAAGAAGGCAGAGAACAGAACCAAGAACAAAGGTGATGTACATTCCCCTTCTAAGCCTCACAAGCCTAGAATCATCTTTATGTCTAAGAAACCAAAGACTACTGAAGAACCTAAAATGGTAGCTAAAGGAACTGAGGAATAGAGCCCTCAAACATAGGCAGCCCAGCCAATGGAGACAGATGATCAACTGTCAGGGCAACCAAGCACTAGACCTCCGCTCTCACAAGAAGAAGCATAGCTGCTCAAGAGCGTCTCTCCTTCTCCCCCTCAGTCTCCTATGGTACCCTCTTCTCCTATCTCTCTGATCATTATTCCTGATAGGACCAAAACTCTCCAAAGCTCTGACACAACTTGTCAGATTTAAGAGCACACATGATTACCATTGTATAAGCAATTAAACATGCGAAATAACTAGAAGAACAAATAACTATCAATGAGAAAACACACAGAATATGAGAGGTAACACATAATTGTATTCAACTCATTACAAAGGAAATTAAAATAAAGAGATCACACTCTTCTTCCACCTCTATGAGGCTTCCTCCTCAAGGGATCCAAGTAATCTTCCCACCTGAGTAATCTTCTCTCATAGGTCACAACACACAGCTAACACAAGTTGTTGTTCACCTCATTGCATATCTGTACAATTGAGTACACAATCGTACTCTAAGTAGATCTCTCCATGATCCTGCTGATGTATTGCTGTCACCTTGGACCCTGGCCAACCGCCGATCTCTGTCTGACCCTCGCATACACACATCCTTGCATATCAAACCTGATCTTACTTAAACATACATGGGGAATCCTACTTGATTCCACCATGGGAAGAACTCTCCAAGCTTCACATAGCTCTCCTACAAATTCTCCACTTAACAATACAGCCCATGAGTCTATTATATAGATCTCATGCATACACAAATTAGACTTTTCGCTCAAGGCTTCAAACAAGCCTTTAACATGCAATCTCCACGTTCACTTAACTGACTGTTTGTCAATAGCAGTTCAGACTGCCACAGGCGACCGACATCGGTCCCTGCCTTCCTGGAGGTGACCGATGCCTGCCGATCTTCTGTCGATGCCAGTTTCCCTTTTGTGTCCCCTGACCGTCGTCGATATGGCCTACCGACGTCGGTGACTGCATACGCAAGAAACCCTCATGTTTGCCTTAAGGTGTAGCTTTTAGCTCCACACCCTAACAATCTCCCACTTGGAGATAAAGAGCTACACATGTACCCAAAACCAGTACTCTATCCAATCTACATCTTGGCTTGTATTCCTCTTCAAGCTCCCACCTGAAGACAACCCACCACACTCCTTGTGGTGTTAAACTTGTGCCTGATTTTCTTCATTCTCATTGTACCATCTTCTGCCTTGCTATACTCCCACTCAAATAGCAACCCCTGTGAGTAACTTGTAATCAACAAACACTTAACAGATCTAGGACATCTGTTAGTCAAACTCGCTCTAAGGACGTCCAACCTCGCTCTGATACCAATTGATAGGACCGAAACTCCTCAAAGCTCTGACACAACTTGTCAGATTTAAGAGCACACATGATTACCATTGTATAAGTAATTAAACATGTGGAATAACTAGAAGAACAAATAACTATCAATGAGAAAACACACAGAATATGAGAGGCAACACATAATTGTATTCAACTCATTACAAAGGAAATTACAATAAAGAGATCACACTCTTCTTCCACCTCTGTGAGGCTTCCTCTTCAAGGGCTCCAAGTAATCTTCCCACCTGAGTAATCTTCTCTCATAGGTCACAACACACAGCTAACACAAGTTGTTGTTCACCTCATTGCACATTTGTACAATCAAGTACACAACCTTACGCCAAGTAGATCTCTCCATGATCCTGTTGATGTATTACTGTCACCTTGGACCCTGGCCAACCGCCAATCTCTGTCTGACCCTCGCATACACACATCTCTGCATATCAAACTTGATCTTACTTAAACATACATGGGGAATCCTACTTGATTCCACCATGGGAAGAACTCTCCAAGCTTCACATAGCTCTCCTGCAAATTCTCCACTTAACAATACAGCCCATGAGTCTATTATATAGATCTCATGCATACACAAATTAGACTTGCCGCTCAAGGCTTCGAACAAGCCTTTAACATGCAAACTCCATGTTCACTTAATTGACTGTTCGTTAACAGCAGTTCAGACCGCCACAGGCGACTGACGTCGGTCCCTGCCTTCCTGGAGGTGATCGATGCCGGCCGATCTTTTGCCGATGCCGATTTCCCTTCTGTGTCCCCTGATCATCATTGGTATGGCCTGCCAACGCCGGTGACTGCATATGCAAGAAACCCTCTTGTTTGCCTTAAGGTGTAGCTTTTAGCTCCACACCCTAACAGTTCCCTCTTTCAGAGCCGCTTCTCCTTCTAGAGTCATATTTGGTGATCCTCAAGGCACTTCTAGAGGTTCTCCTCGCTCTTTTGGGTCCATGCCAAGTTTATCTTCTCCCTCTTTCAATTTGGGGGAAAGTTCTGCCCAAGAGCTAGAATCAGTAATTGGTACAGTTTTGCCTATTACTCCCACTGCGACTACTGTCACCACTAGCATTGTAGAAGCTACCACAGTAACACCAGCTGAGACAACCATTGCCATAACAGGTACTTCTCTCCCACCCTGGATGTCAGCATTCACCCCCAAAATAAAGAAGTTGTACATTTCTCTAGATGACTTTGACTTTGGCAAAATAGTGCCGGTGAAAGCCAAGGCTCCGAAGAGGCCAAAGATCCTCTCCAAATTGGTCAAAGAAAAAAGACAAAAAATTTTGGAAATTGCTAAGCCTCCACAAGATGCAACCCTTGAGGGTTTCGAAATAAGTAGCTATTCCATCTCTCGTGTTGAACTTTTCAAAGCTACTCACGAAGGTGTGAAAAGTGACCTTCAGTCTGCTATGGACATCATGGTCCAAAAATTCGACTGAGAGAAGGAGATGAAAGATTATTACAAGGCCAAGATAGAGCAGCTAATGGCAGTAATAAGAAGGTTCACTCTTCCCCCTGAAGCGGCAACTCTAGAGCCTTCTCCGTAGATGACCCAGTCATTCAAAAAATAGAGAAGACTTACTTGAAGGGAAAAGTCGTGGAGGATTATATTGAAAGAATGCATACTCAAGGAATTTCTTTGTTATTAGAGGTTGCAAAAAGGATGGGTAAGATGAGGAAGATAAGAGCAATGTTAGATGACTTTGTCTCTCTTATCTCTCAGGACATTGATAGTTCAGAAAAGGATCTTAGCAAATGGAAGGAGATGAAGGATCTGAAGAAAAGCACCTTGATATCTATCGGTGTCATCTCCAATAAGGACTCTTATGTTGAGATCAAGGAGTCACTAATTTTTAGGATCCAGGTACTCAAAGATTTAATTGATGATCTCAAAACTTTCAAGGAGGCTAGTGAGAAAAGTGACCTAAGCCTACTAAATAAATTAGAAGAGCTGCCTTGCGACCTAACCTCTAAGGACAATCAGTTCCTCCCGGTGGAATAAATGATTTAGAGTTTCAAAGAGATGATTCAGAGAGATTTTGAAGAAAAATCCTTCTCAATGTCTTCTGTGGACAATATTTTAGACGCTCAGTTAACTTTGGAAAATCTAAAATTTAGGTTAATTTGTCATGCTAAGGCCATCACAACATTGAAAGACGCATTAATCAGAGCCAAAATCATCTCTAAGAACATAGTTGCGCCAGACAGTGTAGAAATTCAGGCATCCATCGCTATGTACGATGCCCATATGAAGAAATCTGGCAGCAAGAACTGAATTTTTTCCCTTCTTTCTTCTTCTTTCCTTATGCACTTTTGTTTTGTGAAAAGTGCATGCAATTTTTTAAGATGTAATTACATGTAAATATTTTAGAAAAATATCTCAAAGTCAAAGATGAGTCATCTTTGACTGAGATATTTTTGTATTTTATTATTTTCTAGTTTTTGAGGATTTTCTCTCTATATATAGTGGAGACCTCATTTGTAAATGATCTTGGAAAAATTGATAGCAAACACTCTGCCGAAATTGAAGCAATTTTTGAGACTTTGTGCTCAAAATTGTAAATCATATTTTGTTAAATGAATGAGAAGCAGGTTTATTTCAGACTTTGTGTCAAAGTTATCTGTGTTGTCTAGGAAACAGTTTCTTATGTTCTCTTTCCTGACAATCTCTTGTTTATCTAATTTAATAAGCAAAGTGGGTGGGTTTATATTATCTGAGAACACTCCTAAAAGTAGAGGATAGACTTTGAGCTTCTTTTATCTTTGAGATTCAGTTATCTTTTGTAGTTTCAGACGAAGACTTTTTGCTTCATTTCACTCTATGGTTACGCTTGTCCTAGATCAATGAAAGAAGCTACGAAAGAATTTGTGCTTATGTGATTGTTCTTGTGAACTTTATTACTTCAGGAGATCTTCTGCTTCCTATTTAATACCATTCCTGAAAGAAGAGGAGTGTTGTTAGCTAAGGATTAGGATATCCTTCTTTCTGTTCTTTATACATTACTTCTAAAAAAAAAGAGGTAGATGTTGTTATACCACCCCATGTGTTATTTTTAGCTTATATATATATATATATATATATATATATATATATATATATATATATATATATATCCAGCACATAAATATTTATAGGGAACCTCCCCTTGATGAGAGGAGAGATTTACTTCGTCCAGATCTGGTAATCCCATACTATTCATGGTGTAAATCTCCCTATGCTGTGGTTGATATACCCATTTTGTCATCACTTAGTTGACGACAAAATATTCACCCAACACATCCTATCCATATATATCTTTATAATTTCATGTTTATTTATAAAATTGAATGTTAAACATGGGCTGACATCCACCTAAGGAATCATATCACTTCTTGGGACTGGTTTCTTACTAGGCAGCTCATTCATCTTTTTGTTAATCCATTTTCTTTGTGAGTTAGTTTGATTTGTAGGTCATTCCTCCCCAACAAAAGAGGAGTTCCCACAAGCTTGATCAATGGTGCAAAACTGATATCCATCTCCATGTAATATTTAAAACCCTAAATTTACTTTTTTTTTAGTAGCTAATTACACCACAATAAAAAAAGTGAAAAAATTCTAAAATATTCTGGCACACCTGATGGGATGTCAGTTCTCATCTTTCTTAATAAAATTCAAAAAATCTAAATTTTCTCTCTTTCCCTTTCTTTGTGTGAGTTCATCCAAAGAACATCAAGTTTGCATTTTATTTCCTTTTTAAGGTTAAAATTGCATTCATTTTTTTCTACTTAAATAATTCACATAGAATTATCCAAGTGGTAAATTCATCATAGTCATCACTCTTTCACACACAAGCCAAATCACAGTCACAAAAAACTCATCTAAACACTTGACATAAGGAAACTGATGGGGATTTCATCACCTAGTGGTAACCTTCTTCCTGACAATCCCACTTGAATTTCACCACCAAGGGGAGGACCAACTTAGTTCTCTAGCTGAGTATAATCTTTAGACTATCAGTATATCTTGGTTAATCACCCACACTAGCTGTGGGATTGTGATGTGAGGGGAGAAAGCCCCAAGTACCAAGCCACATACCAGTACCCATACATATTTCCTTTGAATTCCAAAACAAAACAACCAAAACCATCCTTAGATTACCATTTTCTTAGGACCCTTGTTATCCTTTTTTTATTTATTTCTTTTCACATCTTAAAAGTAAAAAGATAAAAAAAATTGGAATGACTTTAGTTTGTGCATCTTTCATCCATAATTAAAAGTGAGATAATTCAAAAATAAATTGTTGTTTTGTTTTTGCTCTTATTTCTATCTCATGGTTTTTACTAGGCAACAGTAAAAAAAGAATTTAAAGTCGGTGTCATGTCCTCTCCTATGAAACATACACCTAGTCCCTCCTCTACCCCTGAGTCCCTTGAGAACCCTGTGTTCTTGCACTTTTATTCTCAAGGAGATCATTTATGGAAATATTGGACAATAACCCTATTTTTCTCAATTACTACCCTAGTAATCAAGTAATACACATTCCTCCTTCCCCCCATACCCAATATTCTTGATATTTATATAGGATACCTTTAGAAGGAACTAAAAAAATTGAAGGATTTATCACAGCCATGGTATCCTTTTCCACCAACTCTCTTCCATCTAGTAGTAATATCCAGATAATGAAACCTTTATAAATCCAACCACCTGTAGAATCTACCAATTCTCCAACCCCCATTACTCAAACTCAAAATGCTTATACCACACAACCTATATCCATTATTCCTCTCTAAACATTAGTGGTGTCAATCCCTATAAGTCTCCCACCTATCAAAATGAGTATAGCATACAATTCTTAAGCTCTAAAATACACTTAAAAAATCCATCACACACAACAAATCCCTCATATACAACAAATCACTCACACACAACAAATCCCTCATACACAACAAATCCCTCATACACAATAAATACCTCCAACACAACCTCCCCAATAGTATGTATCCTTGACTATCCGATACATGGCTTTATCACAACCATTAGTGACCACTTACTTCCAATATTACACATAGTATAATATTCCATTATAGATCCCATAATACATGGTAGCATTCTAACCCATTATGTCCACTACAATTGGATACCCTTCCTCACAACCCCTATCACTTTCCAAATTATCAAATTCTTCAGTAAGGTGTCTTAGGGAATGTGCCTCAAAATAAAACCTAAATAGACCTCATAAATATCCTTATGAATAGGATGGTTAATTTTGAATCTTCCACCTCTGGACACAATACTATGCTCACATATGAGCGAATTTGTAATGAGCCTATCCACCCATCTGTTGCCATCTGACCATATCCTTTGCAATGAGAACTTCCCAATTTTACTAAGTTTTAGAATAAAGAAGATCCCTAGAAACATCTCAGAGCCTTTTGACACATGTGTTACCTTATAACACATGATGATGCATTACTACTTAGGACATTTCATATGTCATTAGGAGGGGCTACATTAGATTGGTACAACTCCATCCCTCAGCATTTGCTCTTTTCCTTTAGGCAATTGGCCCAAATTTTATAATAACACTTCTTGATCAACATTTCTCAAAAAGTGACTATCACATATGTATATGCTATTCAACAATTTGAAGATGAATCCAAATAAAACTTTGTAGCTCATTGGCATATCCTAATCAACCAATTAACCTTTTCCTTGCCACAAATTGAATTAATTGAATTGTTTTCTTGATCTTGTGCAAAATATATCTTTTCCATGTTACAAATTCAAACCTTTAAGACTTTTGATGAAGCCTTTACCATGGCACGTAAACTCAAAATTCATGGCATTAAAGAGGGAAAAATTAAGTTACATAATAAAAACTTCAAACCTAACCCCTTAAAAAGTAATAACACTAATCCTAAACCAAAAGGGGTCACAAATGCTATTATTCTACAAACTTCTCCCACTCTAACACCTAATCAAATGGGACCATCCACTTCTCAAACATAGCCACCTAGGGGCCTTACTCATTTTCCCCCTAGGAAATATACCACTTTAGGAGAGCCTTATAATTATGTATTGGATAAACTCCTACAAGTAACCATTCTTGAACTCCCCCTAATTATATTGGTCGATGATACACACCCTCAACCCACTTGGTATAAAAAGGATTATTTTTTTGCCTATCATAGGGTAATAAGACATGACATAAAATGATGTTAATCCTTTAAATGATTGGTACAGAACCTCAATGACAAGGGGGACCTTCAATTGGACAATCCAAATGCTCCTCCCAGCCAATCTTTAGATATTTTTAGATATCTATTTCCAAACCATCCATCCACATCAAACACAATCCAAGCTAACCCTAGAGAAACATAAAATCAATCTACACATATGATTGATACAATCTATGACCAGTTATTGCCTAAAAAAGCTCTAGAGAAATCTTTAGTTTTGGATCTTCTTATGGGAGATGATTTTGATATAAGTCAACTTGAAATTATCAAAACAACTCCCAAAACCTCTATAGAGATCCCTGATCTCATTACATGGGGTTGTTCACATGAATCATCCCCTTCATCTTCTTGAACCGAATCTCCTAAAGTAGAAAATGAAACCACTCCTCGAGATGTCACAGATAAACATCTTGATACTTCTAGAGTCAAACATTCCTCCCCTTTGGTCCCTGGTGAACCTCTTCATAGTATACATTGAGTCATAATATAATAGGATCCTATCATTTCACTCGCTACCAAGACCCTGAGAAATAATCCTCTATCACAACACCTCCTTACCCTGAAGCTACTAAGGGAAAGGGTAAATCTCCTATCATTGATAGTTGGGATCATTATCTTTGTATTCCCCCAAAGAAAACCTTATCCCATCCTCAAGCCAAGGTCAATATTTTTTAGATGTCAAAAGATAAAAACCTTAGTTTGAATACCCCCTTTATTCTCAACATATGAAAAAACAAATGGCCAACCCCTTTTGTATCATCTCCATCATCCATTTTAGGTCATCATCCATCTTCTAAAGTGACTATCCCTATCATAGGTTATTCCATTCAAACATGTGAGAAAATATAGTTTCCCTCCATTATTAACCACACCTCCATCTTGATATCCACCATCTTCTACTAAAGGACCATTCGATAATTTATAGGAAAAGTGCCTAAGGTCATCCCTACTGTAAAAGCTAAACATCAAAACCAAATGATCAATACATTACGAAAAGAGATTGCATAACCTATTATAAGAACATAAAATGACCCTTTGAAATGATCTTATGATGTAATCTTAAAATAATTATTGGATACATCCCTCATAATGCTACTACCTACATGGCCTAATAACCCTCACCTCAAAAGACCTGCTTTGTATAGAAGTTGCGAGATATGCGCATACCATAGAGTAGTTGGACATGATACAAAAAATTATAATGCCCTTAAGGCCATAATCTAATAGCTAGTCTAAGATGATAATCCATTAATTGATGATCTAAATTATAAGACTCGTAAGCAAAAAGTCACCATCCCAAATATTCTACCCACCCATAATCTTGTTATTCCTATAAGTGATAAAGATTTAGTGGCTTCTTTGAACCCTCCATTATTACACATCAATGTTGTCTATGTAGCCACCCACTCTCAAAATTAAAACCATAATAAAGCTAAGGTTTTAATTATAGGAGCCTCTACCCATAATATGCCTAAACCATCTAGACAAAAGCCTAAAGTCTATATTACAAGAACTACCCTAGCCAAAGCCAAGGAGTTGGTACAAATATCCATATTAAAATAACTCCACCAAATACCTATAAAATTTTCATTATATGAACTTATCAAAATCTCTCCACACCATCAACAAGTAATGATACAAGCTCTTTAGGATATTGAGGTTTGGCCAAATGAGCCTCAAACATTGTCAACATTTATAAGGGCCTTCTAAATATTGTCCATTATTAGTTTCACTAATTTTGAGGTCATTCGTTTATCACTTGAAGATCAAGATCTCCCACTTTTCATCATAACTCAAATAAATCAGACTTAGATTAAAAGAGTTATGATTGATAATGGGGCTAGTATCAATATTATTTCTTCACATGCTTTCTAATAGTTAAAGCTACTTGAAACCATTATTTCCCAATGTCCAACAATTCTTCATTCATTTAATGACATGGTAGTACCCACAATAGGAATGGTTATCATTCCCATTTATGTAGGTTCTTGCACCCTCCATGAACTATTTTATATCATATAAGGGACATTTAAATATAAAATTTTATTAGGATGTCTGTTGATTCAAGTGATGCAATGTATCCCCTCTACCATCCATCAGTGCCTTAAGTTTAAACATGAAGGCTAACCCGTAACACATTATCCACTCCTAAAGAATATGATCATCTTGACAAACAATTAGATCAAGAGTTCATTGATTTCATGATGCAGCATCTTTTAATGGGGGAATACTAGTTACTAACCTGTAACACATTATCCACTCTTAAGGAATATGATCATCTTGACAAACAATCCATATATTCACCCAACCTATGTAAGCTCATCCTATTTGGGCCACCTTTCTTATGTACCCACTTAATATATGGTGGAATAAATCAAACTACCCCAAGGCTTGACAATGGCACCCATGTTAAACCCTTTACATCCAATTTCTCATTTCTCAATAAACCCTAGTTTGAACAAACCTACCTTTATCATTGTGCCTAGAAAGGCTTCGACATGGGTAGATATGAGCAGGGTCCCCATAATGTCGCATTACAAGATTTTGAAAAACTACATAAAAAGCATGGCTTAGGCTTTGAGAAATATTCTAAATCCTCTCCTCAACCTATTATTCTACCATTTATGGAAGAATAAGTGTAATCTTCATCATTTAATACCTCTTCCTTAACTAGTGACATTATATCCATCCCTTCTAACTTGTTTTTTAGTTAATTCAATCTCCATAAAACCCATCGTCTTTCATCATGGTGGTACAACCCAAACCATCCCTTAAGCATATCCTAACTTAATAAGACATGATACACTAACCATCCCTATTCTTCAATGTCAAAATGATGAGTCAATCTTGACTCATTTAGGCACTAAAAACTCTTATCTATGCAATTTTCTTCCATCCAAACCATCTATATTATTAAATGAATCAACTTCTAATATTAATATTGGGTCTCAAGAAACCTTGAGGATTGTTAAAATTGGCAAAGCCTTAGATCCTCAATAAAACCAAGATTTTATCACTTTTCTATTAGAGCATAGTAAGGCCTTTGCCTGGTCTTATAGTGATATGCTTGGTACTAACCCTGCAATAGTTATCCATAATATCATCACCTTTCCTGATGCTAAGTTGGTAAAACAAAAGCTATGTAAAATACATCATCACATCACACTCTTCGTAAAAGAGAAACTGTAGTGCCTCTTATCTACTAACTTTATTCAACCCATTGATTATCCTTAGTGGATGTCCAACATTATTCCAATCACTAAGCCTACAAGGAGACTTCGCATCTATACTGACTTTTGTGATTTAAATCTTGTTTGTCTAAAAGATGATTTTCTTCTCCCTAACATAGACCAATTAATGGACCTAACAGTTGGCCATGAAATGTTATCCCTTATGGATGGTTTTTTTGCTTATAATTAAATTCTTATTTCACCATAAGATCAACATAAGATTGCATTTATTACTCTTTAGGGGACCTTCTGCTACTATGTTATGCCCTTTGACCTAAAGAACATAAGAGCCACCTATCAGTGGGCCATGACTTATATATTTCATGACATAATCCACAATATTGTCAAAGAATATGTATATGACCTCTTTAAGAAGTCAAAATTCTACAAGGATCACCTATTTGTACTTAATGTTTTCTTCGATTGTCTGCTCTAGTATCATGTACATCTAGATCCAAAAAAGTGCATTTTTAGTGTCTATATGGGTAAACTCAAGGGTTTCATTATATCTATTTGAGGAATACAAGTGGATCACACTAAAATCAAGGCTATTATATAAATGTCTCCTCCATCAAACCTTAAGCAGCTACATAGTTTACAAGGCAAGCTCCATTATATCCATCATTTTATCTCTTAGCTCTCAAATCAGTCCCAACCTTTCCACCATCTATAAAAGAAGGATAGTCACTTTGTATGGGATTATAATTATCAAGAAGCCTTTAATGCACTCAAAAACTATCTTCTATCACCTCCAGTCCTCACTCCACCTAAGTAGGGGTAACCTTTCTTCCTTTATATCTCAGCTACTAATCATCTTCTAGGTGTTATGCTTGCCCATTGAGATGAGCATCACAAAGAACAAGTTATTTTTTATATAATTCATACCCTCATAGAATATGAAACACATTATCCACATACCAAAAAATTATGCCTAGCATTGGTTCTTGTAGCCTCTAAGCTTCATCATTACTTAACCATAAGACGTATATAATTAAGACTATCAACCCCCTAAGTTCATGCATTCTAAGCCTTATCAAAATCAACAAATAGCTACATGGATCATTCTTCTACCTGAGTTTGATCTAGAATTTCACCATCAAAAGTCTATTAAAAGATAGATTATTGCTGATCAGCTAGATAAAGTACCTCGTAGTGATAACCAACCAATCAATTGTGAGTTTACTAATGAATCTATAGCATCCACTTCCCAATTATTCTTGGAATATTAAATGACTATGTTCTTTAATGGGTCTAAATGTGAGCATGGAGGTAGCATAGAAATTATAGTAATCCCTCCTCAAGGTATTCCTATGCCTTTATATTTTAAATTAGACTTAGATTACACCAATAACATGGTTAAATATGAAGCATTCATCATAGGCCTCTAAACTACCCTTGCATTAAGAGTCAGATCCCTTGATATATATGGCGATTCTTAGCTAGTGGTCAATCAAATTAATGGTATATATCAATGTCAAAATGATATCCTCTAAAGATATAAGACCTTAGCTGATCAAATCTTATCCACTTTCAAACATTATGCCATCCAAACTACTCTTAGATCAACTAATAACCTCATTGATATTATGACATCTCTTGCCTCTTTTATCACATCCTCATCTTAGGAGTCCAAGCTATTTGTCCTTATCCATTGAGTTAACCATCCTTCCTACATGAGAATTCATCTTCCGTCTATCAGTAAGATCAAGGAAAACCTAGAGGAGCCATGGTATGCACAAATATTTACTTATTTATCTATAGGACTATCTTCTCCCCATCTATCCAAATGTGTCAGGTGTGTCTTCCAGCAGAAAACCACCCGCTATACTATACTAGGGGGTGTTTTTTATAAATGTGTTTTGATGTAATTCTTCTTCATTATCTCCAAAAACATTAAGCTACCTTAGCTATCTAGGAAGCACATAATGGGTCATGCAATGGACACTTTAGTGGCCACACAATCACTAAAAATATCTTACGTCTAGGCTACTATTGGTCTACTCTGAATCAAGATTATTATGCATACGTTAAGAGGTGTGTAAAATGTTAGAAACATATAAACTTATCCCTTGTCCCTAGTAAATCCTTGTAGATAGTAAGGAACTTCTAGCCATGCTCTAAATGGGGGCTCTATCTTATAAGGAAAATCAACCCTAAGTCCTCTCAACATCACAGCTTCATCATTATCACTACATAATACTTCACCAAGTGGGTGGAAGTTGTGTTGCTTATCTCGACTAAGGTAGAAAAGATTGTGGAGTTTATCCATAATTAAATTATTTGTCATTTCAAAATTCCATATAAAATAAAAATAGATAATGGAAAATCTTTCAAGAATAAAAAAAGTCCAGGCACTATGTGACTCATTTAAAATCAAATTAAGTTTTCTCTCACCTTACTATCTTAGGAAAATGGTCAAACAAAAGCGTATAATAAAATGGTAGTCAAAATCTTAACCAAAGTTTTTAATGAATCTAGGAAGGATTGACAACTTCATATCCCTTTTTCCTTATGGTAATATTGAGCTAGTATTCAAACCCCTATAGGTGATACTCCTTTGTTCATAGTCTTTGGTATAAAAGTAATACTTCCTTTAGAAGTTAAAATTCCCTCTCTCCCTGTCTCCCTTAAAGACATCATTTTTTATGAGGATTTTTGTCAAGAGCATTTATCCTAGCTTGAACTCTTAGATGAGTATCATGTGATAGCTGTTGATCACTTCATATATATCAAGAATGACTAAAATGAGCATATAATCAACATATAAGAGAATAAAAATTTAACATTGGAGACCTTGTACTTAAATAAAATAAACATGTCACTAATATGGAATTATGGAATGAAATAAAAGGGGTAAGTTTTATCCTAATTGACTTGGACCTCTCCCACCACAAACATTCCCATGAGACTCCTTAAGCACAAGAGGGATATCCTTGGGGTCAAGGTACTGCATCAACACACCATTGAGACCCCTCTTGAACAAGATGCCACCAATGATGACATAGTAAATGGCTAGATTATGAATTTGATAGTTTTCTTATGAAGAAATAGCAATGGTATAAGATTGCTCCTCAATGTAACATATAATGTCTTAATACCAATCACACTCAGAGACCTCAACATGGTTAACTGAGTATACCATCTCATCAAGAAAAGCATCATCAACCAATTCTATATTAGGGTTACGAAATGGGAATTCAATAAGATGGTCAAACACAACCAATCCCTTGGTGGACTTTTGGTTGATGATGTAGAGGTTAAACTCTTAAATCAGCATGATCCACCTCATAGTCTTACTAACAAGATATGTCTTGTTGAGCAAGTAGCGAAGTGGATCAGATTGGATAATCAAGTTGGTAATTTGTCCCAACATGTAATGTTGAAACTTATTTTTAGAGAATATGAGGGATAATCACTGATGCTCAACCAAAGAATAGTTGATTTTAGGTTCAACCAATGTGTGAGAGATGTAGTAAACAACTCTCTCCCTACTAGTGTCATACTTTTTTCATAGCATGCCCCTAATGGAAAGATCAATGACAAAGTATATAACATGAACTCACAACCCTCAATGGGTTCCATTAGGATGGGAGGATTATGAATCATATGCTTTAATTATTTGAATGCCACTTAAACTTTTGCAAACCACAATAATGGAGTGTCCTTATGTAAGAGATGTGTGAGGCATATGGACTTGTGAACATACTCCTTAAGGAAAGGTCTGAGAAAGTTGAGTCTTCCTAAGGAGGTCTAAAAATGGATGGGGTTAGGTGGGGGAGGCATCTTAAGGATCACCTTGATCTTTTTAGGATCTAATTCAATGCCTTTTTATAAAATGAGGAAGCTGAGAAGATTTCTAGTGAAAATGCCAAAAATGCACTTATCAAGGTTGAGACTGATGTGATACTCTTATAGACACTCAAAGATGATCTTGAAGTCTTGTACATGCTCATCCCACTTGTGATTATTTCTAAGGATATCATCAACATATCACTAAATGATCTTATAAATAAGATCATGGAAAACATGGGTCATGGCATGTTGATATGTGGCCCTAACATTATTCAAACCAAAAGGCATAATGATATAGTAGAAGGTACTCCATGGGGTATTAAACATCATCTTTTGTTGGTCTTTAAGTGAAATCTGGATTTGTTTGTACTGGAGAAACTATCCATGAGGGACATGATCTCAAAGCTAGCAATGGAATCAACAATCTAATCTATGTAAGGAGTAGGAAAGTTATCCTTTGGGTAGGTCATATTGAGATCCCAAAAGTCAATCTAGATATGAATAGCTCCATTCTTCTTGAGAATAATAATAATTTTGGAAATCCATTGAGGGTAGTCAATAGCTTGGATAAATCCAATTCAGATGGGTTTCTCAATCTTTGCTTTGACCAACTAGGATACTTTAAGAGTCATTGATCATTAATTTTAGTGAATGGACCAGGTCTCATTATCCATAACAATATTATGGATAACTATGTCAAGATCCATGCCCTTTATATTATCATATTCCCAAGTGAATACATCTAAAAATTCATGTAAGAAGGCAAACAAAACATCTCATTCCTTTAGAGAGGCTAGTATTGATCTTGATGATCTTAGGCCTTGCTAAAGTGTCAAGGTTGAAATCTATAGATCCTTCAATGACCATAGCATTTCCTTCCTCAAAAGACTTAGGAATGGGATGGAACAACTCATTTAACACTTTAGGTTCAACCACTAGGACATTTACCATAAGAAGGCTTGGGGTTGGTCCATCTGTGAGAGAAATTCCCAAACTAAGATGATCAAGGGGATAATGATACTTACATAAAGATCACATAATCTTGGTTTAATCCTTTCTCTCCTTGAATAAGTTACATTCCATAACATGAATAAAACAAAACTTGAGATTAAACTTGGCCACTCTGGTGGTCTCAATGGAAGACACATGGAGAGATCCAATACTCTGATAGGCAAATCATGATGCAAAGGCGAGTTCAACATCTACACATAAAATCAAATTTTAACTCACATTTAGCTTGCACCATGTAGGTGAGTGATTGGATTATGAGGTTAAAGGGTTTATATAAATCAAAATATTGGAGGAAGTCATCTAAAAGGAGCTAGAAACTAGAGAGATAATCTGGAGGCAGATTCTAAAACCGAATAAGATCTTTAGCTCATAGATAATGAGTGAAGATCTTCAACATCATACCTTTATCCTATTTCAAATACATACACACCATCATGAATGTCATAATATTATCCATAGGATTGGAGTCCTACATCCCATTGAACTTAGCCAATTCGGGGATAGGAGTAGGAAGATGCATAGCATGCACCCATGGGACTAGAGGATTCTGACAGAGATTCTCATAAGCATGGTTGATATCAATTTAACAACAAACTCTGAGAGGGGAATCATGATGGTGATGATGTTACCTATGCCCATACACATCACCATGACCATAACCATGGGTAAGATGATGTTGGGGTAGATCCTGATGGGGGCGATGCTCATGATGGAAATCATCTCTACCATGGGATGGAGAATGGCCATGAGAAGTGTGACGGTCCCCAAAGGGATGATGGGAAGATATGGCATGTTCATGTAAATGGTCATGATGACTAAAATATCCACATTGTTGATTGCATGCCATCATACAATGGTCAATTAGTGGGTGTTGATGCTCCAGATATGCCTCCCATAGATCTCTAATCTATATATGATGGTCTAAATAATCACACTCATTAAAAACTCTAAAAGAAAGACTAAGAGGATGGGACGAACACCATTATGGGGATACCTTATTGAGTTAGAATACCTATGACCCATAGCATGGATATGAGGATGTTCTTGCTCTAGAGTCTCTAGTCAGGAAAGAGGTAGGGAACTCATGTGAGAATTAGTTGAGCCACTCAAAACTAAGTGGGTGCAGACACTATTTCTAGAGGAATCATGCAACTAACTCCTTAGGAGAGAAGGATGCACTTCACTCACCTAAATATGTCTATGAAAATAATCAATAATCACATGCAACTCATCAAGTCCTAGTCACACAATGGGATCCTCATTACCTCAAATAAGTGGATGAGATTCAGCATGAGGCCGAGATGAAACATCATCAAATGAATGAATGTCAGACAAGTGAAAAGGATACCAATTTCATTGGTTATATTCCTACCACTATTATTCCTTTTTTAATGTAAGAGGGTTTATATTACCATGTTAGGTCAAGGGAAGTTTTGGGATCCTATGGTGTATATAGCATTTAATTATAAATTTGGCCTGTTCATTAGTGAGCTCAAGGATGAGACCATGAATCCACCAGGATTGTTATCCCAATGGTGGTAGATCAGCCATGGATGTAATGAAGCACAAGAAACATGGAAGACAACATAAAATGCAAACCAATAGAGAAGTGATAAGGATAATGACACAAAACCAAAGTAGGAGAAAATAACCAAGGTGAGATCAAAAACACAACTTAAAGCAAATCTTAATAGCTAACATAGGGGATTTGGATAAGAGATCTCTAAATGGGATAGAGCTAATGTGAAACCATATGTGAGGACCCATTGAGTATGACATAATGTATCTCTAATAATCTAAATAGAACCACCAATGTTTAGTAGGGTGTTAAAGCAAACCACTAAGAGGCTAGAAGGCTTAGGGGTCTTATGGGCTATAAGAGGTCTATAGTCGATATTCAGTTTGCTAGCTTGCACTAGGATATGGATAGACTTACAAAACATGTTGGGGCTAGCATAAAAAAGTGCATAAAGTATGCAAGTACCTCTAGTGTATCCAACCATAATAAATCAAGTGGCTAAGACTAGACTATTGATTACATATAAACTATGGAAACAACAATACGAAATAAAGAGAGATAACAAATGAAATGTAAATCTAGATTTTAAGGCACTTTCAGGCCAAATGAAATATATTTTAATAGATAAATATGTTTTCAAGAAAGGGTTCAAGAACATGCCTACTCTAGATTTGAGTTATCGTTTGAATTCAATGATATTATTTTCTCACAATGTTATGTTCTAGTTTAGCAAGAGAGGGAGATTGTTTAAGTAACTTGTCAAGTTTGTTTTGAGAATGTAGAGTCCTACTATATAATATAAATTTTTCCAATGTAAGAATAACATGTAATGGTAAATATTTCAAGAAATGAAGATATCTTGTAACCACATATGAATTCAAAATCTTCAAAAACTATTCTAAACATTGCACAAAATAACTAAATTACTAAAAAAAATCAAACCCTAGCATATACACTACAAAAAACAATGGAGTTTAACTTTTCATAGAAAAATTCCCTTAGATAAAGCTCAAATATATGTGCAGATGTTCTATCAACTAGGAATCTAAGCTAGGAAGCAATGTAGGAGGAAGACCAAGCTATATGCAAGCTAAAGTCCAAACCAAAAGCCAAGAGCAAAGGAAGAGGTGAAGTGAGAAGTTTTAATGCTGTAATATCTCCAACCAAGTGCAAAAATTAGGTGTAATGAAAAATTTAGAAGCTGGAAGTAAGCCACAATGAAATAGGAATAACTATGAGTAATAATGGAGTCTCCAAGCAAATGTGTAGTATCATATGGGATCCTCTATCACCAATCAAGCTCAAGAGTTCCAAAAATGAATTAAGAGAGATTCAAAAAGGCATGAGAGTCAAGAGAGGTAATAAAAATCAAGAGAGAGTATGGAGGGAGAAAAATAGAGGCTCAAATGAATGAGAAAGAGCCATATATCCAAACCCCAATCAACCAAAAGACTTAAAACTAGTTTTTTTTTACCATTTAGGCTTAAACATGCACTTTTAGACATGTTGTGCCTAGGCCATGGCTTTGGTGAAGGAAACATGTGGCCTAGGCTATGCATTTCCTTTACACAATCCATACCTTGGGTCAAATAAGGGCTTAGGCTAGTTAACCAAATCTCAAAAGGCCCTAGGGGGTCTCTATAAGGCTTGTCTTACATACAAAAGGGCCAAGATGGATTAAGGATGTATTGATGGTAAAAATATGATGTGAGAGAGTTCTCAACATAGAGGAAAGGATCCTTCTACCATTTAACATCTCATGATTAGTGGTTAAGTTG
This sequence comes from Torreya grandis, assembly GCA_037957365.1. NCBI lineage: Eukaryota > Viridiplantae > Streptophyta > Pinopsida > Cupressales > Taxaceae > Torreya > Torreya grandis. Next base: position 1,882,358 of record JARHVA010000606.1, on the reverse strand, counting down.
AAGAGCCTCATTCACCTTCTCCCACATTCTCATATGGATTTGGGGATACTAGTTTCTTTGGCTCTCAAACTTTTCCCTCTATTTTGACCCCTTCTCATACCATGACTTATTCTTCTTTGACTTATTCTACCTCCATGCCTAGTATCTACACTAACATGGTAGGTTTTACATCTAGTGGGCCTCTTCCAAGACCCACTCTCCTTAACTCTTCAACTATTGTATCATTTTCTACCCATGGTAATCATGCTTCTAGTGCTTCCTCTTCTCATCCCTTTACTAGTCCATATTTTACCACAAAATAAAATTTTGCCTCTAGTGCCTCACATTCTAACAACTCTTCTCAAACTCTTACCAATAACAATAGTTGTACCTAAGCCACTACTTCCAATTCTAATACTAAAAATAATGCTAACAATGCAACTCAAATAGATCAACTCTTATTATAAACCCTTAATCAAATGAACACTTTTCAATCTCATAATATAATTCAAATGATACAAATACAAAACCACCTTATCCATCTTCAAACCCACCCTCAACATATGTCATGGGGTATGCATAATCAAAATGTTTCCCCACCTCCTCTTCGAGATGCCCATGGTAATCTTATCCCTCAACCTCCTCTTGTCAACAAGATAATCAAGCATCTTCAAAATGTACCTATTACATCTCAAATTTCTAATATCGATATAGGATGTATCACCCCTACCATTTCTCACAATGGGTTAATTGATCCTACTCTTCATCTAAAGACATTTGTAAATATATATAAATATTGGGTCAAATTAAATACCTTCACTGCTACCAAGCTATTAGCTAAAAATCTCATAAGTGATGTTTTAGATCGATACAACTAGCTTAAAACTCATTTTATTACTAGTTTGTAAGATTTAGTAAATGCTCTAGTCTAAGATTTCTAAACTAGTGGTCTTCCTAAGAATACCTCAACCCATTTTATCAATTGTAAGCAATTTGAAAATGAAACTATCCAAACTTTCATTAAAATTTGGAAAACATTGTCCAATAAATGTGAACATAACATGGCCAATGATAACCTTTTCCATCTCTTTACAAATTCTCTTTTCCCAAGTTACAATATCAAGTCAAGACTCTCTCTCTCTCTCCATCTACTTTGAAGGAGGCTATTGACCAAGCTAAATGTCAATATTTCCTTATGCATCAATTTGAGCCACCCCAACCTTCTACGAGTACTCGTATCTTAATTAAGAAAAAGAATAATCATGCTACCAATGATGGTGTCATAGATTCTTATGATACCATTCACACTATTCAAGTTATTGTCCTTAACCAATATTTATAACTAGTTCCCCCTCCTCAATAATTCACCAATCCTCACTTATCTTCACCTAATAACATCAATGTTCACAAACCTTTATCCTCAGCCAAATTACTAAAACATCTACCGAGGCCTCTTGTATGAGAACTTGATCCCACTCATCCTATGAAATCTTGTTATGATCCCAATAAATTTAGTTGGTTTCATGCTAGTTAGGGTAATTCTCATGAGCTTGTAGGTAGCTTCATAATTTAGATAGGGGTTTTGTTTTTCATCCCAAATTTGACTATGATTCTATCATTTTAAAATTATATCAAGCCTATGACATTGATTTCAAAGCTCGTGAAACAAATACTAAATCTCAAGCTTTGAATCAAGCTAATGCTCATTTGGCCATCTATAAAGACCCTCTTCCAAATCACCAAGATAACCAAGATAAGCCCATCCCTTCTACCAATAATTTTGAAAGTCTTATTGACCCAACTCTTGAAGATAATGTGGTTAATATGACTAATATGTGAAGGGTGGTTGCTTTCATCAATCCTCAACCCATCTACACACCTCCATTGTCTCACACATTTTGTGTTATCCAAGATTCTTCTCCATCTCACTTAAATGAGTTAGATCAAGATGACCTTATAAATTTTGATGAACCAATTCCAAATCCTCCTTTGGATAACACTTACCATTCTATTTCTACCATCCCTCCATCTTTTTTACCTATCACCAATGATACTCAAGCCTCCATTAACACTTCTTGTAGAAATTCTCAACCCACACCTACATCAACTACTTTATCTTCTTAACATAATTTGCCACCTTATTCTAGACATTCTCCCTCTTATCAATATAAATTCTAATATACTTCAGCTCATCCTTTCAAGGACCTCCTTCAACACTATGCACCTCTCTCTAACAATCTTATTATGGGTTATGATGAGTGGGATCCTATCACAGAACTCACTAATCTCCCATCCCAAATCCCATTTATTAAGCTTATGAGGACCTCTTTGCATCATCAAAACTATCTTATGTAGCTTTTGTTTGTGATGAACATCCCTCATCCTCCCCTAGTAGGACATGAAGAAACTTTATCTGGATATGAAGATAACATATTGCAACAATGTGAAGAGAAGTCCATACATGTTGATGAAACAATGGATACTTCTCTTTCACTCAAGTTTCCCATCACTTTTATGATTCTTGATGAAATTCTACTTCATCCATATGATCATCCTCTATTCATTAGCATCCAAATTAGTGATATCCAAGTTAAGCATGCCTTTGATTGATGAGGGTTCCATCACTTATGTTGCCTCTTTAGATTTTATCAAAACCCTTCGATATTCTAAATGCAATCTCAAATCCACATGAATCACATGTTAAGGCTATGATCAAAGGCAAATGCATCCTTTATGTTGCATGTATCTTCCCATTACCATCCCACCTATTACCATTTATGTGAAGGTGATGATATTTAACTTTCCTCAACAACATCCTGCTTGGTAGGCCATGGACTCACAATATGAGAGTAGTTACTTATTCCTCATACCAATGCATTATATTCCCTCATAATGAAGCTATCTATAGGATTTAAGGTAACACTAACCCTTAGAATTTTAAACAATTCCAAGATCATGGTGTCTTCAATATTCTTATTCTTGAACCTTTACCCAGTATTCTATTTCATAAGTCTCAATGATTCAACTTTCCTATCAATTTTGATCAAGGTTACAATGGTCATCACAAAATCATTGGGAATATTCCCATAACCTCCTAGATTCTAATGACAATGAGCTTGACAAGATCAATCTCAATATTAAAACCTTTCATCTCTCACCTCATCTCATCTCTTAGCTTCCTGCTTCTTTACAACCTCATTATTGTAAACCTCTTTGTGATGACATCCCTATTATCTTAACTAAGACACAACATTCCATTCATCACACATCATTGGAAGACAAATTAATCCCTACCTATGTCATTGATCTTCATACACATGATTATGATGATGGTTATACCTTAGATGATACATTTTTAGGATGTCTTCTTCAGGCCCATGATGTTGAGATTATATGTTATCATTCCTCTTTACAATAGTATTTTAGTATATCTTCCCATATTCCATTATATATAGTTACTAGTTTTTGCATTTTTCCTCTTTATTACATGGTACAGATGGTGCAAACACCTCCAGTTTCTAAAGTACCTCATAGGAGTATGATTATAGATCATGCTATGATCGAGCCCTATTATTTTAATAGGTACCATGACCCCTATAGCTTGCTTATCCATGAGATGCATGCAACTCTCCTTCAACCTTATGTAGAACCTACCCCTCCCTTAGTAGAGCATGCTTCAAATCCCATTCCTACTAGCACTTTAACTGAGTCTATTCCTACTTTTGATCCCATTGCTTTATCTATCGAACCTAGTCCAAGCCCTTCACCACTACCATCTTATCTTGGTTATGGTTTGCTTCCTTTATCTCAGATGGATTTATTTCCCACCAAATGGGTTAACAATCCTTCCCAAAACTCCTTTCACTTCAGTTACACCTCCTCCTATGAGTAACTCTGTTAATCCTTCTCATAGGCATATCTATTACTTTCATAGCATAGATAACCAGTCATCAGTGCATTATCACAAGTTGTAATAATATATTAACACTTTACATCCTTCTACCCTTCAATCCTCAGACAAGGCCATACCTCCCTCAAAGGTACTTCCTAATTATATTCCTAAATACAAAGAGGTGTATTATATTTGGCATAAATGTGTCACCCATCACATTAATTATTGCCACATCCTTAAATAGCATATTAAATATCATATTTTAACTACTCTGACACCCTCTACCATTCCTCCCATAGGTCATTCTCATAATAAGGCTCTCTCTTATTCTCATATCGTTCCACCTCTTATGGTTCCATCCCGCTCTATGATCCCTTCTTCACTTCTTGTTCCTCCACCCATGGATCTCCCCTCACCTATGGATCCTAGTCCACCTATGAGTCCCTCACTTATGGATCCCTCTCCATTGATGATCCCTTCATCTCCTTCAGATTCCAATCCCATGCATTCTTTTGATTATCCCTTACATTATAGTCCTCCTTAGAATGATCCATCAAGCATTCCTACCTTTTCTATCAAGGAGATTAGACATGAAGTATTTTCCCAGTTTTCACTAAAGATAGATGAGACATTAGTTATAGTTCACATTCAACTTCATAGAGACTTATTAGATGTTCTGGATAATGTGCATGGTAAAATCTATCAATACTTATGAACACATATATGGTGTTCTTTAAATTTTTATTTGTATTGGATGTGTGTTCCAGATTTATCTTTATCTATTTATTAAATCATTTGACATTATGTTAAATTTGTATTTATATTTGATGTTAACTTTGATTTTTCACTTTATATTGCTTATAATATCATTTATGTTTGCATATGGATGCCTTCTTTATCATTTCCTTCTTTTTCTTCTTCCATTTTTATCTTTAAAAAATTCTTGTTTTCTTTTTATGATTGTTTCTATCTTATCTCTATAAACATGAAAAATGGTCATTGTGACGTGGTTATATAAACCTAATTTCCCTTAGTCATTCTTTCTTTACCATGTGATTAGTTAGCAAACAATTTATCTTATTATAATTTCCTATTACCAATCCACTTTAGATCTCCATTTTTTCCCTTTTGTAAACTAAGCATATACATGGTTGAGACTTGAGATCACATGTTGGTTCATTTTTAAGCCTAAGTATTCTAGTCAATTTTGTCTTTGGTCACATAGCTCCCTTTAGCCAAATCCTATAGCTCATTCATGTGTATCAATCTATCTCTCATGATTGGTAATTCAAAGTTTGTATGTAGGAATCTTTAAAAGCTTTAAAAATATTTAAAAGCCAAATAATTTAATAAAATGCATTGATCCAAAAGGCAAAACCATTTCAAAATTCTTAAAAGTTAAATCACACTAAAATACATGATTCAAAGCACATCTTCTTCTTTTAGTTGACGCTCAAACTCCAAAATTAGCCTCATAATTAATTTGAGGTCCATTGGGGTATGGTAGGCTAGTAGATTAAAAAAAGAGAATAAAAAAAATCTTTTAGTGATACAGACTTTCTCATGCAAGTACCCAATCTTCATAGTAAACTAACGGCTTTGTAAGGGGTCTTGAGGAATGGGGAACACTTCATGGAAAGGTAGGTCTATTTTACTTTTCTTTTACCAATCTACTTTCATGAGTTGATCTTAATAGCACACCTATTTTACCAAATAGATTTATGTCTATAGTGAATAGGTTTCCTTTATACATTGATGGTTTCCTTTGTACATTGATGGTGGCTCCTCCCTACACTCTCATACTTGCCTTATAGCCTCACCTACTAGTCTAAACCAACTCCTTGGTGTAGACACTATCCCAAGATCCTCCACTATCACAGGGTCATATGGCATCAATACCTCATCAAAGATCTCATGGAGTGTTCTCATCACCTAGGATCTCCATCTAGTCTCCTCCTCTATAAGATATATAAAATTCAAACAAGAAAGATATCAGATAATAGATATATCTCAAATATATATCTATCTATAATCTATCTCAAATAACTTAAGCAAATTTTAAAACCATCTATTATTATATGTTTGTGTGTCAACTACTACTATCTAGCCATCTATGCAACTACCCAATATAATTTCTCCATTAGTGCATCCTCAAAATACATCATCTATAGGTAAAGATCCAAGAGAAAATACTAGGGTCACCACTTGTTCCCATCTCAAGCTATGCCTAAGTGGTACCCCCATCACCCAACTCTATCCTAGCTTGCCTAATGGGTCATCTAGGATGACCACCATCTCTATTGTATCTTATTACTGGTTTCTCCCTTGATGGTGTGATGAAGGTGGTCATCTCTATTCCCAATATGGCATCAATTATGGTACCTCTATAACTCCTACATTCACATCTATATATTCTCTATAATCTAGTTGTCATGCTCAACCAGTCCATGATCTCTCACATCATGATCTGATCATTAGCCTAGCAACTAAAGACCCCAATCCTCCTCTCCCCCTTAGCTCTCTCATATGCCTAGACCAAAATTTGGGTACCACTATCAAAGTCACTAGGTGAGGGAGTCCCATCTATCCTGGTAGGTGCGTCATTAGATGCAACTCTATCTACTAGGTATAGTGGTCTATAATCTATGCCCATGTTAATGTTAATACCATTGTCTCCTAGCTTGGCCATACCATATCAATGTGCTTATATGGATGACACATGATGTCTACCTACCTAAGTATCTATAGTGATAGCATGTGGAGTATAGCCTATGATACATGATCTTAACACCACCTATGTACCTAAGGCAATCGATCATCAACCACATGGGGTAACCTAGATGGTTGATACATCAAAAATATCTCATATATCCAAGAACATAGAAAAATAATCAATCCCATTGTCTTCTACCCTATGGATAGCATCTCATACATTTCATTCATAATTTGGACCTAGATGACATAACCTAAATCATATAGTACCCTATGCTCCAAAATAGTCTAGCATAAGGCTATCAAGTATAGTGATACCTTACCATTAGACTCATGACAGATCACCTATATTATCACAAGTCCTATAATATCCTTTTGGATATCCAAAATCTATGACATATAAATGTCAAACAAGCTAACTCTTATCCCAAGATATATCCTATCTAAGTCTATCACCCATAGGGCTAAGGCTCTCCTCTCCTCCTGTCTATCTGGTAGTCTCATAATCATGGGCATACCTCCTAATATTAGTCCAATAACTACATGGACGTCTTATAGGGTGATACCCACCTCAATCATATCCCCATCCACCTCCCATCTAAATGTGTTAGTCAAATTGTTCTTACGCTCATAAGAACATGATTATCAGATCAGAACTCAAAAGAACTAAACACATATCCATAATCCTTCTTAGACCTAATATAACCAATGTCGATCGATCCTCAATTGTTAATCACTCCAAGAGGTCTAGGAGCTATACTACGTCCACCAAGCACCAAAATCTCAGATGCCCTTACAAACATTTTTTCCTCCATGTCATTTATAATCAAAATATATTTTTTCCAAATTTTAACAAAAATAAGCCTAATATGTTTCAATTTCTCAATTTTTTATAAATTTGACCTACTTTTATCCTAATTAACCATTTTAGTACTCAATTGGGAATTATGGGCCTTTCTAGCATTCTTTTAGTGTATTTCACTCATTTTCATACTATTTTGATCACTTAGTCAAAACATTAGGTTGACCAAATTTTCATCATTTTGACCAGGCTAACTTAATAAACTAAGTCAATCCTTAACTTCCCCTCCCCCAATATTAGGTCATCATAGTGGAATATTCTACTAATTTATAAATTATGTATTAAGAGGGTAGTATACAAAACAAACTAAGTCAACACACACCTACTAGGTCGATAGTGTGGATTTCACAAATTTTAGCCCACTATGTCGACTAGGTTAAACTAGTTGGTTCTGAATGCTAAACCCTTTCATTGCCTATAATAAATGCCTTCTAGTTGTTATTACTAGGATCCCTTTTAACCCATTTTCCCTTTTTGTTTCTACTACCCTTATAATCTTTTTTTAGTTCACTTTGGTTCCTGGAATTGCTCTAAAATACATTTTTTTATAAAACACTTAATTTTAATAAAATATTCAAAAACAAGATTGAAATTCTTAGTTGCCTACCTGTGTTGCACCCGCTATAGCCACTGGGCATCCCTCTCATCTCAGTTGTCATCTTCTATCTATCCTCTCTCTATTGCCTTTTGTTCAGTCTCTTAGAGCTCTTTTTCTCTCACCCATAAGTCAAACATAACCAAATGACTTCCCTTTTACCCTATTTTTACTTTTCACAATTCCTTACCTTTCAAATATTTTTTGTCAGATTCTTTATTTTACTCATATCTTTTTTTTTACTAACCCATTTTTTTAATCGTAAAATGTTCTAGAATCATGACATTATAGAAAATATTTTCCACTACTATATGCCTATTTTTTGCACTGATCTCTATAGGTTCACCTAAGATTCTTCACTTTGGATGCCTTCACTTCTCTTGTAATCTACTTCTTTATCTAGAACACTAAGGTAAGTAAAGGTATGTGTTGTTCAATTTTTTCCTTTCATTTATCTTATTTTCTCCTTACTGCATTTTACTTAACAATAGTGTTATGTGTTAGCATGGTCTATTCCTAAAGCGCCATCCCATGTTGCATTCACATGACACGTGATGAATTTTAAGTGGGGCATATGTATACACATAATATTTTCAAACTTTTATCACTTATTGAGGTTATTTATCTTTTAATAGCTCATCGAGTATCAATCTCTCTCACTACATGCCTTAAGGGGTGCACTGGTAAAGGGGTGGGTAGAATATTGGTGCTTTGCAGGATTATTATCCCTTTGCCACTTATTATCTACATACTTGTCTCCTAAAAACCATATCCCTAGGCTTATTCTTCACTCTTTAGTCATTTCCTAACCTTGAGCCCCTTTTGACTGTTCACTATATTAGGTCAATTAGGTTGACCCTGTATTGTTTTGGGTAAAATTCATTTAGGGTCTAAGTCAGCTCTTGGCTGACCTAGTGAATTCTTATCCATAACTATACTAGGTCGACCCTATCGATCAAAATTTTTGAAAGGGATTAGGGTTAAATTTTCTTATATATACAAGTTCATTTTTCCATTATTTAGATAATAATAGAAAAAGTAAGATCTATTTTGCATCTTCTTATCCACTATTCTACTTGAGGATCAAGATTAGGGTTTCATACTTTCTTTGGAGATATGGATCCTGTCTTGTGGAGAAGTCTTTTAGATGCATTGATAGGTTGTGTATCCTAGGGCTAATTCATCCTTGTCATCCTTACATAGCAAAATAACCTCTTGTGAAGCACCTTTACCAAGGGAGAGATTGAGGCTCAATGGATTTGTTTTCAAAGGTAAGTATTCATAACTTTGTTCCTCCTTTGTAAGAGTATATAGATATGCATTTGTAATTTTATTCCATGTATTAGGATTTTGTATACATTGATGTGAGTATGTATTCTATGCATGTTTACTTTTGTTTTTTATTACCTCTACTTTGTTAAGTTTTTTGCATTATTTTGATTGAATAGAGGCTTTGGAACCCTCCCTAAAATTTTGTATTATGATAATATATCCCCTAATTGGGTCTAACAAATCTCCATATTGGTCATGTTCCCAATTATCTAATGTATCCCCAATCAGAAGTGTGAGTATGATCTATCTTCTCTAAGTTGGAATTAATTTATATACATGATGCATTTTGGATTGCATACACCCTATGTTGTGATGTAATATATGTGGTTGATTTCATCCTCAATATCTTAGGTGGATTGTATTAGCAGCTAGATCACATCTAGTGTATAGGGTCAGGTAGATTGACACAACCCAACTTACTCAGATATTGGGCTTATGAGAGGATCCCACTAACAAGGTCAAGGATACCTTTGGTTGGCATGGCATGAGCTACACATTTTTTAAATAGGGTTGGGCCCATACAAACCACCTTGGATCTAGATGTAATGGGTAGCTACATCTATGATACCTATAGGTCTACAATGTCGCTAGAGGATGTCAACATATATCTCTACTTGGAATGGGGGGATCTATAATGTCTACAAGGATCATACGCTCATTTAAGGAGATAATCTCTAGCAAGGAGGGAGAGATGAACATAGCATAGGCCAGCTAGGGCTGAGCTCAGTAGGTATCCAAGATGAAGTGAGGGGGTTAGTGGTGGAGAGAGGCCACCATGGTGAGGACCACTACCACGAGGAAGAGTATAATCTATAAAAGGGATGTAGAGGCCATCAGAGTTACTAGGTAAGATAAGTGTATTTATTATATATCACTTTATCTTTATACTCGTCCTTAGTAAGAGCTAATATGTGACTAACACATATGTTTTATGTATGTGTGCAAGAGACCAACCTAGTTGGATTAGATTCCAGGTGGACCTACTACTGAGGGAGATATTATTTGATGTGGTGCTGACACCCATGACAAAGTGGGTGCCACATCTATCAGTGGGGGTATACCCACATACACACTTCTAGTAGGTGGGTGCATGAGCCTCACATGAGCTAGCCTCACTGAAAATCCCCATTCTATAGAGAGGTGATGATGACAAAAGGGCCAAACTATTATGTGTAATTTTTATCTTTTTATGATATTCCTTTTCAAAAATAAGGACTGTATCACCAACCTTAAATTTATGAGGGTGCACCAACTTCTAGAATTGGTGAAGTTGATAGTGTTAGTAAGCATGGTTATAATCAAGAGAGGTTATACATCACTCATATAATTTCTCAAGCTTAGTGTTACAAGTTGTACATTCTTCCTCATCATAAAGAGATCCAAATGTCTTGATTCGTAGTGAAGGGATTAAGACCTCCAAGGGAAGAACAGCCTCAAACCCATATAAAAGAGAGTATGGGGTTGTTCTCATGGCTATTTGAAAGCTGGTCTAATAGGCCCAAATGTTAGGATAGAGCATGAGATGCTAGTCACTCTTAGACTGGGCAATGGTATAAATAAGCATCTTCTTCAAAGTTTTATTTGAAGACTCTACTTTCCCATTTCCCTAAGGGTAATAGTTAGAGTATAAGTAGAGCTTAAACCCAAAGTGTTTAGTGAGCTCATGTATCTCAGGGCTTTAGAATCCAAGGCCATTATTGGCCATAATCATAGTAGGAACCCTAAACCTATAAATAAGTTAGTTCAAGACAAACTTAGAGATGGTCTTCCCACACATACCACTAAGAGGCATGGCCTTAACCCACTTTGTAAAGTATTCAATGGTGGTGATGAACCAATGATGGACATCAAAAGAGGTGGGTTAAACTCACCAACTAAGTTAAGATCCCAAACTAATAAAGGCAAAGGGGTAGAAATAGAGTGTAAGAGGTTAGTAGGAACATCGATGATATCCTTGATGACTTAGCACATCTTACACTTCTTGGCATATTATACCACATCCTTAACAATAATGGGCCAATAGTATCCCATCTTGATAATATAATAAGTGATGGCTTGCCCTCTTAGGTGGCCACCACAAACATTCCCATGAGACTCCTCAAGTATGAGATTGATATCCTTAGGGTGAAGGTACTGCATCAACACACCATTGAGACCCCTCTTGAACAAGATGCCACCAATGATGACATAGTAGACAACTAGCTTATAGATTTGATAGTTTTCCTATGAAGAAGTGATAATGGGATAAGAATTATCCACAAGGTAATATATAATGTCTTGATACCAATCACACTCAGAGACCTCAACATGGTTGACTGAATAAACCATCTCATTAGGAAAGGCATCATCAACTAGTTCTGTGTTAGGGTTGGGTAGTGGGAACTCAATAAGTTGATCAACCAAAACCAATCCCTTGGTAAACTTTAGGTTGATGATGCATAGGTTGAACTCCTAAATAAGCATGATCTACCTCATAGTTTTGCCAACAAGATGTGTCTTATTGAGCAAGTAGTGAAGTGGATCAGATTGGATAATCATGTTGGTAATCTAGCCCAACATGTAATGTTGTAACTTCTTTATAGAGAAGATGAGGGAGAATCATTCATGCTCAACCAAAGAATATTTGAGTTTAGGGCCAACTAATGTATGATAGATGTAGTAAATATCTCTCCCCTACTGGTGTCATCATTTTGGCATAGCATGTCTTTGATGGAAAGATCAGTGATGGAGGTATATAATATGAACTCACACCCCTCAATGGGTTTCATTAGGATAGGAGGATTATAAAGCATATTCTTTAATTCCTCAAAAACCACTTGAACTTCTATAGACCATAATAATGGAGTGTCCATGTGTAAGAGATGTGTGAGGCATATGGACTTGTGAGCATACTCCTCAAGGAAATGTCTAAGAAAGTTGAGTCTTCCTAGGAAGGACTGAAACTAGATGAGTTTACATGGGGGAGGCATCTCAAGGATTACCTTGATCTTTTTAGGATCCAATTTAGTACCCCTCTGTAAAATGAGGAAGTTGAGAAGTTTTCTAGCAAAAATTTTAAAAATGCACTTCTTAGGGTTGAGATTGATGTGATACTCTTAGAGATGCTCAAAGATGATCTTGAGGTCTTGCACATGATCATCTCACTTGTGATATTTTTCAAGGATATCATCAACATAGCACTAAATTATTTTATGGATACGGTCATGGAAAACATGGGTCATGGCACACTGATATGTAGCCTTGACATTCTTCAGATGAAAAGGTATGTCGGTATAGTAGAAGGTACCCCATGAGGTAGTAAACATCATCTTGTGTTGGTATTCAAGTGCAATTTGCATTTGGTTTTACCAGAGAAACTATCCATGAGGGACATGATCTCAAAGCTAGCGATTGAATCAACAATCTAGTCTATGTAAGGAGTAGGAAAGTTATCCTTTGGGTAGATCATATTGAGATCCTGAAAGTCAATATAGATCTGAATAGCTCCATTCTTCTTGATAATTGGAATATTGATATAAATCCATTGAGGGTATTCAACAATTTGGATAAAGGCAACTATGATGAGTTTCTCAATATCTATTTGGACCAACTAGGAGACTTTAAGAGTCATTGATAATTTCTTTTGGTGAATGGACTGGATCCCATTATCCATACCAAGATTATGGATAATTATGTCAAGATACATGCCCTTTATATCAACATATTCCCAAGTGAATACATCTAAAAATTCATGCAAGAAGGCAACCAAAACATATCATTCCTTTAGAGCAAGGCTAGTATTGATCTTGATGATCTTAGGCCTTGATAAAGTGTCAAGGTTGATATCGATGGATCCTTTAATATCCATAGCATTTCCTTCCTTGAAACACTTAGGAAAAGGAGGGAACAACTCATTTAACACTTCAAGTTCAACCACCAAGATAGTTAACATAGGAAGGCTTGGGGTTGGTCCATCTATGTGAGAAATCCCCTAACCAAGATGATCAAGGGGATAATGATACTCACAACAAGCTCACATGATCTTGGTGTAAGCCTTTCTCTCCTTAAACAGGTTGCATGTTGTAACATGAATAAAACAAAACTCAAGATCAGACTTGGCCACTCTAGTGGTCTCAATGGGAGATGCATGGAGAGATCCAATACTCTGATAGGCAAATCATGATGCAAGGGTGAGTTCAACATCTAAGGAAACATCCTAGAATAAATATTCAAAAATAAATGGGATGGCCTGGCATCATGGAGTAGAAGATGGAGTCAATTGAAGTGTGCTAGATACTAAAGGAATGAATGGATATCAATACTCAGTCAGATTAAAATGTTCATCCTTAAATAAATAAGACTCAGAAATAGGGGGTGTATGAGAATCTATAGAACCCCATGAGGAGATAGTTAAAGCCTCACCTAAGGGCTTTGTCTTTGTATAAAAAAATGCCTAGGGATTTAGGTCAACCTCCATGGTGTGAACCTCACCTTCATGCACAAAATACACCATGCAAAACATGGCTAATACAATGGCCTGCATGGTAGCAGTCCAAGGATGACCAAAAATCATGTTGTATGAAAGATCAAGGTCTTACACACAAAACTTGATTCTGACTATCTTGGGGCTAAACTTGACTCGAAGCTTCACTTTCCCCACTGATGCAATTGTTTCATTGTTGAAACCAACATAGTTATGGAAATAATTAGAGATATTTTTCTAATTAATCTCAAGATCATTAAACACACATAGGGTCATGATATTTAATGTGGCTCCTTTATTGATGATGCACCACTTAACACAAAAAACATCAATAATAGTCTCGATATAGAGAAGGAAATTATCCCTTTTTCTAGAATCAAAACATATGGAAAAGAGGTTGGGTCAAAATATAAGATGGGAAGATGAGGCTGCTCATGTTTATCAGAGTTGAACAACACTTCAACATCATCATGTAGCAGACCGTCATGAAAGAGACCAAGCTCATCAAAGATGAGACCCCTTTGCTTAGGTCAAAGGTGAAGAAGGTCTCAAATGGATATCCCAATTGAAAGTGTCTACAACTCCTCTATGATAGACTAAGGATGTTTTCTATCCTAGGGAGGGATGTTACACCTAAAGTCAAATTTAACCTTAGGAGTTCCTACCCACATGGGCTAGATACGAGTTCCAGCACCACTAGTTTCTCTAATAAGGTTAGTGGCCTGATCAAAGCATGTGTTAATAAATCACTCATACCCAGTAGAGGCTATGTTGATAGTAGCAATAGCCTTGTTACTCTCACACTTGTATTTCCCTCTCAGGTCAACCTAAGAGGAGTCAAAAGAGGTGAAAGAGTAAGAAGGATAACATGGGGCCTTAGCCTTAAATTTCTTGTTTTTATTCCTCTTCTTCTCTTTGTCATGGTCATGAAGAGGCTCCTTGAAAAAATTCAACTTGAAATTGGGTTCTTCAAGAGGATAACTCTGTGACAAATGTGAGGCTTTCCCATTAGAGTTTTGGGTGGCATAATTTGCATCATCTTGCCCACTCATCTAATGGAAGTTGAAAAACTTGTCAGGGTCATAAGGAAACATCATCATTTTTTTTGTTGTGCTTGATTTAGAAGCCTTATTGTTACTTGGATTCTTATTCAATACATTTATATCATGACTATCCTTCTTGTCCTTATTCTTGAGATGAGAATCAGTGACATCATCACTAGTTGCATTTCAATTATGATCACATGAAGAGGATGACTTTTGGGAAGATACAATATGTATACCCATACTCACCTCAAACACTTCAATATTTTGACACTAATTAATATCTTCATAATAAGAGGTAGTTTCATGCTTAAGGACCTCAAGTTGAACCTCCTACCTCAATACTCATGTGAGCATATCATAAATCTAGTCATCTAGAAACCTAGTCTTGCATGTATGAATAGTTGAATTCCATTTACGCATAAAATAAAATTTTGAATTGCATTTGGATTTCACCATAGAGGTGAGTCACTATATTCTAAGTTTAAAGGGTTTGTAAATATCAAAAAATTAGAACAAGTCATCTAGAAGGAGCTAGAAACTAGAGAGAGAATCTAGAGGTAGATTTTGAAACCAAATAAGATCTTTAGCTTGTAGAGAATGAGCAAAGAGATTCAACATCATACTTTTATCCTATTCCCAATCCATACACACCATCATGAATGCCATAATATGTTCCATATAACTAGATTATTTCATCCCATTGAACTTAGCTAGTTTGGGGATAGGAGTAGGAAGAGGAATAACATGCACCCATAGGACTAGAGGATTCTGATAGAGATGTTCATAAGCAAGGTTGATATCAATCTAAAAATGAAATATGAGAGGGGGATCATGATGGTGATGATTTTACCTATGCCCATAGGCATCACCATGACCATGACCATGGGGAAGATGATGTTAGGGTAGTTCCTAACAGGGAGGATGCTCATGATGGAAATCATCTCTACCATGGGGTGGAGAACGACCATGGGAAGTGTGATGGTCCCCAAAAGGGATGATGGGAAGATGTAACATGTTTGTTTAAATGGTTATGATGACCAAAATATCCACATTATTAATCATGTTCCATAATATGATGGTCAGTCAATGGGTGTTGATGCTCCAAATATTCCTCCCATAGATCTTTAATTTATAGATGATGATCTAAATAATCATGCTCATTGGAAACTCTAAAATAAGGACTAGGAGGATGGGAGGAATCCCATGATGGGGATACCTTATTGAGTTATAATACCTATGACCCATAGCATGGATATGAGGATGTTCTTTCTCTAGAGTTTCTAATCAAGAAAGAAGTAGGGAACTTGTGTGAGAACTGATCGAGGCACTTGAAACTGAATAGGTACAAACTTTGTTTCTAGAGGAAGCATACCATCAACTCCTTGGGAGAGAATGATGCACTTCATTCACCTAAAGATGTCTATGACAATCATCAATAATCACACATAGCTCATCAGGTCCTAGTCACACAAGGGGATCCTCATCACCTCAAATGGGTGAATGAAATGTAGCATGAGGCTGAGATGAAACATTCTCAGATGAATGAAGGTTGGACTAGCGAAAAGGAGACCAATTCCATTGGCTATAGGCCTACCAATATTGTTCCTTTTTGAATGTGAGAGGGTGTAGACTACCATGTTAGGTCGAGGGAAGTTCCTAAATCCTATGGTGTCTATGGCATTCCATTACAAATGTGGCTTGTTCATTAGTGAGTTCAAGGATAAGACCATGAATCTATTAGGATTGGCATCCCAATGGTGGTAGATCAGCCATGGATGTAATGAAGCACAAGCAACATGGAAGACAATATAAAAGGAAAACCAATAGAGAACCAATAGGGAGAATGACACAAAACCAAAGTAGGAGAAAACAACCAAGGTGAGATCCAAAACATAACTAAAAGCAAATCATAATAGCTAATAGAGGGGAGTTAGCTAAGATAGATATAAATGGGATACAAATAATGTGAAACCATATGTGAGGTCCCACCTGGCATGATAGAATGTATCTCTAAGAATATAAATGGAACCACTAGTGTTTAGCAAGGTGTTAAAGCAAACCACTAAGAGGCTAAAAGGCTCAAAGGTCTTATGGGCTACAAGAGGGCTATAGTGGATATTCAGTTTGCTATCTTGCACCAAGATATAGAAAAACTTGTAAACCCTATTGGGGCTATCATAAAAAATCTCATAAAGTATGCAAGTACCTCTAGTTTATCCAAAAATAATAAAATCAAGTTGCTAAGACTAGACTATTTATTGCATATAAAATATGGAAACAATAATACCAAATAAAGAGAGCTAACAAATGAAATGTAAACCTAGATTTTAAGGCACTTTCAAGCCAAACAAAATATGTTTTAAGCAATAAATATGTTTTCAAGAAAGGGTTCAAGATCATGCCTAATCTAGATTTGAGTTATCTTTTGAATTCAATGATATTGTTTTCTAACAGTGCAATGTTCTAGTTTACCAAGAGAGGGAGATTGTTTAAGCAAGTTGTCAAGTTTTTTTTGATCATGTAGAGTCCTACTATGTTATATAATTTTTTCCAATGCAAGCACAAAATATAATGTTAAATATTTCAAGCAATGAATATATCTTGTAACCACATATGAATTCAAAATCTTCATAAACTATTCTAAATAATGTACAAACAACTAAATTACTAAAAAAAATCAAACCCTCACATATACACTACACAAAATAATAGAGTTTCACTTTTCATAGAAAATTTCCCTCAGATCAAGGTCAAATAAGAGGTGAAGATGTTCTACCAACCAGGAATCCAAGTTTGGAAGCAAGGTAGGAGGAAGACTAAGCTATGTGCAAGTTGAAGTCCAAACCAAAAGCTAAGAGCAAAGAAGGAGGTGAAGTGAGAAGTTTTGATGGAGTAAGAGCTCTAACCAAGTGCACAAATCAAGTGTAATGCCAAATGTATAAGCTAAAATCAATCCACAAGAAATAAGAAATAAGTGAGAGTAATAATGGAGTCTCTAAGAAAATGTGTAGCAACATATGGGATCCTCTATCACCAATCAAGCTCAAGAGTGCCAAAAATGAATTAAGAGAAATTCAAAAAGGCATGAGAGTCAAAAGAGGGAAGAAAAATCAAGAGAGAGTATGGAGAGATGAAAATAGAGGCTCAAATTAATGATAATGAGGCATATATCCAAACCCCAATCCACCAAAAGACTTAAAACTAGTCCTTTTTTATTGTTTGGGCCCAAACAGGCACTTTTAGACACATTATGTCTAGGCCATAGCTTTGGCAAAGGAAAAGTGTAGGCTAGGCCATGTGTTTCCTCCACACAATCCATATCCTAGGTCAAACAAGGGTTTAGGCTAGTCAACCAACTCCTTAAAGGCCCGAGGGGGTCTCTATAAGGCTTGTCTTGCATGCAAAAGGACAAAGATGGACTAAGGATGTATGGAGGGTAAGAATATGATGTGGGAGAGGTGTAAGCATGTGGTGAATGTCTCAAATTGGGATTACTAGGGTTGGTATTTTGTACATAAGTTGATGTGTAATCATAAAGAGGAGTAGGTCATGGTAAGTATGATTATAGGCCCCAATACCAAGCCAGTACCATTGCCAACATAGATCCTTTTCAGCGTAAATATCCTGAAACCATCCATAGATCACTTTCTAGTTCCTTGCTTATAACCAACTTCCCTATCACATCTAAAATAATATTCTAATAATCTAACAACATTCAGGATGACCACTTAGTTAGCATTTACTCTCCAAGTTGATTGCTTCTTCTTTACTCAATTGTATGGTGTATTACAAAAACTTGCATTGGCCAATGTTGGTTCAAGGTTTTTTGTTGTGTGCGTCAATTGGATCATCCTCATTGACCTAATTTATTGTGTGTTTCTCTTCATTCCTTTCTTTAAAAATTACTTGTAAATTTTTTTCATGTTTTAGTACACAGTCATTCTGCTCAACATAATCTCTTACAAATTATTTATTTTCCTTGCTTGCAGTACTAGGTCGACCCTATCAACACAGTACTCTTTTCTACTTCCCAAGATATATAACTAGGTCGAATCTATCTTTTTTTGCCTTTTTTTTTCCAAGTTAAAGAAATAGGTCAACCCAATTGACCTTGTATCCCTATTTTCTTAATTTTCAAACCCTGCTTTTTATAATAGGTTAACCTAGTCAACTCTATACTCTTTTCTTCCTCTTCATATTTCCTTGCTTTCACATCACTTTTACCTTATCTAGTCCTTTTCCTTCATCATGAAATATATATTTGAAGACAACATTGAGTTTAATTCAATGGATATGATGAGTCTTACCAACCTCATAGGGTCTCTCACAAGCAGAATAAGGATCCTCTCCTAGATGAGATTAATGTTCATATAGTCACTTGCATAATGAATTATGGGACCCCTCCCCATTCCTCTTCATTGTATAATCTCTCTTCTCACTTGAATATAAACCCATATTATATTATACCTCTAAAATCATCTTCCTTATCTCTGAATTTCCTCAACATTGAGGAAAGGATCCATCTACCATTTACCATCTCATGATTAGTGGTTAAGCTGAAGAGCCTCATTCACCTTCTCCCACATTTTCATATGGATTTGGGGATATGAGTTTATTTAAATCTCATCCTCTTCCCTCTATTTTAACCCCTTCTCATACCATGACTTATTCTTCTTTGAATTATTCTACCTTCATGACTAGTATCTCCACTAACATAGCAGATTCTGTAGACAGTTAAATCTAGCCACCTATAACCTCCAACCAGGATTTTAACCAATTTATACCTAAAGTGCATAATTTGGCATAAAAACATTAAAACACACTCAAATATGTGAAACTAACATATTCAAGTGCCAATTTTGGCTAGAGTATCATTAAATGGGGTAATGCAATTTATGGGCTAGTTAACTTTGATCATATCATTTTGAGTCAAAATGCCAATTTTACACCTAGGTGCTCTGGATTGTTCTTTCCTATCAAATATCTTACATGAGACACATGCATTTATTATTTGGTGTTGGAAAAATCCTAAATGGGATAATAGATCCAATACATCTGGCATCACCTTTCAATTCTAATCCTATCAAATTTTGGACCAATAATAAGGCATTCTGATCAATTTGAGTAATTTGTGCACAAAGTGTTTAAACATGCTTAGAGATAATTAATCCAAGTTAGAGCCTATTTAATAATTCCATGGAAATTTTTTGAATACTTGTTTTTAAAAATGAATATTGAATATATACATCATTAGGTGACCTCATTTTTTAGGAAGACATCCCTAGGCCATAAATGCCACAAATATCAAGATTCGTGCCTCCCATGCCTCTTAATTGCTCCTCTATCCCAAATATTGATGAGCCTATTATAAATTTTAATTTCATAATTGGATTAATCCTTATCCACACATCTCAATCTTGAGATGGGCAGTTCAGATTGATCCTAGTAATTTACAAAAATCTATAAATAGAGAGGCCATGAACATCATTTTTAAGATATGTTGGTGCAAAGTTATTATTCTTAAATATATTCAAAAGTCTTGATAATGAAAATTTATAATGCACAAATGATTCCAAAAGCTATTTCAATTAGTGTTACTATGCCAAATTGATTCCAAGCCAAGCCAAGCTAAAGCCACAAGGTGTCAAGGAGAAGAGGAGATAGCCAAGCCTCTTTTGATGAAGATTTCATGAGCACAAGCCAAGAAAGCCACTATAACAATAATTTTAGAGAATAAAAATAAGGTAAAAAAGGGTTTATTTTGCATTTTAGTTGTGTGTTTTATTCATTTTTGTTAACTAAGCTCTCCCTAGTGTCTAGGCCTACAGATGTTATGCTAGTTAGTGTGTTTCTTTCATTTTATTTTCATTTTGAAACTAAAATGATACTAATAATTCTCTCTTGATTCAAATTCTTAGATCACATAATGGCATGCCCAATGGGACCAAATTCATCCCACACATGAATAATATCATTATATAACTTTAAAATCTACATTTGGATCATTAAAACTTTCACAATTTGATTTTCTAAATTTGTTTTGCCATTTTATTTGTCATGGGTTTACACAGTAATCACCATTGGTTACTAAAATTATTTTCAATTGGCATAGCCATCATCGGTCACTATTGGTATAACCATTATTAGTTAGAAAATCATCCTTAGTTAGTAAGTGTAACCATCATTGATTAGTAGAACAGACGTCGATCACTATGTTTTTCTTAAAAATACAAATCTAAGAGCTCTTTTTTTCAAGTTCATTATTTCAAACCCAAAGTAGCTTTAAGGCTAAAGGACATACTAACATTTTTGTTGTAGGACCAAGCTTCAAATTTGCTAAAAACATGTTTATATCACCTTGTGCATGCTTTAAAATATATTAGGAACCTTGTTTTGGTGTTTAACAAAAAAATTAGATGTTTATGGTGAATGTTTTCAAAGTTTACAATTAAGACCAAGGGGTCAAAAGAACACCATCACACCTTTCAATTTGAGATTAAAAATGAACTCACCTTTCCAAGCATTTTGTATTCACTTATTTGTTCAAATTAGATTTGTGTTTGGCAAATAAAGGGGTGTTGCATGTATGCTCTTCCATTTGTCCCCTTTAAGGAACCCTTGGAATCAAAAGCACCATTCCTATTACAAATACCCTAGTCTAAGGCTTAGAAATAAAGTCATCTTAATCACTCCCCAAAAACTCATCAAAGTTTGGGTGACATTGAAAAAAACCCTAAAGCCTTTCTATTTCATGCTTTCTTTATTTTTATGCAAACTTAGCTTGCGAGGGGGACTTCATCATTTCATAGGAGTTTTTTTATAGAAGCTTTGACCTAGGGTTTCATCTCCTGACATTGATTTCACTTACTCCTTCTGAGTTGTACATAGGATGTATTTGCATTTGGACATCGCACTACACTGAGTGAATAGCAATATCTAGTGGTTATAAAAAGGACTAGACCTTTTTACAACTAGCCAATGTCATGGTCACCTAATTTTTATGCTTCTATTTTGCATCATTTGATGTGAAAGTCATTATACAATTGATTCCCCTAGAGACATTTGAAACTTGATAGTTAGTCAACCCCACATTGTCATTCCCTTGTTAGGATTTGGATGGTTATACTTAGTGTATTTTGGTCATTCATCTTACTTGGTGTTTTTGAGACTAAAACTTGTTTTTTAATTATAAACCATGTCCAAACCAGTTTGTTTATATGCCACTCTTTTATCTAAAGAAGATTTATGCTGGTTGTTTTACACCACGCTTGTGCCTTGAATTTTTTTCTAAATTTGTTTATGTGTGTGTCATTTGAGTTGCGGAGGGTAGCGTTATGCTGCCTAAATCATGTCAAAACATTATGAGCCTTTTGAATCTTTGAAACATAACATTGACCACATTATTTGATAATGCTTTCACTATTAGGCTACTTAATTTGTTTCAAGACTTGTTTACCATTGTATCAAAACCATTTTTCAAACCATGTCATGTATACCATTGAGACCTTTATCTTGTGCCATCATGCTGTCCAATCTTGTCTAGTTTGTTTGGTCATATCCTAATCTTCAACATTGATTTTTTAATTAGCCTTGTCAAGTTTGGATTCAAATATTGTTTAATTTTTTTAGGCCTCAATTCGTGGGGCTGATACATAGATCTTTCTCTTTTGGGTTGCATAACGTTGCTTAATCAATTACCCAAATTTGAAAAATATTGATGGTTTTTTTGTTTAATGCCTATCCTCATCATTTTTTATGCCTTTATTTGAGAGAACATAGCCTTTCTCAAAGAGCCTTTTATCTTATGCCTTATGCCAACTTATCATGTTTATGTTTGATTCTGTGTGTTAGGTTTATGTCAAATTTATTTCTAAACTTGTTAGATTAAATCAAATCATATTAATATTTATTCAAAGTCTAGAATTTTTTGTTGTTTGGCCAAAAGTCCTAGTATATGCTTATTTTTTTGAGCCTAGCTTTTTACTTTGCATTTGGACAAAAGACCTAACAACTCAACTTTTCCATTTCCTTGTTTAGACCTTGTTTAGAACACTTTACCTAGACTTTTTGTTCGGTGAATATTTTGTCACCAGCTGACTGATGACAAAATAGGTGCATCAACCACAACATAAGGAGATTTATACATCAAAATGGATGCACTGACCATAGCCAGATTGGGACAAATCTCTGACCTCAGCAAGGGGAGGTTCCTTATAATTTATATACTATAGATATAAGTTGATAATAGACATAGGGTTAAAATCATACCATCCATCTCTCTTTTTTCAGAGATGATGTTCATAGAATAGAGGAGAATTATGGTGTAATTACTAAAAGGCACTTCTCTTCTTTCAAAAGTGATATTTAGCCAACAATACAATTCTTCCTGGGTAGTAATAGAAACCACAAGAAATCAATGAAAGCACAAAGTCTTTCATTGTCTCTCCTACTGATTAGGACAAAGGAACAAAGTAGTTTGAAGTGTATCCCAAAGACTCCACTTCAACTACAATAGAGTAAAGGATAACGAAGGATAAAGAGAGCTTAAAGTCTCTCTAGTATCCTTTACACAAAACGTAGACTGAAGACAATTATGGTAGCACAAAGTCTCCCACAGTCAATTTCAGGACATCTTCCAACTTACTTCCACTTGTTCTACCTGTTTGATTAAATGGACAAGAATGTCTTTTGGAAATAGACATAAGAACAATTTCTTAGATAACACAAGCTTATTCCAACACAAAGTCTAAAAGGTCACTTGCTTTCTCATTCATTCAACAAAATATGATTAACAGTTTGAGCTCAAAGTCTCAAGAATGCCTTTCAATTTGGGTAGAACTTCACTTCTAATAACAGAGAGATCTATCTTATGCAAAATGAGAGATTACAATATATAGCATTACAAGAAAGACTTGGGTGCTTGTTTTCATGAAATTGGCCTATGCTAAATTGAATGCATTAAATATCTATGAAAGGGCCATGCTAGAATAAGTCATCGGACTTGACTTTGGCATTTTGAATTATCTCAAATGTCTCCTCCTAAGTATGGGTTGTCTGGTCTTCTTTATGATGCTTATACAACTATTCATTTGCCTTTACTTAATGCAAAAAAATAGGCTGCATCCTTGAATGTTTGTGTTTTCTGATGTCTACCTGGTGGACTATTCCATCTACTAGAAATAACTCTCTTTTAGATATTTTTGGATTTCTTATAGTTGTTCTCTCTTTCCTTGCCACATTTTGTCTCTTCTTAAGCAATCTGAGCTCTCGAGGCTACCTTCTCACTTTTTGCTGGTCTTTCAGCTCCTTTCTGGGCTGGTTGCTGAGCTTGTTCTCAGGTCTTTTGAAAACCAATGGTTATTCCATTACCCTAAAATTGACGTCCATGGGGATGTCATTGGTTGCCTTGAACCTCTTTGAATCTTGAACTCTTTTGGTTCAATGGTTTAACGGTTCACCGATTTAATGTTTTGTAAAGGGCCGCATTCGCTCTCTTTTTCTTCTTCAATTGAACCATTTGGTCAAAATTATTTCTAGAATCTTTTGCTTCCTCCATTCACTTGAAGCTTCCTTTCAAACTTTGAACCCTTTGAACCTTTGAACCATTTCAGTTCAAGGTTTAATGGTTCATTCGCTTTCTTTGAATCTTTTAAAGCTTCAAACTTTTTGGATCCCTTCCTTTTCTAAGTCTGTCAAACTTACTAGACTCATTGAACCTTTGAACCTTTGAACTCTTACGGTTCAAGGTTCAATGGTTCAACGGTTCAATCTTCATTCTTTGAATTCTTTTATTCTCTAAGTCTTTTGAACTTGTTGAGCTCATTAATCCTTTGAACCTTTCAAAGTTCAAGGTTCAATGGTTTAATAGTTCAATTTTAACTCTTCAAAGCCTTCTTTTCTTTAAGTCTGTCAAAGTCTTTGAACCTTTGAACCTTGCAGAGGCAGGGTTTAATAGTTCAATGGTTTAAAGTGGTTCATTCTATTTGTTTGAATCCCATCATTAAGTCTTTTAATTGAACCTCCATGATAAACCATCCTCAAAACACTAAGGAAAAGCCTTAAGTGTTTTGAACTTATTTTGAAGAAAGCCCACCTATTGAACTTGTGACTTCTTTAGCTAAAAAGGCTTGAATATTTGAAAAACTTAACTGCTTAGAACATTTTTGAGAAAGAAAAGAGAGAGTTTTGGTCTGCATGACCAAAATGGTCAGTATGTAGTCCAAAAAATCAAGTGACAGATTTTAGGAACAACAGTTGGCTCCAGTTGGGGAACTTTCATCGATTAAAATTGAAGCAATTGAAGGGAGTAGAAACCAGAATCTTAGTGCCTTCATCTATGCCATTAGGCTATGGAGTCATGCTTACCAAAAAATAAAGTTGCCAAAAATAAATGGTGCCAAAAACAAATGAAAAAAACAAAACAAAGAAAGACTATACATATATACAAATGGACTTATTTGATACGTAAAGGATTAAAGTGCTTCAGATGTTACCCACTGTGAGGCAGAGTAAATGGCATTTCATCTTGATATCTCAGCAAGAAACTATTTTCACCATTTAAATGATGAATGGAAAATGGGCCTCTCCATAGGGAATCTAATTTTCCATGCATTCCTTTTGGTTCTCTCCTCTTGTCCCACAACAAGACTTGATCTCCAACTTGAAAATCATAGATCCTTATTTTCTAGTCAAAGAGTCTCTTTACTAAACTTTGATGCACAGCAATTCGGTCCACCACCATAGTTTGTTGCTTATTAAGTCTAGTCAAGCACATGATCCTTTTGTCGATGGAACTTTCAAAAGTTGAATCTTCCACTGCCTTTGCTAACTTTAATGTTGGTAACTCTAGGGTGATTGGTATCTATACATTAAGACCATACAGAAGTTAGAATGGGGACATACCTATTGCCCTCTTGGGTGTGATTTTGTCTACCCATAAAGCATCAAGCAATGTTTTATGCTAGGTTATTTGATTTTCATCTACCAGTTTTTTGATAATGGTAACCAGGTTCTTATTACTTGATTCTACATGACCATTTCCTTGCAGATAATAGTCAGAAGAGTGAGAGAGGATAATCTCATAATAGTAGCAGAACTGGGTAATCTCATGAGAAGAGAAACAGGCTGCATTTTCTATTACAATCTTGGTTGGGACCCCAAACCTAGAAATGATATTTTCTTTGAGGAAATTATATACTACCTATGAAGTAGCATGCTTGATTGGAATGGCTTCCACCCACTTGGTAAAGTAGTCTGTGGCTGTGAGGACATAATCATGTCCAGCACTCAAGGATAGATTTACAGTGCCAATGAAATCAATTCCCTATTGTTGAAATGGCTCTTTTATCACCACAAGCTTGAGAGGTAACACAGCCAACTTGGGTTTGCCAATGAACTATTGACACAGCTCGCATCTATGCACCCAAGTGTATAAATCTCAAAATAGATTAGGTAAATAGTACCTAGCTCGTAGAATCTTATGGGTAGTCATAGGCACAAAAAAAGTCCTCCACAAGCTAAATTTTGAAATGACTCCAAAAGTTTGTTATGCTACACTTTATCCACACAGTGAAGGAATACCCCATCAAGGTTCATCTTGTACAGAGCATTGTTTCATAGGACAAAGTTGGCAGCTTTCAAATTAACAGTCCTCTTTTTTTACGAGACAGGTGAGCAGGACACTCACCATAGGTTAGGAAATGAGCAATATTCGAATACCACTCATCCATAGTGGTGACAAAGATAACTATTGGTGTGTCTTCAACTTTTATTTCTTCATGCCCTGTTGCTTCTGGTATGTTATCAACAATTAATTGGCATAGGCCCCTTCTCCACACAAGCTTTATAGGTTTGATAACAAGATCAAACTCCTAGATTTTGGCAATTTAATTGCCCCTTTTGGTCCTAAACTCCTACTAAATTATTATGGACTTGACTGTTATATCAGGGACTAGAGCAATGGTGTGTGAGTTCAAGATGTAAAAATAGAAGTGTTTTACTGCCTTTACCAGAGCATAAGCATGCTTTTCCATGTTTGAATACTTCAACTCATGAGCTTTGAGAGGACAACTTATTAAAGATATGGGAGGTTCCACACCTTCTTTGTTTTATTGAACCAAGATGGTTGAAAGTGTGTGGTGAGAAGCATAGATATACATCATGAAGTCTTTGGTGTAATTAGGACAAACCAAAATTGGGGCATAGGTGATAGCTTCCTTGATGTCTTAAAATGCCAACTTGCCTTCTTCAGTCCAGCTGAAAGTAGCTTTGCCCTTCATCATATTGACGATGTGGTGAGTCTTCTCTATGAATTTAAGAATGAACCTCACAAAAAATTCACATTTCCAAAGAAAGAGTGGACTATGGTCTTACTGCCAGAAAGAGCAAGCTCTTGAATTGATTTGACCTTTTTTGGGTCGATCTTTATGCCTTCTCAGGATACAGTGTGATCGAGAAGTTTCCTTTCTGTGACTCCAAAAATTGATTTCTTTAGAGTAAGACAAATACCATTTTATCGACATCTTTCTAGCACTTGTTGTAGATGATGCATATGATCAGGATGATGCTTAGAAAAATTTGTCAAATCATCAAGGTATACCATAATGAACTTACCTATTTCATTTCTAAAATCAAGATCCATTGCTCTTTGGAAGGTGGTGCTAGCATTGATCAAGCCAAAAGGCATTCTATGATATGCAAAGGTGCCCCAAGATGTTGTGAAGGTGGTCTTATGTTGGTTTACTTCACCAACTTCCACTTGATTATATTTTGAAAAGCCATCTAAAATTGATAACATATCAGCGCTAGTCACTGTCTGCAATAGCTAATCCATAATGGGTAAGGGATAGTTGTCCTTTAAAGATGACTAATTTAGATTTTTGAAATCAATGCACAAGAAAATTTCTCCATTCTTATTTTTCACAAGGACTATGTTTGCAATCCAGGTGGAATGATGGATTGGGAAAATAATTCTTGCATTCAACATTTTCTATATTTCAGACAAAAGCATGCCTGATATCCTAGGGTTGTACTGCCTTTGCTTCTGCTTGTGAGGCAATGACCCAATCTTGAAAAGAATTTCATGCTTAATTTCTTCAAGTCTGAGAGATTTCAGATCATCATATGAATATGCCAAAACATCAATGTGATGGCGAAGCAGAGTGATGAATTTGAATTTTTCATCAGGGGTACAATAATTTCCAATGTTGACCATTTTTGGATTGTCTTTTGTACTCAAATTTATTTGATCAAAATCTTTGAAGCATTTTAAATCCATTTGCTATTCCTTGATAAACCTATCATGCTTGTCAAATAGTTTCTTAAGAGAAACTAATCCTTTGAGAATTTTATTCCCTTTGAGCTGAAGGGACTCTTCATCAGCTTTTAAATTTGTTTCAAGAGTTGATTCTTGTGGTGGAGATTCACTGCCTTCAAATTGAAGTTTTTTAAAGCTATCTATTTATTTTAGAAAAGCAATGATTTAGTTTTCACCATTGAACACCTGCCAATGGTTAGCATTATCAAGTACACTTGGTTGAAAGACCAACTCGATGGTGTACCTATTTTCTTTAAAATCTTGGTGAGGGACCAAGAGAGTTACAGAGATGGCCAATGAATCTGCTCAACTATTGAATTCCTTGGGCATGGTAGAAATAGTAAAAGCATCAAATCTTTCAATGCAATTCCACACCAGATTGCAATAATGTCACAATTTTTCATTCTTAGTTTGATACAGGTTTCTCACCTGACAAACCACCAGCTCAGCATCTCCTTTGGCATGAAGGAGCTTAACACCTTTATTTTAAGTAGCCATTAAACTAAGCAGCACTGATTCATATTCAGTAGTGTTGTTGAACTGCAACCTATATTGGAAAGATATCTCCTTAAAGAGATATTAAAATAACTCCATCTCTTGAACTAGTAGAAGAATTACTGCCATTAAATTCTAGAATCTCGACCTCATGAAAATTTGATCTTCTTTTAGATTTCTCTTCATCAAAAAAGGAAGATCAGTTTTCATGTGTACTACACCCTACCAATTCTTTTGATATCTTATCTAAATTTTTTAGATTGTCACCTATCGAACTTTCATCTACTGAAATAGAAATGTCTTTAGTAGTCAAAAAGTAATTATCCATTCCTAAAGACTCAAACAGAGTTTGAGCTTTAGGAGCTGACATTTGGATGACAATTTACATTGATTCCTTCTCATAAAGTAGCCTTTGCATGATGCCCTTGATAGGAATCCTCAACTCCGATAGGTTCATGCTCAATTCTCCACCAACGTCCTTGCAAACATTTCACCTAAGAAGAATGTCGTAGGAGGTTGGGATGTCAGCCACCAAAATAACTCTAGCTCTAGAATCCAGACCTCATCAAAATTTGATTTTCTTTCAGATTTCTCTTCATTAGGAAAGGAAGATCTTTTTTCATGTGTACTGCACCCTGCCAATTCTTTTGATGTCTTATCTAAATTTTTTGGATTGTCACCTATGGAAATTTTATCTGTTGAAATAGAAACGTCTTCAGTAGTCAAAAAGTAATTACCCATTCTTAAAGACTCAAGTAGAATTTGAGCTTTAGGGGCTGAAGTTTGGGCGATAATGTACTTTGATTCCTTCTCAGGAAGCAGCCTTTACATAACGCCCTTGACAGGATTCCTCACCTTAGATAGGTTCATGCTCAATTCTCCACCAACATCCTTGAAAAAATTTCACCCAAGAAGAATGTCGTAGGAGGCTAAAACGTCAGCCACCAGGACTATCATTTTGATTCTCTTATCTGGGAAGGCCACAAATACAAATTGATCATCTTTGATTTGTCCCAGCAAAGTCACTTATTTGTTTTCCATGGAAAAACTTCTCCCAAAGGTCTTAGTCAGTGTCAGACAAAGAGATTTTGCCACCTTAGTGGGCATGACATTATCAAATGCACCAGAATCAATTATGTGATTATTCAACTGATGGCTGTTTATCAGCAGGGAGACAAAATAGTTTTGTCCTCCTACAGGCAGCTGGAGGAGTAATCACAAGATTATTTTAGATAGGTGTGTTCTTTGGGGGAATAGGGGTTACTTCTAAAATTTCTTGTCCTATAGGGATGGTTTTATTCTTGACGTATTGAACTAACCTATCAAACTACTTAGGGTTAGATTGCAAGAATTCAAACTCAGACATTTGAAGTTTGGTCTTCTTAACATAGTCAATTATATCAAATGACTAAAATGAATTAGAAATAGAGGGAGGTAGTCCATCAATATGGTTTTTGTTGGGTGTAGGATTGGTCTATGAATTTGAAGTAGAAGGTGAAGGAATATTTGAGGTACTTACTTTTTTAGTGATCACCAGGTCCTTTGATTGAAAAGGTAGCGAAATTCCTTGTTTAGCAATTGAAATTGTTGGTCGAGATTCTTCCCCAATTTTTCTTTTATCCACTTGTTCAGCTGACTAGTTCTAGGACCTAGTAAATATAGTGTATGTTCCATTAAATGCTTCACCTTTACTTCTAAGTTTATCCTAGAATTTCAAGAAACCAATGTTAGAGTCATCATCTAATTCTTCTTGGCCTTCTGCAAAGAGATCAGCATCATCTTCTTGGTTCAACTCAGGTGAGAAAGAAAAATTAGATTCAGTTTCAAGATAACCAACTACTGAGTTAGTTGGTGCTACTTCAATGACAAGCTTCCCTGATGGGGGAGGAAGGTTATTTAGTTGCCCTTGATTTCTAGTAGCATTGCCCTGATACAACTAGTTGAGAAATGTCCTCCTTGATATATCCTGATAAGAAGTAGGAGCAGACATCCCTTGCACCATTTGTTTTTTTAGAGCTAGCAATTCATTTTCTAGCTTTTACACCATAGGATCAGTGGTGCCTATAGAATAATATTTAGAAGATGAAGAAGATTTACCTCTATTAGGATCTTTTCTTATCTTTCCTACCAAGATAAGGTCATCTTCAACCTCAGTCACCAAAATTTGAGCTATAGAAAGATCTATGTACCCAGCCTACCTTAATAGAAAACTCACTTCAGGAAGCTATGAATTTATGAAGAAGCATTGAAGATTCTTAGCTATCGACTGAGCAATTATGGTAATCCTATTTCGTAGCTTGTCAAATTTAGCAATGAAGTCTCTCATGGGTTCATGAGGTTCCTTCCTCATTTGTGTAAGCTGAGCTAACAGGGCATGTGCATCTTCTGTAGGTTTGAATTTAGCCTTAAATTTAGCTTTGAGAGTGTTCCAATTAGTCACTATTTGTTCTTCTAGATTATAAAACTAGTCTGTAGCAGCACCTTACAATGTCTCCACAAAAATTTTGACTGTAATGTCTTCATATTCAATGCCTATTACACCACAGGATATGCAAAAGGCTACAATATGTTCATCAGGATGAACCTTCCCATCACCATAGAACTTGGGGAAATTTTTCTTTGAGCTACAAGGTAGCTCATGTAGAGGTGGGGTCAGATTCAAGGGACCAAAAGTATTACCCCAGGGGCTTTGAGCAACCATGATATAGCTGTTGAAAGGAGGAATAATAAATCTATGCAGGATATGTATGGACAAAGCTCTATTAGTAAAGGAAAGAGTAGCTTTACCTGGTATTAGGGACCTAATGTTTGTAGGAAGAAAACTTTTGGTTTGCAGAAGGTGAGATGTTGGAGAAAAAGGATCAAAATTACTTAGCTGCACCAACTCAAATATAAGGTCAATAATACCTTGAGCTCTCTGGCTTCGCATGTACGGTGGATCTACCAGAGTGTGAAATGAAGATGGAAAAGAATTGGAACTACTTCAATTTGAAGCTTAAGGCTTCAAGCTGCTTGTTCTTCCCCAGCAGAGTTGCCAAAAATTGTTGGGTGAGTATTTTATCACCAGTTGACTGACGGCAAAATAGGTGCATCAACCCCAGCATAAGGAGATTTATATAGCAAAATAGATGTGGTGACCACAGTTAGATTGGGAAAAATCTTTCCTCAGAGCAAGGGGAGGTTCCCTATAATTTATATACTATAGATATAAGCTAAAAATAGACACAGGGGTGAAATCATACCATCCATCTCTCTTTTTTTAGAGATGATGTTCATAGAATAGAGGAAAATTCTGATGTAATTACTGAAAGGCACTTCTCTTTTTTTAGAAGCGATATTCAGTCAATAGCAGGATTCTTCCTGCATAGTAACAAAAATCACAAGAAAACAATGAAAGCACAA
The DNA here is from genome assembly GCA_037957365.1 of Torreya grandis. Classification (NCBI taxonomy): domain Eukaryota; kingdom Viridiplantae; phylum Streptophyta; class Pinopsida; order Cupressales; family Taxaceae; genus Torreya; species Torreya grandis. The sequence goes on along the minus strand of JARHVA010000606.1, from coordinate 1,850,266 downwards.
AGTCTTTCATTGTCTCTCCTACTAATTAGGATAAAGGAACATAGCAGTTTGAAGCGTAGCCCAAATTCTCCACTTCAACTACAACATAGTAAAGGATAACAAAGGATAAAGAGAGCTCAAAGTCTCTCTAGTATCCTTTACACAAAACACAGACTAAAGACAATTATGGTAGCACAAAGTCTCTCATAGTTAGCTTCAGGACATCTTCTAGCTTACTTCCACTTATTCTACTTATTTGATTAAATGGACAAGAATTTATTTAGAAAATAGACATAAGAACAATTTTCTAGATGACACAAGCTTACTCCAACACAAAGTTTGAAAGGTCATTTGCTTTCTCATTCATTCAACAAAATATGATTAACAGTCTGAGCTCAAACTCTCAAAAATGCTTTTTAATTTGGGTAAAGCTTCACTTCTAATAATAGAGAGATATCTCTTATACAAAATGAGATATTACATTATATAGCATTATAAGAAAGACTTGGGCACTTGTTTTCATGAAATTGGCCCATGCTGAATTGAATGCATTGAATATCTGTGAAAGGGCCATGCTAGAACAGGTCATCAACCTTGACTTTGGAATTATGAATTATCTCAAATGTCTCCTCTTAAGCATGGGTTGTCTAGTCTTCTTTATGACGCTTACACGGTTATTTATTTGCCTCTACTTAATGTAGAAAAATAGGCCACATCCTTAAATGTTTGTGTTCTCTGATGTCTACCTGGTGGACTATTACACCTAATGGAAATAACTCTCCTATAGATATTTTTGGATTTTTTGTTGTTTTTTCTCTCTTTCCTTGCCACATTTGTCTCTTCCTAAGCAATCTGATCTCTCGGGGCTACCTTCTCACTTTCTGTTGGTCTTTCGGCTCCTTTCTGGGTTAGTCACTGAGCTTATTCTTAGGTCTTTTGAAAACCAAAAATTATTCCATTGCCCTGAAATTGACCTTCGTGGGGCCATCATTGGTTTTTTTGAACCTCTTTGAACCTTAAACCTTGAACTCTTTTAGTTTGAAGGTTCAATGGTTTAATGGTTCAATAGTTCGTTGATTCAATGTTTTGTAAATGGCTACATTCACTCTCTTTTTCTTATTCAATTAAACCATTTCTTTGAATCATTTAGTCAAACTTCTTTCTAGAATCTTTCACTTCCTCCATTTGCTCAAAGATTCCTTTCAAACTTTGAACCTTTGAACCATTTCGGTTTAAGGTTCAACAGTTCAACGATTCATTCTCTTTCTTCGAATCTTTTGAAGCTTCAAATTTTTTGGATCCTTTCCTTTTCTAAGTCCATCAAACTTACTAAACTCATTGAACCTTTGAACCTTTAAACTATTTCATTTCAAAGTTCAATGGTTCAACGGTTCAATCTTCATTCTTCGAATTCTTTTATTCTCTACGTCTTTTGAACTTATTAAGCTCATTAAACCTTTGAACCTTTTGAAGTTCAAGGTTCAACAATTCAACAGTTCGATCTTAACTCTTTGAAGCCTTTTTTCCTTTAAGTCCATTGAAGTCTTTGAACCTTTGAACCCATTAAACCTTTGAACCTTGTGAAGGCGAGGTTTAATGGTTCAACAGTTTAAAGTGGTTCATTCTATTTGTTTGAACCCCTCCGTTAAGTCTTTTGATTGAACCTCGGTATTGAACCATTCTTAAAACACTAAGGAAAAGCCTTAAGTATTTTGAACTTCTTTTGAAGAAAGCTCACCTGTTGAACCTATGACATCCTTAGCTAAAAAGGCTTTAATATTTGAAAAACTTAACTGCTCAGAACATTTTTGAGAAAGAAAAGAGAGAGTTTCGATCTGCAGGACCAAAATGGTTGGTATGTTGTCCAAAAAAGCAAGTAATAAATTTTGGGAACAACACCTTTGACATGCAATTTTTTACTCAAACACTTGACCTTTTATGCGTATGACATTTGACATTAGACATTAGATGTTAGGTTGTTTTATGCCAAGTCTTAGCACAAATCATTTTGGAGATACAGCTCCACTTTCAAACAACATTGGAGATAAGCTCCACCTATTGACCAAGTTAAACCAAGCTTGAACCACTTATCCTTTAGACATAGTTTTTTAGAGTTTGTAGAACTCTAATATTTTTTATTTTTAGAGATTTCATCATTTATGCAAATATGTCTAGCTACACCTATGGTGGAGTCATGTATAATCCAAATTATGATAGAATGGCCACACAAAATAACTTTTATGGATTTAGTCAAGACCCCAATGATGCTAATATGGTTTATGAGATAGATTACTATATGCCTCATATTTATCATTCAAGGCAACAAAATCATGAAATAGGTTATGATCCAACTCAAGACCTTGATTGGTATGAAGAGGACTTTGAAGACCCAACTACAGATAATGTTGTTTACGATATGGATCCATACCCTCTTTACAATAATCAATACATAGAACACAGTCAAGAACTAGCTTATGAGCTAGCTCACAACTGGGATGATATGGTTTATAGGAAGACTTGGATGCTTTGGCTTATGTGAGTAATTAGGCTCCACCACATCATACCATTTCTATTCTAGGACCACAATTTTGTATCATTCCCATAACAAGACCTCATCCTTTGGTTTGTGTGAGAAATAAAGTTCCATAATACCAAAACATTTCTATACCAAGACTTCATCCTTTGGCTCATGTGAGAAATCAAGCTCCATAATGCCCCTTTATCATTCTAGGACCTATTCCTTTGGCTTGTGCAAGAAATCAAGTCCCACAACACCCTATCATTACCATTTTAGGACTTCATCCTTTGTCCCATGCAATCAATCATGTTCCCCAATGCCCTACCATTATCTAACCATAGACCATTCCTCATCCAGTACCAATCCCATCCAAACCTCAATTGATCCAATCCTTTAAAGACCAAGCTATGTTCAAAATTGGTATTTTCCAACTCATTGGAAACCAAGGCCAAGAGAACCAACCAATCCAAGATATTTTTATTGAACCAACCACTTATAATAATTCAACCTATGATGAATCACCTATTTATCCTATACTAATTTTCAAGGAATCTCACACTGATGAGCCAGTCCTTGTCACATTTCTTAATGTTTATAACTGCCTTTGGCCAAATCATTACTTTGACCATGTGCTTAATTTTTAAGAGCCTCCTATTGATAATCCAGTCTCTAAGAATTTGTCTCTTGACCTTTTTCCCATCTTAAAGGAGTCCCACTTTGATAAACCAGTCTTGGTGGAGCCCACTATGCCATCACAGGATGTTACTTGTCCAATACCAAACATTCAGCAAGACATCATTATAATAGAGTACCCATCAGATGAAAAATTAGAGTCAAAGTTAGGTTCTACTCTTAGACTAACATCAGATTTAGCATTAAAATTAGAATCAACATTAGTCTCAACATTGGATTCAGAGTCCCTTTAGTCAAAATCAAAAGAATAAGAAGAATATGTCTGTGGTTGTTACAACATTGGTTAAACATGCCTTGCAGATCAATTTGAATACATTTGTGATCCTTCTATGGTTTTTGAGGATGAGTACTTTAGCTTCAACACAAGTTATCCTAGTATCTTCTATAAGGATTGTGAGGCCAACACCCATTCCATTACCATTCCACATGCCATTACCATCAACCAAGATATCCATATTATTGGCATTCTATCTCCCATAAGTGTTGATTGGGATCGATAGAATCACACTTTGTTGAACTGCATCTATGGTAACATAACAATTGAAGATGAGCAAAGAGGCCAATACCACATTCATTTAGTATAAGAGTACTCTCCTAATGAAACCTTTTTAGAGGCACTAGGGGACAGTCAAAGTCAAAACTCAACATCTTCTAGTGAATCTTTTTTGGAAGCACTAGAATAAAATTAAAGTCAAAATCCAATGTTCATTAGTGAAACCTTCTCAAAGGCACTACAGGACAATCAAGACAACTTCATTGGTGAAAACCTCATTGAGGCACCAATAACTAAGCACAAAATTTCTTCACTACTTGATGAAGACAAAATCAAAGATCAAATCAAAATATCTTCTAATTTATAGCCTAATTAGATGGTACCTACTCTCAAGATAAAAAAAAATTGGTGGTCCTATCAAGAAAACAAGTCTTCAGCCCCACCATAACCAAAGTTATGTTGAATCTAGCATTAGCAACATTACATGTGATTGAAAGTCATGATCTTCATTTATTTCCCCACCATTACCCTTTCCATTATCATTGGCCATTCCATTTCATTATCAAACCAACCATCCATTATTTGTCCTTGTTTGCCATCCACAATGACAATTTCCTTTCCAAAGGCTACATGGATACCTTGTCTCGATATTTCAAGGAATCAAAATCAATGACCAATAAAGATCACAAAAGCATTCTTGACAACCAAATCTACATCAAGTTCTTGACAGAATAGTTATTTAGATGAGGTGTGGGCTAGTAATTAACATGATTGATTATTCTATTTGTATCATTTGTTGATTAGGACGTTTATCTCCATCTCAACAAGAAAAATAGAATTATATGCCATTTACCGCACCCAGGCCAAAAACATGTACCATACCATTTCACATTAACATGCCATTACCATAATTACATATCATTTTGCCATTGTCACATATTCCTACCATTTACCCCATTACTTGGGGGCAACCCTCTTACCATTTTATCTAATCTATCAAAAACCATCATTATCCTAAGAAAGATCATACCATCCTATCATTCCATTCCTATCTAGACCAAAGCCTATTTTTAGTCATCCTACCCAATCATATTTTGATCTTGGTTCCTTTTGTTCTTCCTACACTTTTTGTGATAGGATTCTGATCAAGTTTCAATAATAAATCCAATCCATGTTTTAATGACAATCTATGAAAGTAGTGTGATAGTTGTCTGGTAATATATCTTTCATTTTCCAACCTATATCCAAGTTTATTTATGTGAGCTTGATTATAACTACCTATGGGCAAATCAATGTTTCACCAATATTGCTACTTATTATAACCACCTATGGGCAAATTAGTATCATTGACCTATGTCATTGTATCCTAGTTATAACCACCTATGGGAAAACTAGGGGCAAAACTTGTTTATCATGCATTGCCACATCACTTTGCCATTATTGTTTTCAATTGACTAGCCATTTGCTAGATTTGAGAACTTGTTGGGACCTAATTGGTTTTTTTCTCACCTTTTGTGTGGATGGAATTACTATGAATTGAGGTAATTTTAGGACAATGTGGGTCATCCTCAATTCATGTTGAGGTCACCTTAGTCTCCCTTTCCATATGCTCTCACCATTTTGCAAGAAACCTAATCCAAAAACTCTCATCATTTTGTGAGTAGGTATCTTATCATTCTCTAATGCGTTAAGATACCTCAAAATGCTAAAAACATTCATAACATTTCAAAAATCCAAAAATATTTGTCTTGTCTAAGCCTAGTCAGTTATCCTCGATCTGCCTTACTGGGGCATTGTCATTGTTAGGATGTTTTCTTTTGCTTTTGTTTTCAAGCTTTCTATTTGTTTGTTTATTTTAGGTTATTTGTTTGTTTGTTTATTTACTTGCTTATTTGTTTGCATTCATCATTGTTGCCTCAACTTAGTCTATAAGTATTCATTAGGTGATTCATTGAGCACATTATTCTTGAGTCCATCCATATTCATCCATTAACATTATCATCATGGTTTTTATAATTGGTGCATTATTTTCAAGTGTTTATTAGATTAGGAGTTAGTCCTTACACATATTTTGGCCAAGTATTCATGGTGTTTTATCATGAAGCCTACTATCACATTCTATAAAAAAATTAGCTTCATAAATGTCTGCAATCAATGGAGCTATAGAAGTTTCTCCTTGGTACCTTAACAAACCCTTCCATCCCACCCTTGATCAAATTAACCCATAGGCCATTCTAGTTGTATCATTACTAATAAGGATGAGCATCTCCTCATTGGTAGGTATAACTGAATCATTTTTAATAATCAATCTTATTCCTCTATCCATCTCTTTCATCACTTTGCACTCACTCATATTTAATCTATATTCTAGGTTATATCCTTGAGTTATGCTTATTAATCATCCCTAACTGGGGCACCATCAATTTTATCCAATCCAGGTCTACTTAATGATTATAACTGCCTATGGGAAAATTATTATTTTGACTTTTGTTCTTGATTATAACCATCTTTTGGCAAATCAACATCCTTTTTACATCAATACATGCAAGCATTTTCTTATTTTGATTAATCTCAACCATGAATTAGTTTCACCTTTCTTCTTTTTTTTTTTGAGGGACCATCCATCAATAAATGTGATGGCCACTCCCTCGAGGGGGCATCATCATAGGCTTCCTAAAATCATTTGGGGATTTGTTCTTTAATAATCATCTTCTTGTTGGCATACAAGCCATCTCTCTTTATTTGAAAAGGAATTGCTTTACCTATAGTTTGCAACATATTCCCAAATAGGGGCAAACTATAGAAACCTAAATCTAGCCACCAATAACCACCAACCAAGATTTTGACCAATTTCCACTTAAAGTGTACAATTTGGCCTAAAAACACTAAAACATGCTAAAATATGTGAAACTAACATATTCAAGTGTTGATTTTAGCTAGAATATCATTAAATAGGGCAATGTAATTTATATGCTAGCTAACTTTGATAAGATCATTTCAAGTCAAAATGCTAATTTTACACTTAGGTGCTCTGAATTGATCTTTCCTATCAAATCTCTTACACAAGACATGTGGCTTTGTTATTTGGTGTTGGTAACATCCTAAATAAGATAAAGAATCTAGTGCATCTGACATCCCCTTCCAATTATAATTTATTTAAATTTTGGACCAATAACAATGCATTCTAATCAATTTGAGTAATTTGTGCACAAAGTGCTTAAACATTCTTAGAGATAATTAATCCAAGTTAGAACCTAATTATTAATTTCATATAAACTTGTTGAATACTTGTTTTTTAAAATGAATATTGAATATCTACATCATCAAGTGACCTCATTTCTTGGGAAGACATCCCTAGGCCACAAATATTAGGATTTGTGCCTCCCATGACTTATAAAAGCCCTCCATACCTCTTAATTGCTCCTCTATCCCAAATATTTATGAGCCCATTTATCAATTTTAATTTCATAACTATATTAATCCTTAGCCACACACCTCAATCTTAAGATGGATGGTTCAGATTGATTCTAGTCATTTACAAAAATTTATAAATAGAGAGGCCATAAACATCATTTCTAAGATATTTTAGTGCAAAGTTATTATGCTCAAATACATTCAAAAGTTTTGATAATGCAAAGTTATAATGTACAAATTATTCCAAAATCTATTGCAATTAGTGTTACCATGCCAAATTGATTCCAAGCCAAGCCAAGCCAAAGCCACAAGGTGCCAAGGAGAAGAGGAGATAGCCAAGCCTCCTTTAATGAAGACTTATGAGCAAAAGTTGAGCAAGCCACTACAACAAGAATTTTTGAGCATCCAAGGAAGGTAAAAGAACATTTATTTTGCATTTCAGTTGTGTATTTTATTCATGTTTATTAACTAACATCTCCCTAGTGTCTAGGCCTAGAGATGTTCTGCTAGTTAGTGTGTTTCTTTCATTTTGTTTTCATTTTGAAACTAACATAATACTAATCATCCTCTCTTGTTTGTTTGTTTTAGAATTGTTGCCTTGACTCAATCTATATGTGTTCATTGGGTGATTCCTTAAAAACATTATTCTTGAGTCCATCCATATTCATATGTTAACATTGTCATCATGTTTTTATCATTGGTGCATTGTTTTAGGGTGTTTATTAGATTGAGAGTCACTCCTTACACATATTTTGGCTAAGTCTTTATGGTGTTCTATCATGAAGCCTACCATCACATGCTATAGCAAAAATTAGATTCAGAAAGGTCTATAATCAATAGAGTTGTAGAAGTTTCTCCATGGCACCTTGGCAAACCCTTCCAATCAACCCTTGATCAAATTAAGCCATTGGCCATTCTAGTTGTATCATTACTAATAAGGACAAGCATCTCCTCATTGGTAGGTATAATTGAATCTTTTCTATTGATTAATCTTATTCATCTATTTCATCATTTTATGCCCACTCATCTTTAATCAATATTATAGGTTATATCCTTGCATTATGATTGATAATCATCCCTAACTAGGGCACCATCAGTTTTAGCCAATCGATGTCTGCTTAATGACTATAACCTCTTATGGGAAAATCATTATTTTGACTTTTATTCTTGATTATAACTACCTTTGGACAAATCAGCATCCTTTTTACATCAATGCATGCAAGCATTTTCTTATTTGGATTAATCTCAACCATAGATTAATTCCACCTTTCTTCTTATTTCTTTTCAAGGGACCATCCATCAACAAATGTGATGGCCACTCCCTCGAGGGGACATCATCATAGGCTTCCCAAAAACTATTTAGATCTTTGCTCTTCAACCATCATCTTCTTTTCGATATATAGACCATCTCCAATTATTTGAGAAGACATTACTTTGCCTACAGTTTGCAACATCTTCCCAAATAGGGACAAATTGTAGACACCTAAATCTAGCCACCAATAACTTCCAACCAGGCTTTTGACCAATTTTCACCTACAATACATAATTTGGACCAAAAACACTAAAATGGATTAAATGATTTGAAATTGACATATTCAAGTACCCATTTTGGACAAGTTATCACTAAATGGGTCAATACAATTTATGGTCTAGCTAATTTTGATTAGATTATTTTGAGTCAAAATGCCAATTTTGCACCTAGGTGCTTTGGATTGCTCTTTCCTGTCAAATCTCTTACATGAGACACGTGCCTTTATCATTTGGTGTTGGTAACATCCTAAATGGGATAAAAATCCAATTCACCTAACATCACCTTCCAATTCCAATCTAGTTAAATTTTGGACCAGTAATCAGGCATTCTGATCAATTTGAGTAATTTGTGCACAAAGTGCTTAAAAAATGCTTAAAAGCTAATTAAACCAAATTAGAGCCTAATCAATAATTCCATGAAAACTTGTTGAATAATTTATTTTGTAAATGAATATTGAATATCTGCATCATCAGGTGACCTCATTTCTTGGGAAGACATCCCTAGGCCATAAATGCCACAAATATCAAGATTCATGCCTCCCATGCCTCTTAATTGATATTTTATTCCTAATATTGATGATCCTATTTATCAATTTCAATTGCATAATTGAATTAATCCTTAGCCACACATCTCAATATTGAGATGAAGGTTTAGGTTGATTCTATCCATTTTCCAAAATCTATAAATAGAGAGGTCATAAACATCATTTCTAAGCTATTTTGGTGCAAAGTTATTATGCTCCAATATCTTCAAAAGTCTTGATAGTGAAAATTTACAATACATAAATGATTCCAAAATCTATTTCAATTAGTGTTACCATGCCAAATTGATTCCAAGCTAAGCCAAGCCACAAGCCAAAGGTACCAAGGAGAGATGGAGGTAGCCAAGCTTCCATTACCAAAGACTTCATAAGCACAAAGCTGAGCAAGCCAATACTACAAAGGCATTTGGAGCATCGAAGGAAGGCAATGGAATTCTTATTATTTTTCTTTATTTTTTAATTGTTTTTATTACTAAGCTCACCCTAGTAAATAGGCATGAATATGTTAGTTTAGTGTGTTTTTTATTTGATTTCATTCATTAACATAATAATAATCTCCTCTTCTTAGTCAAATTCCTAGTTCACAAGTTCTCCATCTAGTGGGCCTCTTCCAAGACCCACTCTCCTTAACTCTTTTACTAGTGCATCATTTTCTACCCATGGTAATCATGCTTCTAGTGATTCCTCTTTTCATCCCTTCACTAGTCCATCTTTTGCCACACAAGAAAATTTTGCCACTAGTGCCTCACATTATAACAACTCTTCTCAAGCTCCTACCAACACCAATAGTTGTACCTAAGCCACTACTTCTAATTCTAATACTGAAAATAATGCTAACAGTGCAACTCAAATCCATCAACTCTTATTAAAAACCCTTAATCAAATGAACACTTTTCAATCTCATAATACAAATCAAATGATGTGAATGCAAAACCACCTTATCCATCTTCAAACCTACCCTCAACAGATGCCATGTGGCATGCATAATCAAAATGTTCTCCACCTCCTCTTCAAAATTCTCATAGTAATTTTATCCTTCAACCTCCTCTTGTCAACAAGACAATCAAACATCTTCAAAATGAACCTCTTACATCTCAAATTGCTAATATCAATATATGAGGTATCACCCCTACCATTTCTTATAATGGGTCAATTGATCTTACTCTTCATCTAAAGACATTTGTAAATCTATATAAATAATGGGTCAAATTAAACACCTTCACCACTACCAAGTTATTAGCTACAACTCTCATATGTAATACTTTACATTGGTACAACCAGCTTAAAACTCATTCTATTACTAGTTTGGAAGATTTAGTAAATGCTCTAATCTAAGATTTCCAAACTAGTGATCTTCTTGAGAATAACTTGGCCCATTTTATCAATTGTAATCAATTTGAAAATGAAACTATCCAAGCTTTTGTTAAAATGTGGAAAACATCTTCTAATAAATGTGAACATAACATGGCCAATGATAACCTTTTCCATCTATTTACCAATGCTATTTTTCCCAAATTACAATATTGGGACCAGACTTTCTCTCTCCACGCACTTTGAAAGAGGCTATTGACCAAGCTAAATGTCAAGATTTTATTATGCATCAATCTAAGGCACCCCAACCTTCTACGATTAATCATATCTTACTTAAGAACAATAATCATCATGCTACCAATGATGGTATCATAGACTCTTATGATACCATTTAAACTATTTAAATTATTATTCTTAACCAATCTCTAGAACTAGTTCCCCCTCCTTAACAATTCACCAATCCTCACTTGTCTTCACCTAATAACATCAATTTTCACAAACCTTTATCCTCAACTAAATTACTAAAACATCTGCTAAGGCCTCTTCGATGAGAACTTGATCCCACTCATCCTATGAAATCTTGGTATGATCCCAATAAATTTTTTTGGTTTCATGCTAGTTGGAGTCATTCGCATAAAACCTGTAGGTAGCTTCATAATTTTGATATGTATTTTTTTCTTGGTCCCAATTTGATCATGATTATATCATTTTAAAATGATAAAAATCATATGACATTGATTTCAAATCCCATGAAACAAATACTAAATCTCAAGCTTTGAATCAATCTAATGCTCATTTGGCCATCTATAAAGACCCTCTTCTAAATCACCAAGATAACCAAGATAAGCACATCCCTTTTACCAACAATTTTTAAAGTATTATTGACCCAACTCCTAAAGATAATGTGTTTAATATGACTAATATGCAAAGGGTGGTTGATTTCATCAATCCTCAACACATCTACACACCTCCATTATCTCACACATTTTGTGTTATCCAAGATTCTTCTCCAACTCACTTAAATGAGTTAGATCAAGATGACCTTATAAATTTTGATGAACCAATTCCAAATCCTCCTTTGGATAACACTTACCATTCTATTTCTACCATCCCTCCATCTTCTTTACCTATCACCAATGATACTCAAGCCTCCATTAACACTTCTTCTAGAAATTCTCAACCCACACCTACATCAACTACTTTATCCTCTTAACATAATTTACCACATTATTCTAAACCTTCTCCCTCTTATCAACATAAATTCTAATGTACTTCAGCTCATCCTTCTGAGGACCTCCTTCAACACTATACACCTCTTTATAACAATCTTATTATGGGTTATGATGAGTGGGATCTTACCACAGACCTCACTAATCTCCCATTCCAAGTCCCATTTATTGAGCTTATGAGGACCTCTCTGCATCATCAAAACTATCTTATGTATCTTTTGTTCATAATGAAAATCCCTCATCTTCCCTTAGTAGGACATGAAGAAACCTTATCTGGATAAGAAGATAACATATTGAAATAATGTGAAGAGAAGTCTATACATATTAATGAAACAATGGATACTTCTCTTTCACTCAAGTTCCCCATCACTTCTATGATTCCTGATGAGATTTTGCTTCATGTAGATGATCATCCTCTATTCATTAGCATCCAAATTGGTGATATCTAAGTTAAGCATGCCTTGATTGATGAGGGTTTAATCACTTATGTTGCCTCTCTTGATTTTATCAAAACCCTTGGATATTCTAAATGCAATCTCAAATCCACATGAAGCACATGTCAAGGCTATGATCGAAGGCAAATGCCTCTTTTAGGTTGTATGTAGTTTTCCATTACCATCCCACCTGTTACCATTTATGTGAAGGTGATGATATTTAACTTTACTCTATCTTACAACATCTTACTTGGTAGGTCATGGACTCACCATATGAGAGTAATTGCTTCTTTTGCATACCAATGCATTAATTTCCCCCATAATATAGCTATCTATAAGATTCAAGGTGACACTAACCCTTATAATTTTGAACAATTTTGAGACCGTGGTGTCTTCAATATTCTTATTCTTGAACCTTTACCTAGTGTTTTATTTCATGAGTCTCGATGATTCAATTTTTCTATCAATTCTGCTCGAGGTTACAATGGTCATCCCAAACTCATTGGGAATATTCCTCTAACCTCCTAGATTTTAATGAAGATGAGCTTGATACGATCAATCTCAAGATTAAAACCTTTGATCTCTCACCTCATCTCATCTCTTAGCTTCCTACTTTTTTACAACCTCATTCTCACAAACCTCTTTGTGATGACATCCCCGTTGTCTTAACTAAGATGAAACATTCCATTCATCACACATCATTGGATGACAAAGTCAACCCTACCTATGTCATTGATCTTCATACACCTGATTATGATAATGGTTATACCTTAGATGATACATTTTTAGGAGGTCTTCTTTAGGCCCAATATGTTGATATTATATGTTATCATTCCTCTTTGCTTCATTATTTTAGTATATCTTGCCATATTCCATCATATATAGTTCCTAATTTTAGAATTTTTCCTCTTTATTACATGGTAGAGATGGTGCAGACACCTCCAATTTCTAGAAAACCTCATAGAAGTATGCTTATAGATCATGTTATGATCAGGCCCTATGACTTTACTAAGTACCATGATACATATAGCTTGCTTACCCATGAGATGTGTACAACTCTCCTTCAACCTTCTGTAGAACCTACCCCTCCCTTAGTAGAGCATGATTCAGATCCCATTCCTACTCCCACTTTAACTAAGTCTATTCCTACTTCTGATCCCATTGCTCTTTCTGTTGGGCCTAGTCCAATCTTCACCACCACTATCTTTTCTTGGTTATGGTTTTCTTCCTTTACCATAGATGGATTTGTTGCCCACAAAATGGATTAACAAGCCTTCCCAAAACTCCTTTCACTTTAGTTACACCTCCTCTTGTGAGTACCTCTATTAATCCTACTCATAGGCATACATGTTACTATCACAACATAGATAACCATGCATCCATGTACTGTCACAAGCTACAATAATTTATTAACACTTACATCCTTCTACCCCTCAATCCTTAGACAAGGTCATACCTCCCCCGAAGGTGCTTCCTAATTATATTCCTAAGTACATATAGGTTTATTGTATTTGGCACAAATGTGGCACCCATCACACTGATTATTGACACATCTTTAAATAGCACATTAAATATCATAGTTTAACAACTCTTTCACCCTTTACCATTCCTCCCATAGGCCATTCTCATAAGAAGGCTCCCTCTTCTTCTCATATGGTTCCACCTCTTATGGTTCCATCCCCTTCTATGGTCCCTTCTTCACTTCTTATTTATCCACCCATGGACCTCCCCTCACCTATGGATCCTAGTCTACCTATGAGTCCCTCACCTATGGATCCCTCTCCATCGATGATCCCTTCATCTCCTATAGAGTCCACTCCCATGAATTCTTTTGATCATCCCTTGCCTTATAGTCCTCCTTAGAATGATCCATCGAGCATTCCTACATTTTCTACCAAGGAGATTAGACATGAAGTATTTTCTTAGTTTTCACTAAAGATAGATGAGACATTAGATGCAGTTCACATTCAAATTCATAGAGACTTATCACATGTCCTAGATAATGTGCATGGGCAAATCTATTAGTACTTATGAACACATGAATGGTGTTATTTAATTTTTTATTTGTATTGGATGTGTGTTTTGAATTTATCTTTATCTATTTGTTATATCAATTGACATTATGTCAAATTCTTATTTATCTTCCATGGTAACTTTGATTTTGCACTTTATATTGCTTATAATGTCATTTATGTTTGCTTATGGATGTCTTCTTTATCAATTCCTTCTTTTTCTTCTTCCATTTTTTTAAAAAAAATATCTTGTTTTCTTTTCAAAAAAAATCTCTTGTTTTCTTTTCATGATTATTTCTATCTTATCTCTATAAACATGAATAATGGTCATTATTAATTAGTTATATAAACCTTATTTCCCTTAGTCATTCCTTCTTTACCATGTGATCAGTTAGCAAACAATTTATCTAATTATAATTTCCTATTACCAATCCACTTTGGATCTCCTTTTTTTCCCTTTCATAAAAAAAGCATATACATGGTTGAGACTTGATATCACATGTTGGTTCATTTTTAAGCCTAAGTGTTCTAGTCAATTTTGTATTTGGTCACTTAGCTTTCTTTATCCAAATCAGATAGCTCAATCATGTGTATCACTCTATCTCTCATGATTGATCATTCCAAGTCCATATGTAGGAATCTTAAAAATCCTTAAAAATATTCAAAATCCAAATCATTTAATAAAATGCAATGGTCCAAAAGGAAAAAACATCTCAAAATTCTTAAAAGTTGAACCACATTAAAAGACATGATTCAAAGCACATCTTCTTTTAGTTGAAGATCAAACTCCAAAATTGGCCTCACAATAAATCCAAGATCCATTAGGGTATGGTAGGCCAGTAGATTAAAAAAAGAGAATAAAAAATATTTTAGTGCTACCTACTTTCTCATGCAAGTACCCAATCTTCACAGTAGACTAATGGATCTGTAAGGGGTCCTAAAGAATGGGGAACATGTCATGGAAAGGTAGGTCTATTTTACTTTTCTTGTACCAATCTACCTTCATGAGTTGATCTTAGTAGCACACCTATTTTCTCACATAGCTTTGTGTCTATAGAGATTAGGTTTCCTTTGTACATTGATGGTGGCTCCTCCCTACACTCTTGTACTTACCTTATAACCTCTCCTACTAGTCTAAACTAGCTCCTTGGTGTAGACACTATCCCAAGATCTTCCACTATCATAGGGTCACATGGTATCAATACCTCATCAAAGATCTCATGGAGTGTTCTCATCACCCAAGATCCCCATCTAGTCTTCTCCTCTATAGGATCTATAAAATTCAAATAAGAGATATATCAGATCATAGATATATCTCAAAAATATATCTATCTATAATCTATCTCAAATAACTTAAGCAAATTTTAAAACCATCTATTATTATAGGTTTGTGTGTCACCTACTACTATCTATCCATCTATGTGACCACCCAACATGGTTTCTCCATTAGTGTATCCTCCAAGTACATCATCTATATGTCACTACCCAAGAGCAAATTCCAAGCTCACCACTCATGCCCATCTCAAGCTATGCCTAAGTGGTACCGCCATCACCCAACTCTTTCCTAGCTTGCCTGATGGGTCATATGGGATGACCACCATCTCTGTTCTATCTTTCTACTGGTGTCTCCCTTGATGGTGTGATTGATGTGGCCATCTCTCCTCCTACTATGGTATTAGTTATGGTACCTCTATCACTCCTACATTCACATCTATATCTTCTCTATAATCTAGTTGTCATGCTTAACTAATCCACAATCTCTCACATCATGATCTCATCATTGCCCTAAAAACTAGAGGCCCCAATCCTCATCTCCCCCTTATCTCTCACATATGCCTAAACCAAAATGTGGGCACCACTATCAAAGCCACTAGGTGAGGTAATCCCATCTATCTTGGTACGTGTGTCATTAGGTGCAACTCTATCTACTAGGTATAGTGGTCTATAATTTGTGTCCATGTTAATGCTAGTACCATTGTCTCCTAGTTTGGCCATACCATATTAATGTGCCTATATGGATAACACACAATATCTACTTGCCTAACTATATATAGTAATATCATGTGGGGTATAACATGTACAACCTGATCTTACCACCACCTCTGTACTTGTGGCAATCGATAATCGACCACATGGGGTAACCTAGTTGGATGATACATCAAAAATATCTCATATATCTATGAACTTAGAAAAATAATCTTCCCCATGGTCTTCTACCCTCTTTATAGAATCCAATACATGTCATGCATAAGCTAGACCTAGATGACATAACCTAAATCATAAAATACCTTATGCTCCAAAATAGTCTAGTATAGTGCTATCACGTATAGCGATACCTTACCATCTGACTTATGACACATTACCCATGTTGTCACAAGTCCTATAATTGCCTTTTGGATATCCAAAATCTAAGATTTATAAATGTCAAACAAGCTAACTCTCAGCCCAAGATAAATCTTATCTGAACCTATCACCCACATGGGTAAGGCTCTCCTCTCCTCCTTCAACACTATGAACCTTTTTTTAACAATCTTATTATGGATTATGATGAGTGGGATCCTATCACATAAATCACTAATATCCCATCCCAAATCCCATTTATTGAGCTTATGAGGACCTCTCCACATTGTCAAAATTATCTTATGTAGCTTTTATTCATAATGAACATCCCTCATCCTCCCCTAGTAGGATGTGAATCAACCTTATATGGATATGAAGATAGTATATTACAACAATGTGAAGAGAAATCCTTCCATTTTGATGAAACAATGGATACATCTTTTTCACTCAAGGTTCCCATCACTTTTATGATTATCAATGAGATTTTACTTCATGTAGATGATCACCCGCTATTCATTAGCATCCAAATTGGTGATATCCAAGTTAAGCATGCCTTAATTGATGAGGGTTCCATCACTTATATTACCTCTCTTAATTTTATTAAAAACCTTGGATATTCTGAATGCAATCTCAAATCCACATGTAACACATGTCAAGGCTATAATCAAAGTTAACTCTAGTTTACATGTGGCTTCCCTTTACCATCCCACCTATTACCATTCATGTGAAGGTGATGATATTTAACTTTCCTCTATCTTACAACATTCTGCATGGTAGGCCATGGAGTCACCATATGAGAGTAGTTGCTTCTTCCACATACCAATGTATTAAATTCCCTCATAATGGAGCTATCTATAAGAATCAAGGTGACACTAACCCTTAGAATTTTTAACAATTCCAAGACCGTGGTGTCTTCAATATTCCTACTCTTGAACCTTTGCCCAACGTTCTATTTCATGAGTCTCAATGATTCAACTTTCCTATCAATTTTGATTGAGGTTACAACGGTCATCCCAAACTCATTGGGAATATTCCCCTAACCTCCTAGATTTTAATGATGATGAGCTTGATAAGATCAATCTCAATATTAAAACCTTTGATCTCACTCCTCATCTCTTAGCTTCTTGCTTATTTGCAACCTCATTCTTGTAAACCTCTTTGTGATGACATCCTCGTTGTCTTAACTAAGACTCAGCATTCCATTCATTACACATCATTGATCTTCATACACCTAATTATGATGATGGTTATACCTTAGATGATACATTTTTAGGATTTCTTCTTCCAGCCCATGATGTTGAGATTAGTGTTAGCATTCCTCTTTGCTTTAGTTTTTTAGTATATCTTCCCATATTCCATCATATATAGTTCTTAATTTTAGAATTTTTTCGCTTTATTATAGGGTAGAGATGATACAAACACCTCTAAATTCTAAGGAACCTCATAGGAGTATGCATATATATCATGTTATGACTGGGCCCTATCACTTTACTAGGTACCATGACCCCTATACCCTGATTATCCATGAGATGCATGTAACTCTCTTTCAAATTTATATAAAACCTACCCCTCTCTTATTAGAGCATGCTTCAGATCCCAATCCTACTCCCCCTTTAACTGAGTTTATTCCTACTTCTAATCCCATCTCTCTTTCTGTCGAGCCTAGTCTAATCCCTTCACCACAACCATCTTCTCTTGGTGATGGTTTGTTTCCTTTACCACAAATGGCTTTGTTACCCACCAAATGGGTTGAAAAGCCTTCCTAAAAGTCCTTTCCTTTTATTTACACCTCCTCCTATGAGTACCTGTACTAAGCCTACTCATAGGCATATCTATTACTTCCACAACATAGATAATCATTCATCCATGTATTGTTGCAAGCTTCAATAATATATTGACACTTTACATCCTTCTACCCCTCAGTCCTTAGACAAGGCCATACCTCCCCTGAAGGTACTTACTAATTATATTCCTAAATATAGAGAGGTGTATTGTATTTGGCACAAATGTGGAACCCATCACACTGATTATTATCACATCTTTAGATATCACCTTAAATATCATATTTTAACTACTCTTGTACCCTCTATCATTCCTCCCATAGATCATTATCATAATAAGGCTCCCCCTTCTTCTCATATTCTTCCACCTCTTGTGGTTACATCCCCTTCTATGGTCCCTACTTCATTTCTTGTTCCTCCACCTATGGACCTCCCCTCAGTTATGGATCCTTCTCCACCTATGGATCCCTCTCAATCGATGATTCCTTCATCTCCTATAGAGTCCACTCCCATGCATTATTCTTATCATCCCTTACCTGATAGTACTCCTTAGAATGATCCATCAAGCATTCCTACCTTTTCTATCAAGGATATT
Organism: Torreya grandis; assembly: GCA_037957365.1. Taxonomy (NCBI): domain Eukaryota; kingdom Viridiplantae; phylum Streptophyta; class Pinopsida; order Cupressales; family Taxaceae; genus Torreya; species Torreya grandis. The sequence continues at coordinate 1,831,395 of JARHVA010000606.1, read as the reverse complement.
AGACGTGAAGTATTTTCCTAATTTTCACTAAAGATAGTTGACACATTAGTTGGAGTTCACATTCAACATCATAGAGACTTATCATATGTTCTAGATAATGTGTGTCATCAAAATATATCTGTACTTATGAACACATGCATGGTTTTCTTTAAAATTTTATTTGTATTGGATGTGTGTTCCAAATTTATCTTTATCTATTTGTTATATCATTTGACATTATGTCAAATTCTTATTTATCTTCCATGGTAACTTTGATTTTTCACTTTATATTGCTTATAATGTCATTTATGTTTGCTTATGGATGTCTTCTTTATCATTTCCTTCTTTTTCTTCTTCCATTTTTTTTTCAAAAATCTCTTGTTTTCTTTTCATGATTGTTGCTATCTTATCTCTATAAACATGAATAATGGTCATTGTGACTTGGTTATATAAACCTTATTTCCCTTAGTCATTCCTTCTTTACCATGTGATCAATTAGTAAACAATTTATCTCATTATAATTTCCTATTACCAATCCACTTTGGATCTCCTTTTTTTCCCTTTCATAAACAAAGCATATACATGGTTGAGACTTGAGATCACATGTTGGTTCATTTTAAAGCCTAAGTGTTCTAGTCAATTTTGTCTTTGGTCACTTAGCTCCCTTTATCCAAATCATATAGCTCATTCATGTGTATCACTCTATCTCTCATGATTGGTCATTCCAATTCCATATGTAGGAATCTTAAAAAGCTTTAAAAATATTCAAAATCCAAATAATTTAATAAAATGTAATTATCCAAAAGGCAAAAACATTTCAAAATTCTTAAAAGTTAAATCACACTAAAAGACATGATTCAAAGCACATCTTCTCCTTCTAGTTGAAGCTCAAAATCCAAAATTGGCTTCACAATAAATCTAAGGTCCATTGGGATATGGTAGGCCAGAAGATTAATAAAAGAGAATAAAAAAATCTTTTAGTGCTACCTACTTTCTCATGCAAGTACCTAATCTTTGTAGTAGACTGACGACTCTATAAGGGGTCCTGAGAAATGGGGAACATGTCATGGAAATGTAGGTCCATTTTAATTTTATTATACCAATCTACCTTTGTAAGTTTATCTTAGTAGCACACCTATTTTCCCACATAGCTTTATGCCTATAGCAAATAGGTTTCCTTTGTACATTGATGGTCACTAGTCATTTAGTGTCTCCTCATGTCCTTAGTATGCCTCCTATCTCCTAAGGCCCTCTCATGTCCTTAGTATGCCTCCTATCCCTACATTCCTCATATTTACTCTTGAGAAATATTGTTTTGTTCACTGATCACTCCCCTAGGGATTCCATTTGTCAGTTGCACTATAAGACGATGGATAGGACCTAGCCTTCTTTACAAATTACCAAAATTTCACCTTA